>BJBW01002873.1:186-129223 GCA_004320125.1 Scolopax mira
TTTGCCTCCATGGCCAGGGATTCATGAGGGGCAGCCTTAACAGTGAAGCCCTCTCCAGAAGTCTGTCTGGATTCTTACCCCTGGAGTGTCAGGAGGTGACAAAATGAGGCAACAATGAGAAAAGCCATGTAAGGATAGATTTGGTAGGAGAAAGGGATGGATATAGAACCAAGTCATTTTTAAAACAAAGGTAAGACAAATTGAAGCCATCTCCAGCACAGCATTACTTACTCTGAAAGATGTATATGAGACTTAGCAAAAGAAACTCAGAGCTAAGTAATGTTATCCTGAAACAGATGAAATTTCTACTGGTTTGAACAGCCTGATTACTATAATATTGGAAAAAATTTCCACAGCACAGGATGACTAAAATAACATTTCTTGATGTAGACCAAATCTAAATCATAGTGGTTTTGTAAGTGCATGGAGAAAGTTACACAGCAAACCTGCAGTTGTCTTTGATGGAAATATCCCTGAGACAAGTAGTGGAGGTTGCTTTGCTTCAGATCAAATGCAGTTTGACATAATTTAAAACTTCAGGCCAGACAGGTTATAAAACCCAAATATACTGGAGTAGTTTAGCTGTTAGACAAGGTCTCAGTAACAGAGTTGCCTGTTGTGTTGCTACCAAGTGAGACAGTAAGTTTGACCTTCCCATGGAATTAGTTTGCTCACATTGCACATCACAACTGGTTTCTAAAAAAAATTTACAGCAGTGTTTCGTTATAAAAAGCAGGGAGAAAATGGCAAAGTAGCTCAAGTCCCCTCTTTGCAGTGATTCTCGGATGAGTTCTCTGCAGCACACTACCATGTAAAATCTAAGAGAAATGACAGATGCACGAAACCCACTTGATGTCACCCAGAAATTATTTAAGAAACCAGACAATAAGTGGTTCCAAGGAAGTCAGCAATGGCAGATCCCATAAAGACCCTAGAACAGAGCTTTTTGTAGGAGGTTTCAAAAATACCCATTGTCATATGAACTCATAACAAAGTCTTAAGCATCTGCCTTGGAGTAATTCAGTTTCGGTAAAACTTGTTGGCAGTTTTACATCAAGGAGCCTGACTACTTGGATGTACTGCTTCCCATGTGTATTGGAGAAGGTCAGTGCTTTAAGGTTTGGGTTCTGATGGACTGAATTACCAAAGAATCATCAAATAAAAGTGTCAGTCCTTCTTCACTTACAGCTGTAGGTCTTCCCAGATTTGAAACCCAGCTGAACATCACTCAAAATCTTCTGCTTGTTCTGATCTGGGGCCAGAGGTAAAAGATTTGCCTTTGTTAGAAAGCTCCTGACAAGATCTTTAAATATTCCACCCTCTTGAAGCTTGGTCTGTGTTGAAAGATGGCTTTTGCTCCTTCAGCATCTGTGGTAGAAGACCTCTGTGACTGATTTCCTTGTAGCTACTCAGAAGCATGAAATCCTATTAATAAAGAAGAATCCCTCTCTCCTGCTGTGACAGAAGCATTCAGATGAGGCCATGAGCTAACTCTTGGCAGAATCCTCCAGTTTGATGGTGGTAGTTTATTGGGCCTATGGATGGAAATATAAAAAAGCCATCACACTGAGCATGTAGAAGCACCAAATGAATGCTTTTGTAGAAGACACTGCATGTTAAGCTATTAAGGAAAAACTTTAATAAAATTAAAAAAAAAAAAAAAAGGATTGAGGCACGTTGAGCATTGAGGCACCTTGAGCATGAGTACCAACAACAGTAGTCTGCCAAAACACTGGAGAAGCCAGGGAAATCAAGTGTCAAGGCAGGCTGCTACATGCATCATATCACTCCAGGCAGCAGCCTTCAACATTGGGAAAGCAGCGATGATTCTGCCAGGTACAGTCAGAAAGAAATGATGGGGGATAGTAAATATACATACATACGTACATACATGTATATATATATGCTTGGTGGAAAGGGTAAGTGATGACCATAAGTATCCTGCTTTCTCCTTAATGCAGTGACTGCAAACATCAAGGATCAAATAAAAAGTTATTGAAAATTATCTCACCCTAAGTATCACAGAAAAAGAAGTGAATTCTGACCAGAGGCTGTTTTTAAAAATGATCAATTCAAGGGTTTTTCCAAGCATGGCATGCCTGCAAATTTAAACTGCTGATCCTCTTTCCTCCACATGCCCTACTACTACCAACTGCACCATGCATCAGAAGTATTTAAAATACAATATATCTAAAACTGCCCAATAAATCTTTTTTCCCCCATTTTTTTTTCAAAATAATTAAATGGTTTATTCTTGCTAAAAACCAAGCTCAGCCAAAATGTACCCTGAGTGAAAGGCCACTTCACTTCCACTACAGTGGACATAGGAGGGGTTGCCTAGAAAGCAAGGCATGCTGAAATAATGACAGCTGGCTTTAAGCTGCCATGTTAGCACCAACTGCATGTTTAAGTAAGTTTCATATTCAAATAACAAAACAGCTTGTATTAAATATAATTAATATTCATTGCTAAATATTGAGAACAAATAAAGGTAGTCAGATGCCACGTTTGGCTTTGACTTCAGCACTGTGGAAATGTTAATTCATGCTCTCATTCTCCCTCCCACACTCTATTGTCAGTTCTCCTATGTTCTTTAAAAGTCCAGCTTCTTAAACTCCTCCGAATGTAAACTATCACTGATAATAGGAAGAAGTGCAATTATGTGATTCTACCCCCAAACAATTCTACCAGTTTCAGTTCCATTTCAGGATCCCAGTTAAATTCATCCTTCCTATTTTTAAGTCTTCAAATGCAATTGCCCCAGGGAGCCTTCCAGATGTTTATCTCTGTGCTCCCAGCCCTGCTCTTTCTATTTCTCTAATTGGTATCTTCCCCATCTGCAACATTCTGCACAGTTCTGGCATTGCTGTGGTGAGAAACTCCTCCTCCTCAGACCCCACATATAGGAGCAGTTTTCTAGCAATTAATTCTCAGTCACTGCTCAGATATCTGTAACAATCATTCTTCTGCCCCTGTAAAGTATCTTAAAGAGGAGGAAACACCCCCACCCTACCCTCCCCCCAAATCTCATTTGTTTCTTATGGATTTTATGACAAAAGGCTAAATATATCTTATTTTATTCTGTCCTGGGTTTTTGGCTTGCTCACACTTTGACCTCCCCAGCTTTGCTAGCTGGCAGACGGCATAGGAAAAGCAGGAGAATGACAATGAAAAAATGAAAACAGGGCTCGCATCTGAACAGTCAGAGGGCAGGGGTTTCTAATCAAACTCCTGCTTCCTTCTACTGAACTCAAATTCCTACTAACACTTTGGAGACAACTTACTCTGGCAGCAGTCACATCTTTATCAAAAGCCAAAGGACTTTCACTTCAGCAGTTTCTTGGAGGAACAATGAAGCTTCATAATTCTGATATTCCTTTCACACACACACACACAAAAAAAAAAAAAGGGGGGGGGGGACGACAACAGGACTTTTTCCATTTTACTGGGAGTTTCTGACCTGAAATCAAAACTCAAGGCACTGAAGGACACTGCAGTGGTTCTTGTATCTGTCTGCACAGCACTGAAGGATCGGGGCTCTTGTTTGGAAGTGATAAAAGTCATGTCTTCTAGGACCTAGTTTTATTAACTTCAAAGCAAAAAGTTTATCTTCCCAAGTTTATCTTTAAAAAGTTTCTTATTGTTACTAGTTTTACTTCTTTTAATTTATTCCCTCTCTATTCATCTTTTCTCTGCCACAAATCCACAAATGGATTAATTCAGTCAATGCTGTAACATTAATTTGAAGTAAAAATGCCAAGTACAGATCTCAGTTGCCATGTTTTATTTAACCATTTTGTGACTAAAGATTTTGTGAGGTTTGCTTGTTGAACAGTTTACAAGAATAATTTCTAGTACCGGAATCTGATCCATCCATGCAGATTCCACTGACTTCATTGGGTTTACCTGGGCTGATCGAATTGCAGGATCAGTTCCTACATTTGTACTGAGCTCTGCCAGATTGTAAATAACACATTAAAAAGAAATAAAATCTACACCTTAGCATACAAGAGATTGTTCTAATATGATAGATAAATATGTAATGTAGCCATAGCATCACCTATGCTTTTGCTGCCCCTGCACTGTTTTTACAGTTTGTTAAACTGTCAGAATACAGCAAAGAGCAGGGTGAAGAAGAATCAGTGGCAGAGAGGAGGTAGCCATTAATGTGGACTCTTGAAAGAAGGAAAGGATTTGTGATGGCAGGTTTCTCTTCTGATGAAGAAGGTAGAGTAAGGAGGTAAGGAAATGGCATGGGACAGATGGCACTGGAGGTCTCAGGTGCTGCCATCAGCTTCATGGCACACAGAAGCTAACTCAGTATCCAAGTGGGGATTTGATATGCAGACAGTTAAGGTATCTTAACCAGAAAATTTCTGTTCCTGTTGTCTTCGACAGCCCTTTGGGCAGGGGCACAGACTCCACAGCTGACTAGACAAGTGACAAACACCATTACAGGTGATGTAATGGTGTTTTGATGGCAAAAGTCAAGAGACTGAAACAACAGGAAACCTGCAGCAGGGTGATCAATTGCTAGGCCACACCAGAATTCACCTTATTTTCATCCCAATACTCTGTGCCACCTTTCCTTGGATGTCTCCAGTCGCAGATCAGCAACGTGCACATGGGCTACGAGGCTGCTCATGTGTTGCCTGACGGGGCACAGGCTGATAACATCTGCACGTATAACTGCAGATGTGATACGGGAACGGCCAGAGCACACAACTCACTCCTTTGACATACACACAGCTCACACTGTGGCACTATCAGCGAGTGAGCTGCTGTATGACAAGTCACTTCATCCTGTGCTGCCTGTTTGTAAATACGGTGATCTTAACCACCTCACCTCCTTTATAGAGGAGGGCACATAGAAATTATTCAAACAGCACATTACAAGCATTTTGAGAACCTCTGCAGCTGGAGACGCTTCAACTAACAATGCACGCCACATGGGAGGCATCAGCTTTCTTACAGGCAACCCCTTTCTTACACTAAAAATACATTCATTTTAAAAAGAGCTGTTGTGAATATACCTATCTGTTATTTGGAGCTATTTGTCACTTTGTGGAAAGAAAAGCCATGGAAGTCGGGGGTTATTGCAGTATGTTGAGGGCTAGAAATTGTGGAAAATACATTTATAGTACATGAAACTCCATCTGACCCACTACTTGTGCGACAAGTTGTTACAGTTAAATACATACAGTTAAATTGCAGCCAAACAATTTGTCTAGTTTTCCAATCTAATTTTGTGCCTTTAACAACATTTTCTGACTTTTGCCTGTTGCCTTCTTGTCTCATGCACTGCAGGAGGTTTGTGATTATTTTCTTCCCCACACTCATCTTGAAAGTGCTTTTCACAAAAGCAGCTGATGGCCTGGTTCAACTGGAAGGTCTCTGATTTGCAATTGCATTAACTTACAGCACCTGGGACACCGGATTTGATTCTTTG
Source organism: Scolopax mira (assembly GCA_004320125.1). Taxonomy (NCBI): domain Eukaryota; kingdom Metazoa; phylum Chordata; class Aves; order Charadriiformes; family Scolopacidae; genus Scolopax; species Scolopax mira. Next base: position 5,636 of record BJBW01002873.1, read on the forward strand.
GCTCCCTAAATAGGGTCTCCTGGGATCCACCTTTTGCTCTTTAGGTACAAAGCAAGCTGGGTAGCACTAGGGCAAAGCATCACAAGGGCCATCAACAAGGGAACAGAGAGCTTCTGGAAACAATGAGAATATTTTAACTACTTTTATCACTGTAATACAAAGCATCCCTGATTGGGGATACAGGATGAATGAGAAAAGCTGTGAGAGGCCAGAAGAGGCTGCCTGAGTGGGGAAGGCAGACTGTGTAACTGCAGGTATGATGCCATGAGGCAAACTCAGTGTCTTGAGGAAGCATGGTGCTGGCATGGGGACACATTTGCATTAATGTATATTCATCTAGAAGCACAGTAGAGTAAGCTGCACAAGTGGTAACCCCAGTTTTGCTGGTTGAGTGCATCTATATTAAGGGTGTGTGTTGGTCTAATTGCCCTTCTGTCATTACATGGTGATAAATTTCCTTAATTATAGACACGGCCACCTGCATGCGTTATGTAGCACCATAAGTGGTACTGGAAGTAAGTGTAGAGACTGACCAGGGCAGGACATCTCTGAAGCTGAGGCCAGGGCAGCAAATGGAACCAAGTGGGAAGCCAGATTTCCTGAAGCAACCAAGAAGCAGCAAGGAAATAAGCAGGCTGGCAGAAACGCTCCTGGTCCAGCAGATTCTGATGTGAGGCAGAAGATGGACTAAGCATCCTCCTCCTGTCCTTCAGCCTAGTTTTCTGCAGTTCCCTCATATAGTTTTCAGGCCCTGCTGAAGATGGGGTGTATTCCAGGGCAGAGGCCCTCAGGAGCAGCAGCAGGCGCAGGGTGAGCTTGCTGGCTCCGCCACGGCTAGGATCTCTCACCCAGAGGGCAGAAATGCAACACAGACAAAGGGCTTGCTCTGGTTCCTAAAGGCTCAGCCTGACACACAGGCAGATGAACACTGACTTGCCAATGTTTTAAAAATAAACAGCCTAAGTTGGATTTATTTTTAAACTTCAGGGAGGCTGGGGAGCAGGTCACCCTCGCAAAACCAAGCCCATTTCTTCTACGGCATTTTAAAGATGATAGCACCTCTTTAACTTCATCTCTCATGACGATGAGTAATGTGGAGGGAACGCCAGGAGGCTGCAGCCAGTCTGACAGCCCTATTGACCCCGAGAGCAGCAGAGAGGGATCTCCTGCACCTACAAGTCTACAACTGTGACCTGGAGGATGAAATCCTTTGCTCAGGTGCAGCTTTGCCAGATTCTCCAGTGCTTTGAGTGGGCACAAGGGCGAAGACAGACTGGATTAGTTGACAGGACAGAGGTCTAAATATAGCCAAGATTCAATAAGTGGGTGTAAGAAATGAGTGGAAGAAGTGGAAAAGGAAGACAAGAATAAAAGCGTTAGGAATGGATATATAGACTGTTCCCGCTCGTGATCTTTATTTTTATTTTTTTAAAATATCAGTAACCCTTGCCAGGGATTTGCCCATCTCTTGTGCACAAGGAATTTGCCATCAGAACTACAGTAGATGGAAATCACTTGCAGAGGGATGTGGCTGTGGAGGATGGGGTGTGTAGCACAGAAACAGATTTATTAAGATAATAGCATTTATGGAACAGTTGGATAAATAAGCAATTGGATATCAGTGCTGGAGTAGAGGCTGGGTGAAATGCCAGCAGGAATAATACGGCCAGGTGGTTATACAAAAGGTGACCATCCTCTCCTTCAGAGGACAGAGCTTTTGCATCTTGTATTAGAGAAAGGTGAAGGGCAGAAAGTTTCAGGAGGGAGAGGCAATGGGCCAGAAACATTCAGCAGAAGCAATCTTCATGTAGTTGAGATAAAATGTTAGCATATATTGAGATCTAGACTTCACCCTAGACTTGGCAATTAATAAGAGTTCTACTTCCTGTCTAGAAATTATCAAATCACAATGCTACAATCGCTGCCCAATGGTAAAAATGCCTACTATTTAATTATTTCAGAAATGCATTTGAGATTATTAAATACACATACTTAAAATTTATTCCCTCTTAAATATAAGTACCTGAATTCTTAATGGATTTTTTTTTTTTTACTCGGAGCTATTTTCACACAATATAAATGTGCGTGTCTTCAAATTTTCACATGTCTTTTCAAAACATTGTAAGGTACTTTAGCCCATATTATAGTTGGAGTCTGAAAAGATAAAGTTCACTTAAATTATATACAATTAAGTACCTGATCGCAATATGCCATCTTCACAAACCCATGATACATTGTCTGGTTACCACCAGGAAAATTCCTGCTTCTCCCTTCCATACTGCCCTTTCCACAGCAAAGGATTTGTACAGATGAATTTTGCACAACTTCTGCTCCTCTAAAACAGTAGAAAAATTCAACGGTTTTGGAAAATTAGCTAACTTAAAATGAACTGAGGCTCGGAGAACTTTTTGCGTATAGAAAAATATTTTTAGCACCTATGATAACATCAGCTTATGGTTAACTTTGCAGTAGTGAAGTTGTTTTCCTCAGTTGATCCATGCCCACAAACCAAACGTCCATGGTTGAAGAATCAGATAATAACCCATAGCCACCTTCTTCTGACATACTGGTTTGTCCTGCATTGGGGATCACTTGCGGAGGGAGGAGAGAGGGATGAATTTAAAGCCGTGTATGATTTAGGAGGTTGGAATGGAAGTCATTAGGGAAGAACAATTGTTCTGGGAGGTAATTATAGGGAAGACTGGCAGTGGGGAATTCAAAGTTTAGGATGCTAAGAAATGAAAGATACGTGCATCAATCTCTGTCCAAACCTCTGACCTAATCCCCCTTTTTGTCTGAGATATCGTAATCCCAGATTTAGCAGATTTGTCATGTCAATAGCAACAAACCTTTTTCAGGTTTGTAGTTAGTTTTTTGTTTAAACAGCTTTTGAGAATCAAGAGGAACAACAGGAAAAGACATAATGCACTGTTTGGAAGACAAACTATCAAATTAACTGTTTTTAAAACTTGATCTTCCCACTAATATCCCCCTAATAACTTCCCTTATTTTCCCTCTTCTAGCCCTGAAGTTTTACTATTTAAGGTGGTGCTTCAGATTTGTAAATTATTTTCTTTTCCTGCCCACCCCTGCAGACTCCCCTGTTGCTGAGAAGGGGCCAGCTGGAGCCCAGACAGGCTGGACTTGTCCCCCAGATTGGTTTTAATTTGTTCAGTTTACAAACTAGAAAAATAAATAAACTTTTTGTTCACTTATCCACTTGCAGTCAAAGTAGCATTGTCTGCTCGGGTACATTTTCAGTCCCTTCAGGAGGCCCGATTTTGCATGTCCTGAGCTCATCCCTTATAGAATCAAAGAATAGTTTGGTCTGGAAGGAATCATAAAGCTCATCTAGTTCCAATCCTCTGCCATGGGCAGGGACACCTCCCACCAGACCAGGTTGGTCAAAGCCCCAACCAGCACAGTCTTGAATACCTCCAGGGATGGGGCAGACACAGCTTCTCCGGGCAACCTGTTCCAGTGCCTCAACACCCTCACAATGAAATTCTTGATACCAAATCTAAATCTACCCTCTTCCAGTTTGAGGCCATTACCCCTTGTCCCATCACCTTCAGAGACTATTCTGCTACCGGGCTCTCCAGGACAGTGAAGTTACTATCAGGCTGTTTAAAGCAGCTCTCCACTGCCTTCCATCTCCTCTTTCATCCCTAAGTGAAGTAGCTCCCTTTGTTGCTCTATCCTCAGGGTGGACCAGCCAGGCGGTATTTATTCACCGGCACCCCTTCCAACACAGGAAAACAGATGGGACTCTTCCCTGGGAGGGACCACCTCCTCCATACATGGCACACGACAAACAGTGGCATGCAGGCAAGGAAGAACCCTGGTCACAGCAGACTTCTCTTTTTCTGCGTCACATATAAACACATCCTTTACCTGCTTGTCCATGCCATGCAAGTGTGGTCGCCCAGGGCCTTGGGGCAGAGGGGTGCCCTGACAGGGGATGGGGCGATCCCAAGCAGGGCCCACCTCACACCCAGACACTGTGAGTGCTCCCTGCCAGGCCCGGGGCCGGCCGTGAGCGCCACAGCCAGACACACACGGACGGGCCAGCGGGCAAGGGGCGAACCCCGCCTGTTGTGGCCATGGCAGGCCCCGGCTGCGGGGGGAGCCGCCTCGGCCGCCAGGGGGTGCGCGACGTCGGTGGGGCACGGGGGGCGGTGGGGCCCGAGCGCCCGCCAGGGCGGCCGTCAGGCGGAGCCGGGTCCGCTGCACCGGGCCGGGCCGGGCCGGACCGGCAGGAGGAGGAGCGGGTCTCCGCCGCAGCGGCCGGGAGGGGCCTGGAGCCTCGGGCAGCAGCTGCCGCGCGGGAACCCTCGGCGGCGGTGCAGGTGGCGGTGGCGGCCTGCAGGGAGGCCGCGGCGGCGCCCGGGTCCGGCCCCCTTGGCCCCGCCCCTCCGGCCTCCTGTGGCGGCGGCGGCGGCAGCGGCTGCTGTTCCCGGGGCGGCCGCGGCGCTGCCTCCCCCCTCCCCGGCTCGCTGGGCTGCCCCTCATGCGGATGTGACATTTCACGGCGTTTACCGCAGCCGCCATTTTGAGACAGAGAGCGCTGGCGGCGGCCGAGCGGCAGCAGCGCGCCGGGGCACAGGCAACGGGGGCGGCCGGCGGGCCCAGAGCAGCGAGCCGGGCGTCGGCCAGCGGCTCTGCCGGGGCGCTGGGGGGGGCGGGAGGGCAGAGGAGGGGCCCCGCGGCGCCTCCCCGACTTCGCAGCGCCGGGGACACCTCGCCGGGAGAGGGGGAAGCGCCGGTCGCCGCCGACGGGCCCTGACTCCTGGTCTCCCGGCCCCCCCCCCCCCCCCGCCCCCCCCCCCCCCTTCCCTCTTTCCCTCTCTCCCCTCCTCCCAGTCCCCTCCCCTCCGGCCACCCCGGGGGAAGCCGCCACCCCCGGCCGGTCCCTCTTCCCCACCCCTTTCCCCCCGACCCGGGTGCCGCCGCCGAGATTGGGCGAATAGCGAGCAAATACGTGCGCGTCTCGCTGCCTCCGCCGGCTGCCCGCTCCCTGCCCGCCGGAGCCCAGCCGCAGCCCCCCGAGGCGGGTGCCCACTCCCGGCCGCTGCCCAGGCCCCGCCGCTCCTCCGCCCCTTCCCCTCCCGACACAGGCCTGCAGCCCCCAGCGGGAAAGGCCCAGGCCGCCGCCGCCGAGCCCGAACCCCAGCCCGACATGAACCACCATCAGCAGCAGCAGCAGCAGCACCAGAAGCCCGGGGAGCAGCAGCTGAGCGAGCCCGAGGACATGGAGATGGAAGGTAAGGCCGGGCCCAGCACCCTCAACTCCGAGGAGAGTTTCCCCCCGCTCCCCCCTGCCCTGCCGCCGGTTCACGGGGCTTCGCTGCGTCCCCCTCGGCCACCTCCCGTCCTCCCTACGCGGTAAACACGCGCCCTCCCCTCCCCTCCCCTGCGAGCACGGGCCGCCGTCGATCGTAGTCCGGTACCCGGCCGCGGCCAGCCCCGGGGACCGGCGTCGGCCTTCCCGGCTGCCCGGTGGGGCTTCGGCGGGAGCGGGGCGGGGTACGGAACGCCAGGGAAAGTTGGGGCGGTGAGTAGTAGTGTGGGGCTGGAGGAGGCGGCCCGAGGGGGGGCTCCGCAGGAATTTGCATGGCGGGAGGGGGGAGGGTGCGGGGGAAGTGCGGCTACAAAAGGGGGGGACCCGCCGCCCCGGGGCTAGGCGTGCAGCCGTGAGCCCGGACCTTCGGCCTGGCGGGCAGCGGGAGGTGGGGGGGGGGCTCGGTCTGGAAGTAGTTGTGATACCGGAGGAGGGTTTGGTGGTCTTGGGCGATGGGAAGGGGGCGGCCGGCCCCCGCTCGCCGCAGGGTGGGCTGCGGGGCCTAGCCCGGCCTGCCGCCCGCGTCCCCCGCGGCGGCTGCGGGGCGGGCGGTGGGCTCCAGCCCTGCCCTGCCCGGGGCCGTCCGGGGCGGCGCGGCCCGGCCGCTCATTGTATGCAGGCGGCCACGCTGCTCGCCATTTTTAATTAACCCTCTTCGGAGGGTTATTTACAGAAACGGCTGCCGGGCGGGCCTAGCGCGGGGTCGGCGGGCTGCGCTGGCCATGTGTAGCCCTTCACAGCCCTCGGCCCGGATCCTGCACCGTCATGCAGTTGTGCTGGTTTCATAAAGGAGGCACTACGTTTTCAGGCTTGTGCCCTGTTCCCGTCCGGTGTGGTCTCCAGCGGTGCCTTTAGCGTTTTCTTTCGCATCGTGGTGTTATTTTTACACACCGTGTGCCCCCCCTCCCCCCTTTGAACAACAGATTCCATCTGAATTCAACTATGCGAAATTATTTTTGGCAAATGTACCTCATATTTGTTTGGGGGTTTTGTTCCCTAAGGAAGGACAGCCACAGTATGCAGCTTGTAGCGATGGTATTTGAGTTGGAGGTCAAAAACACCAACTACCTAAATATCGTTTAGAATGCCTAGCTGTGAGGACGCCTGTTCTGTCACGACCATTTTAATCGACACTGACATAAATACTCAGCAACAGAAGATATTTTGCTTGGAAACACGACAATCAACTTGGCAAATGTACCTTTCAGCTAAATAATAGCCATTGAAATCAAAAGGAGCAAAGGTGTTTTAGTGGAAGTTTGTCACAGTGACTGTGAGATTACATTTTTAGATTAGAAGGTCATTACATAAAGCCTTGCTTTCTTAAACATAAATCTCTATTTCATGAAATAATAGGTCAAACTTATTTGCTATTGGAGCAATTTGTTTTGGTTTTGCTTTAAAAGAACCTCCAAGCTGGTGTTTATATACTGTGTGACAAAACATGAATGGAGGTGATACAAAATATACCTCATATTTGTCTGTATGCATCCAAATATTAAGATCTTGTAAGTTTTATTTTCCAGCAGATTGTTTTGGTAGCCTTTAGCAACTTGCTTTTTCTCAATGTCCTTTTCAAGTCCTTTAGAATATTGACTATATTTAATGTTTTTATTTTGATTTTTATGGGCTTGTGCCCAGATTGGTAGAGCATCACTGTGCCCAGGAAATTTTGCTGAAAATTGCTCAGAAATCTATTTGAGATCTATTAGGGTGCACACAGCTGATTCTGGGTGATATTATGATCGTGCTAATTTGCCAGAGTTTGCAGAACTGTCCACTTACGCAAAACTGAAAAAGTTTAGCCTTTGGAGTTTTTTTTTGAATACTTGGTTTTTCTTAAGAAATGTGGTAAGTTTACAAGATTGCAGAGGTCAGATTATTGCTAACTTTTAATACAAGTTGACATCATGGTTGTATATTCATTTAGTGCATAAAACAGCATTCATCATCTTAATGTATGGGTGTCTCTGCTTTCTTGAGAGAGGTGATTTCAAGCAGTGAGTAAAATATTTAATAACATGTAGTTAGCTTAATTTTAACACGCACAGAACAGTGTCGGATGCCATTCTTCAGTGAGTGATCATGTTAAATTTAAGAGGTACGTGAAGAATGCACAGTGGAAAATTGCACATCTTGATTTTGAATTATGTGGAGGTTCAATTATTCTGTGTACAGTTATGCTAGATGAACAATTTTTGATGAGTGAAATAAATAACCATTTCAGATGTAGTACTATAAGTGTATAATTAAACTTTAGGATTAAATCAGATACAGTATTTTGAGTGTCTGCTGTCATGTTCCTGTTTTTCTCCTTTCCCTTATGACTAATTTTCTCTTCCTTGACAACCTTGTGGACACTTTGAGTAAATGAAAGTAGTACTATACAGGGCTATTGGACTTCAGCAGGGAGGAAGACGTTCCCTTTAGGAAGAAAAGAAATACCTAATCTCTGTATCATGAAGGAAAGAAGCAATGACAGCTTTGATAAGGGGCAGGTACCTGTTCAGTGGTACCAGGTGTGATGCAGGTTCACCTACTGCACGACTTTAGCTAGAATGTTATGTTACAAATCACCATGTTATTTAGCTGTCTGTTACCTGTGGATGTTGTTTGTAATCAGCTGTAGCCTTACTGAGGCTTGTCAGTAGTGATATGTGAACAGAAAAATTTTAAATTCTGTCAGTGAGAACTGCCAGAAGAGGTTGCGACCCTCGGCTGAAGGCAGCCGCTTCCCTGGCTCAGCGTGCAGTTGGACAAGCACAGCCTTTGCTGCTGCTCATTTTCATCTCGTGTGCCACACCAGCAATTGGACTAATGCACCTCCCTGTGACTGTAAAGTGATCAAAATTAAAAATAAAAAGTGGGATTTTAAAGTGTAATTTCAACCTGTACCCCGTTTAGTGTTGATGGATGTGGCGAAAGTTTGGCATTGGGGCAGGAAGGAACAAGAAGGGCTGCTTGAGGTGGCACCAATTCTGGCAGTTATCTGGCCAAAGGTTGTCACTTGTCATGGATTTTGTGTGCACTACTCATCCATTGCTGCATAAAAGCATGTGATGTAAAAGCACATGTAAATATAAAATGTAAAAGCATTCTGTCTGCCTTTGGGCTGGAACAGAGTGGGAGTGTGCACATGAACCGTTTGTGCCCAAGTTTTAGATAAATTAACAGTTTGGGGTGGTGATTAGTAAGTTATCCTGCAGAAATACTAAATAAATTTAGTCGTGGAAAAAAAAGCTTTTCTGTACTGTAAGTAGGGTGTGAGGGTTGCTTTACCATGTAAGAATTTGGTCTGTTGGTTGCTAGTGAGTTGCTCTGTAAAGTGTAATTGAATCCAAGTCCGATACTTTATATATACTTCCTCTGTAACGTCTTTTCACACATGTGTCTGAACTTCAAAGAACTGAACTTAATACAAATCTAGAGTTACATATTTCTTTAAGTTCTTTCCTGGAAAGTCTTATTTACAGGTTAGTAACTGTACATTTCCCTTTTTTATAGTTTGAATCGGCTTTTTGATAGGTTCAGTCTCTGCCCATAGTTCCTTACGAATGTTTGTTTCAGGTTATGGAAGGTTCCCTTCTGAAATAAGCCAGCACAAGCTTATTGATCCAGTGTCACAGTCCCTGGACACACAGTGACTGGTGGTTCACATTGCACACTCATGTTCTCCTTGTGTCAGCTCTGAAGCCTCTCAAGCAATGCCATCTTTGAAGTTTTTCCCCAGCTAAGGCAATTTAAAGCTGAGATTTGAATTCCAGGTGAAATGGTGGAATGCATTTACAAAGAACAAGAAAAAAAAATACTGACGTGTTTGCATCTTTGTATATGAAAAGTTGGAAATTGCACTTTCCTGAAGTTTCCACTCAATTGAGAGTTCATGTGGCTTCCTGGTCAGCCCTGGTTTGCTCACTCCTGGCAGAATTTACTAGATTTCTGACCCACTGTGTGATACTGGGCTCAAGTATGTAACTAATTTTTTTTTTCCCTGTCTTTCTGAATGCTTACTTCCCTCTCATATTTTGTCCTCATTAGTATTCTTAATTCCTGGCAATTTAATATAATTTGAATACATAATACTGTGTTCATTTTTTTTTTTTTTGCCTGTTTCCATACCTTTCTCTTGAAGGCCTTTTTCCCTGAGCTCCTTCACTGTCTTCTATATTGCTTCGTGATAAAAGTGATGAGAATACACAGACTAAATTCATCATAGGACTGTGGGTGTCTGCCTGTTTATACGTTCTTCTTGCCCTTTCCCATCTCCAGCTTTGACGTTTTTCCATGGAATAGATGATGCTTAAGTGAGGGGAGATAAAAAAAGCCGATGCAGCAGACAACAAGAAAATTAAATTAAATCTGAGGTTATACCTAGAGCAAAGAACCAGGCCTAGCTTCTTATTCAGTATCATTCAGTAATGGTAATGCTTAATACCTCTGGAAACAGCATGCTTGGCCTTGGGTAAAGATGTGCATTGCATTGTTCTTGGCTCAACGCTTTATGCCAACCAAGAAAGCAGCATCAGTGACTTTGGAAGAGTGCTAGCTGGGTGTAGAGTTTCTTCTGTGCATTCTTCATGAGCTAGGTGCTCAACAGCTCATCAGATTTAGTAAACTTTTGGTGAAAGAGAAGTGGAAATGGTGGAATAGTGGAAAATGTGCGTAAAATTCAGAGGGAAATGTAGCTAGCATGCTATTCAGCATGAGCTATATGTATCAGACTTCCTTACTCCACACCAGTTGTTCCATGCTATTGACTGAATTCAGAAGAGAAGTTAAATCTGCTCCCTCTCATTACTAGGTAGCGATACTAAGTAGCAGGTTGTGTGTATAAAAGTAATATAAGCCCTAACTTTAAAAAAGTGGAGATAGTTGTTTGAGACTAACTGAATCGGTTTCATTGCTGCAGAATAATTTATCATAAGAAAATCTAAACAGTGCATCTGGCGTTTAGCAGTTAAACCAGTTTAACCAGTACATCTTGCATGACATCATTCAATATTTGGGGTAAGGGTGAAAATGAACTGGTTTAGAGCTTGTGAAGCATCCAATTTTTCTTAAATGATAATAAACTTAGGCCATTGTTTGCTTTAGTTTTTCCTTTGAGGAATCTCAGATCAGTTGCTTTAATTTAACTTTGTCTCTTGTGGCTGTAGGATGTTGATTGTGAAAGAATAAAATATTGTGTGGCTTGCAATAAAAGGCATTAGTAATCCATAGCAAGTGTGCTTTTCTTCCTCAAATACGTATGTATGTTAATGTACATAAAATCTGCTGTGTGCTAGTTTGACATTACCAGTGACAGGATTAACAGTTGTTATAAACTGTCCTGACCAGTAGAATGGGGGCTGGAGACCAGCTGTCTTATTTGTTAAGTTGTTAAATACACGGTGGTGTTTTCTGAAACTTTTTTTTATTGGTAACTTAAGATAATATTTTGCTCTGATGGTATTAGTATTTTAATTTGATACACTAGCAGAAAAGAGTGAAAGTGCACCTAATCAGTGGTAATGGCTGTAGCATAATGTATCTGTGCATATTGTTGCAGGCTTAGACTGAACACATTTTAATATTTCTGGTAAACCATATTTTTTTTTTCTAAGGCTTGGCTTACTGAGCGTAGTAAAATGAGCTCTGTAAGTTTAGAAACATTGAATGGAGTCTGAATGACTTGCTAGCAAAATGAAGAATGGTCAGTCTGGAAAAAGAGTTTTATTCTGGCTTGTATTTGCCCAGTTTCCCTAGGGCTGAGATTTTTTTGTCAACTAGAAATAATTAAGCTGCTGGAAATTAGTGGATGGATTTTGAAAATACTGAAACTGTACTAAGTATTTGCAGTTTGTGAAAGACAGTGTTAGTTTTTTACCATAGTGCTGGGGAAACTTTGGGATTCTCTTCAGAATATAAAACCATGTTTGAAGACTATTTTTATTGGATGTAATATTCATCCAGAATAGCACAGCTTGATTGTTCAGCATGTGCGTATTTCTTAAAAACATGGAGATTAAGCCTAATGGTAAATTTTGATAAAACTAAAATTCTGTGTAATTGGCATAGCATATCTCAGTTTGTGTTTTTAATAGCTGTTTTAAATATTACCAAAATAACTAATTCCTGACTCATTTAATAGTGAAGACTTAAACAAAACCACCATGCTTTGTAGCATCAAACATCTTGGTAGAGCAGGACATTCAGTGTCTGCAAACCTGGAGTTCTCCCTGACTGCAGCAGTAATGTGACCTCCAGAGTGATACCACTCAGAGATGTGCCAGAAGCATCCTATTTAAATTGGGGAAGAGAAAACACTAGTAGCTTGTTCTTGTGTATATGCTGCTATGAGGACATAGACGGTCTTCAACACATCCTGAACATCCTGGGGTTTTCCACATTGAAACCAGCACCTCAACTTGCACTCCAAAGCATATTGCAAGATGATGTGGAGAGTAGATAGAATTTCCTATGAGAAGAAAGTTTAAAAAAAAATATAATTTTTTTTAGCACTACTGCAGTGTTTTGCAGGCTGGGAGAGGTGATGACCTTTTTTTTTAATATTCATGCTTCTTTGAAACATCATAGAAGTGCTGGAAAACAGAACATGAAGCTTTCTACTTGGTATTTTAGGGGACTGAATGCATTCCAGTAGAACTTGCTTTAAATGCAAAAATCTGTGAATGTTCCTAAGGTCATTTTTCATAATTTCCCTTTTACAAGTGTAAATAGGGAAGGATGTGTAGGAGTATCATTGGTGTTTACCACAGCTATAGGCTTGATCATCTGCTGATTTCACAAGGTGCAACTGTAGGGATATTCTTAAAAAATACAGCATCTCCAGCTGTGTGTGTGTTTGAAAATTTTGGTTTAGAACTCAAAATGTGATATTACACTAATAAAACAATTGGATGAACTTCTGTTGAGCTGTGTTTAAAAAGAATGGTTGTGTGTTTCTACAACAGAGATTTTTTTTTTTTTCTTCCCTTATGTTTTGGTGTGTTATTTTCTAGCATCACTGATACATTTGGCAGAACTTAGATGGAGATTCTGGTAAAAGTATGAGGATGCAAACATCTGTTAAAACTTGTTGAAAGTTTTAAATTGCAAATTCATCTTCATGGGTTAATATTCTTACTGTTAAATAGACTACGCAGGGATTAATAGTGTAAAGTTGTTTCATAAACCAGCTAATTTGTGAATTAAAAATTTCTAGACTCTACATCTGTACTAAGTAAGTTAATAAATGACTTGATATATATATATAAATGTTATTTAAGAGATGTGAAATCATGTTTTTAAGAAATGAAACAGACTACCCAGTATAAGATCGACATGTTATTCTGTGACTAAGAAATTTTTGGTGTAAAACTTGCTTCCAAGCCATGAAAGTAGCGGATAAATTGCATACTACAGTTTCAAGTCGAGGCCGTGGGGTGATCTGTCTGCACTTGTGAGCATCTCGTGTGTAGTTTCATGTGCCAGCTGTCCATTGGGACCCACCAGCAGCTCAGGGATGCTCTGTGGGCTGGGGGAACCCCCCAGCTGCCCTGCACAAGCATGAGCCATGTCTGCCACCCCCTCATGTTCCTCACCTTTGCATTTGGCCCTTATCTCTTGGTAGAGGATGAGGACTTTTGGGTAGGTGTTTTAAACTTGCCCGTGTTCTGCAGTTTTTCCACTGCACTGGACGTGGTGGTGGCAGCAGCAGGAGGGTGCTGTGGCTTGTAGTGATACGAACATTCTGGTTTGTAGGTCTTAAGATGGAAAGGCTGGGTGTTTTGCAGCTGGATCTGTATTTTCATGTCCATCAGCGGTGATAAGGACCATAAAGAACCACACTGTCCCAGCCCCTGTGTGACTGGAGGAGTGTCTGCATTCAATTACACTTGTTCATTATACAGTTTTTGGACAGTAACCTGTTGCATTTTTTTATCTTGATAGCCTCTTATTCCTGGAAAAGAGTGAAGAGATTAAAAAGTGTTTGAGGAGTCTTTTTTTTTTTCTCCCCTGCTTGGCCCCCTTCCTCACCATGTAAAAATACAGTTTGTTCTAGGCAGTCAAGGTGGAGTTGGTGATCCTAGTCTGGAGCATGATCGTTTCTGCATCATCTCTGGGTTTTTTTCAAGAACAGAGATACTTCATTTGGAGATGGAGAAGAACTTCCACTTCCCTTCCTTCTTGCAAAGCCAGGCAGCTCTCCTGCTGCAGTTGACTCTTTGCTGTTGCTGTTCAATAGTCGTGAAATATGGCTGTGTTAACTATTGCTAGAATGTTTCTGGTAACAGTTATGGTTACCATAAATCAGGTAACAATTTTTTAGGCACAAGTTTGCCTTCCCAGCATGTCTTAACTATTCCATTTTGATAAATGATTAGTTTGCTTCCGTTACAGATGTTGGAGCTGAGTAGACACTTGGATGCTGTTGCATGGATTTACACATTTCAAGTCCCAAGATAATGATAAGATGTACTTTTTTTAAAAAAAGAAAATCTGCTTAAGCAGAGGCTGTGGACCCTCTTTTGATGTTCATTAAATCAAGCTAAGGATAGTTAGAATTCCTTCTTCACTGGGAGTAGCAAGGAACTGACCTCTCCTAAAGAGTTTTTGCCTGGTTAAGTGTTAGTTGCTTAATAATATTGAGGGGTGAACCTAATTTCTGGAGAACAGTAGATAATATTAGAAGTTTGAACACAGGTAACTAATACATGTCTGTAAATTAGATGAATTGAACAGTGGCTCACAAGCTACATGCAAAACCCTCCTTGCTAGTGGCAATTACAGCAGTGGTGTTTCACAATTTTCTGCTTTCCTTTCTCTCTTCTCATTCTTCCTGTGTGGTTTTTATCTCCTCTCTTTCAGTCTGTTTCAGATACTTCTTGGATTTTAACCCCAAAATGCCAAACAGACACAGGTGTTTGCCAAAATGTGCCAAAATGTGCCAAAAAAATGCCAAAAAAAAGTATTCTTAAATATAACGCCTTGCAATCTTTCTCTTGTGCCATGAAGATATAAACATAAGCATAATTTTAGGAGGTTTTCTTTTTTTTTTTTTTTCCTTTTTAAAGTATCCTTACAGTTGTCAAATTAAAAATAAGCAGCAGCAAAATCAACCGAAAATCTGTCAGAAAGCAAAACTTATTGATTTTTTTTTTAAAGTAGTTTATTCAAGAAGTTTAACCACAGGATTTGGTAATAAGTGTGTGTTTTTTCAAATGTATTGCTTCAGTTTCATATTGATTTAATAAGGTATTTTCTTGTTCTCAGCAGATTTGTCTCATGGTTTTTGTTTGTTTTAACCTGTTTTGTTCATTGGGCTCTTGCTTTGATTTACAACCCCTGCCCCAGAGTGTATTGTCTGACACAGGAGAGGGTTGGTGTGGGTGGGAGAGGGTCCTTACTGGAACGGATTCTTGAATCCTTTCCTCTGAAGGAGGGAGAGCTGTGTAGTGGAGCTCTGCTGGGGAAACCCTCTCTTCACCTTGACAGAAGCACAAGATTAAGGTGAAAAATAATTAAAAAGTTGCACAAAAATGGGTTTCGTTTCACCTGTGTCTGTTGCCCATGCAGGAGCAGCCCTATACAGCTGTGACTTTGTTCTGTCCCCTCTGCTTTGCTGAGACGTGGTGAAACCCGTAGGTTTTTCCCCAGCCCCTGCAGCTGAGCGAGGTGCTGGGCTGGCTCTGAGGAGGGCAGGGTGCAGGGTTGAGGATGAGCCTGGGCACTGGGCACCTTGGCACGGCTGCTGAAGAGACGTGTGTGAAACCACAGCAGCTGTGACAAGCAGGCTGAGAGAGGTCATCCTGCCCCTCTACTCTGCCCTGGTGAGGCCTCATCTGGAGTACTGTGCCCAGTTCTGGGTTCCCCAGTTCAAGGACAGGGAACTGCTGTAGAGAGTACAACAGAGGGCTACAAAGATGATGAGGGGTCTGGAGCATCTCTCATATGAGGAGGGTGAGGGACTTGGGTCTTTTTAGTCTACAGAAGAGAAGACTGAGGGGGGATCTGATCAATGCTTATAAATACTTAAAGGGTGGGCATCAAGAGGAAGGAACCAGTGTTTTTCAGTGGTGCCCAGGGACAGGATAAGAGGAAATGGGCACAAACTTGAATATAAGAAGTTCCACCTAAACATGAGGAGGAACTTTACTTTGAGGGTGGCAGAGCACTGGAAGAGGCTGCCCAGAGAGGTGGTAGAGTCTCCTTCTCTGAAGACATTCAAAACCCACCTGGACATGTTCCTGTGCAACCTGCTCTGGGTGGACCTGCTGTGGCAGGGGGGTTGGACTAGATGATCTCCAGAGGTCCCTTCCAACCCTGGTATCATTCTGTGATTCTGATTTATCTTCAGACTTCTAACAGTCTTAAAACACTTCAGGTTTATTGGTCAGTGACCTCTCTTGCTGGATTAAGGAAACATTCTAACTATTTCTGTAAGACTTTTCAGCAGCCTTCAAAATAATGAACCACAAGGTGTTAACATTAATGCAGGAGGAGACCGTGCCTCAAGTGGTTCTCTTTGGTATGTTTATCTGTTGGTTGCCTTACAAATTATGCATGCCCCAGAAGGGGTTGTATAAATCCATATTGCAAACTAATAATGAAGATTAATCAAAATTTAGATACTTTGTGGCACCTTTGAAGAACAAAACTGAAGTAAAATCCAAGAAAAGTAGTTGGTTGCTTGAAGTACAGCATAATCAAGGTGTGAACATAAACCATGGGAGCCTTCCTAATGCCATTCTAAATGTGTAAACACGTGCTTTTGCTAGTAAGGTTATACTAGTGGCACTGAATTCATTAACATCTTTAGGGCCTGTTTTATTTAAGATTACTACTGTTGCTTAACTTTTGCTTACGTAGTGGAAGCCCACTTGCAGTTAGGTGTGTGTGCTAGATTTCTCAAATTTCTCAGGAGTCAGAAGCATTGAACATCTCCCTCATCCAAGGAGTGCCTCTGAACTGGTGTGGTGCTAGGTGGCTGTGGTGTGCAGCAGTGCAGCTGAGGATAGTGCCTGCAAGAAAGAGGACTCCAACCCAAAGCTGAGCACAGTTCTGCAGGGAAGATCCTGCATTTTGGTCTGGGCACCAGACTTCATTATATCGACGATATTCCTCTGCTTCTGGGAGGCGGGAGAATTGTTTGTGTCTAGTTCACTCTGACACTGCTACAGAGAAGAGATATCTTCTAGAGTAGGTTTTTTTGACCTCTGCGCCTCCCTTTTGCCTCCTCACTTGCACTGACAGAACTGTGTGGGAGCTCATGGTAAATGAGATAAATGAAGAGATCTGAATTTAAAATAACTTCCTTATTTCGGGTTTATTTTTAACCTCGCTCAGCTCACTGCTTTGCTTTGTTGTTTGGCCCCACAAACAAGTGGGTCAGCTTGACTGAGGATGCAGGAGGGAGAGAAAACTCTTAAGCCATTAATAACTTCTATAACTTTTTTTTTGCTATTTCCCCAAGACCCTTTATTTGACACCTGGGCCTGTCTCCCCCAGAAAATGCATTGGGGGACAGGGCAGCAGCAAAGTTCCAAGGAGTATCAAATCCAAGCTTACAGAAGCACTTAGTGGAGACACATGGTTTTACCATTATAAAAATTGAGTATTGTTCAGATGAAAACCACTTCTGAGGATGAAATTGTTCCCATTACAGGTCTGCTCCCAAATGTCTTCACTTCTGTTACCTTTTTTTTTTTTTGAGCTCAAGGATATTCCTTGTAGCTAAAGATAGTCTCTTGCATTTTCCAGTTTGAAGATATATCTGAAGGAGCTTCTGCTTTCTCCCTATAGTAAGTGGTTTACTATTTTGTGATCTAAGTACATATTAAAATCTCAAACAGTTAGCTTAAATCATAATCTAAATTTATTTCTGAGGATTTTAACCTCCTGTGTAAACTAGCTTTTTTTCTGTTATTTTCAGCACAGTGATAGAAATTTGCAGGTTGAATCCAGAGCTGGAGTTGGTGCTTACTGCTGCTGTTCTGTCAGCCAAGCCAAATTAAACAGGAGCCACTGGTTTCTGAAATGTGATTGGATCATACAAGTTTTTAGCATGTCCATTAAAAAGAAATTTCAGAGTTAACCTGCTCCCTAATCTGGAAAGTTTACAGGGGAAGAATTGTGAAATTTGAGTAATTTTAAATTCAACTTAAAGTATACCTACTGCTATTAGCATCATGTTTGCAGATTAGTTTTAAGAATATAAAAGTCGTTTAGTATGGACTGGCTTAATGCTAGACAGTGTCTAGTTAGTGTAGCTGGAGGAAAATATTGGCAGAGATTAAATGAGCTAATGTGAATTTTTGATCTCTCATTTTTAATATACCTTGAAATATACATTAACCAACTCAGATGCATGCTTTCTTAAATCAAAGGATAGGTATACAGTAAAAGTATTTGAAATTTTGGCAGGATACAACTTAGAAAACACAAATATCTCCCTATTTACAGAAGTAAGATTTTTTTTTTAAAAGTGGAATTGTTGAGTAATTTATGGCTGATTTCTACCCTAAATATGGACAGCTGCACACTATGAAAAGCCAGTTAAACTCCCGGTGTTATAAACCCCTTGTTGGTGGCAGAGTTGCACTTTGATTTCTACATGGTGCTCAGAAATTTGGGGAGGGGTTGTTGATTTGGTAACATACTTATCCAGTGGGGATGCATTGCAGCCCCATAGCCACGTGGTGTGCCAGGCCAGTTATAACCTGCCCACCATCCTGTTACTGGCAATGCTTGTTCCTGGGGAGCAGTCTCCCAGCTGGGTGACTTGCTGGGATGGCAGAAACCTGCTTTATGCCCCTGTTACGTTTCCTAGGTGAGGGTGCACCAAAGATCAAGGAAGAGAGAACTCCCTGCCTTGGGAGAACGAGCTTTGAAAATCGGTCAATACTTCCAAAAGAGTAATGTTGTTCTGCCTACTGGCCCAGTACAGAAGAGCATCTGGAGAAGTAGGCAGCTGAGAACAGCTGCAGCCTTGTCTAGATTCTCATAGGACCTGAGCAGATGAGAGGCTGGAGAGGTGCCTGCTCCTTTTCTCCTGCCACCACCGAGGAGATGGTATGGTAACTGCTTGCTAGGCAGGGAGTGTCAGTGGGGATCAAATGGGTAACAAAGAATTTCTGGTGGTATATCTTAACTTCAGAACTTCAGCTTATGTTCAAAAGGTAGCTGTGTACTTGGTTATTTTGAGGTGGTTATTGTATTTCCTCGCCCTACCGTATTTCTACCTGTGTAAATTCACTCACTGAGACCTGTTGTTGTAAGTCACATGTTGTGGTTGAATGCATGGAGCTGCCTCCTGGATCTGCAGAAAAATTTGGACTGTCACTGATATTCATCAGCAAAAAAAGCTATTTTAAGATGATGTTTTAATGGCAGTTCAGTACCTGGATGTACCTGAATAGTTGGCTTTATGGCCTATCCAGAATATGTAAGTACTTGTTGTAAGATCTAGGAGAAAACACAAATAGCTGTAGCCGTGCTGCTTGCAGAGGTGAGAAATACCTTCTCCTTTCCACAGAGCTCTACCACTTCTTTCACATGTGTTTTTCAAGCAACACTAATCAATACTTCCAGTACCTGAGGGGGGGCTACAGGAAGGCTGGGGAGAGTCTGTTTACAAAGGCCTGCAATGACAGGATGAGGGGCAATGGGTTTAAGTTGGGAAAGGGCAGATTTAGATTGGAGATTGTGAGAAAGTTCTTTACTGTGAGAGTGGTGGAGCACTGGAACAGGTTGCCCAGGGAGGTGGTTGAGGCCCCTTCCCTGGAGATATTCAGGGTGAGGCTCAACAAGGCCCTGGGCAACCTGGTCTAGTTGGGGGTATCTCTGCTGACTGCAGGGATGGCGGACTAGATGACCTTTGGAGGTCCCTTCTGGCATGGACCATTCTATGATTTTAATTTTCAAACAAGAGAGGATGATATTTACAATGGTTTCTACAATGACAGAACCCTTTTTTTGTTTTGTTTTTGATTGTGCAACCCAGCAGTAGTGGGTGTGATGTTTCTCCTGTGCTGTCTGGTCCTTGCAATGGATTTCCTCTCTCCTGCCATACAGCTGTGCATGGGTTAAGTCTCAGGGCCTTGTCCTGAGAGGGGGAGTATGGAGAGATCCTTTAGCTTGAAGTTCTCTAATAAAATCCCAGAGATCTCTAGCATCCCACAGATTATCATCTGCATGTTTAGTGGAGTCTCTTGTTGTCCAAGCTGTCCAAGCCAAAGTGAGACAGGCATCTAATCACCCTATCCCATGCCTATATCTTTTCGGTCTTCTGGGGTTTCTTTGGTCTTAAAAAGTGTGCTGAAATTGCATCAATAGTGAAAAATCCACAAGGACATTAAAATACCTGAATTTGGCCATATGAGTTAGAGCAAATCCGAACACGTGTATGCTTATTCTTTTATTGTAACATTTTTACAGTCAAAGGAGGGGAAAAAAGTGTATCTGCTAGGTAAAAATCTAGACAATGTACTGTGTCTGATGGGGTTTGTGAACAAGCTTAAACAGGTAAAGACTCTCCTGTTACATATGCACAGATAAATTTCCTTTTGTGTAGCTTAGCTGTTAAAGATATGCCAGTGTTGGGTTACCACCCTGATAAACACAGCACATTGCTGCTCACTTACAGGCACCTGGGTTTTGTAGGTGAAATGACTGAATATTGTATAAAAGGGTTGGTTTGGTTTTTCTGCTGATCTGAGTGCTGTGTCCTGGAGTGGGGCTTCTCCTCCTTGATAACCTTCAGCAAAACAACCATTTTCTTTTCAGTCCCAGTCTGTTTTGTCTTTGTTTTGGTTGTCTTTTATATTTCTTCTTGTTCTTTATGGCAAAGGCTTAGTATGTCTTATCCTTTTTTTTCTGAAGCAAAGTTTCCCCTTTCAGAAATGGAATGGTAGTCCTCCATGGGTGACAGTTGCAGTTTAAATTATTACCATCTCTAGTAATTCTTAAATCCTGGTCTTTATTCTGACTTTGAGTGGTAACATCTGGAGCTTGTTTCAGGTTTGAGTCAGACCTGGCTGTAATGACATTTAAATTGGAGCTCTCTGCTGCAATTCTGCCAGTTCAATGTATTAAAAAAATGGTGACTTTTAGATAAGAAATCTTCAAATAATGCACACTAGTTGTAGATACTTCTTTTGTATGTACTTTTATTTCTTAAGCAAGATCTCTTAAACTGTATCCTCTCTGCTTATGAAAGGAGAAACATCTTTATGGATTCTGAATTGATTTTATTTATTTATTTTCCTGATGAAAAAGGTCTGGAGCTGAGCAAGTGCCAGGAATTACATGCTAGGCAGTTTGTGGTGTACCTATATGTTTAGATTTATTTCTCTCTCCTGTGATCCAGTTTTTCTTTTTTTTGTGTGTGTGTGTGTGTATAGTGGGTCAGCTTCTTCTGTAGAAGATACAGCATTTTTTCCAGTGGAAAAAGGCCTGAATCTGGCAGTGCCACTCTGCAGGGGACAGGTTGAGGGAGCATTTTCTGACATAAAGATATTTCAAGTGCAGCTGGGCCGCAGCTCTCTGAAACCCCAGTGTGCAAAGTACAAGAGGACAAGGCACAGTCCCATGCCCACCCTCCTCCAGGAAATACTGTTAGTGCTTCTAAAGTCATGGAAAAGTTGTCCGAAGGAAGAGAGGATCCAGTAGTTGGAAGGACTGAGAAAAAAATCTGCTTTTGTATGCTCTGGGGTTATACTCAAAACACCGAGAGCAATTGTGGGATGAAAGCTATAGCAGGAAATGTAAAGGGAGAGCAAAACAAGTGTGACTAGTAAGGGTTTCTGTCCCAGTTCTGTGCCTGTTTGTAGTGACTGATGATGCCACAGACCACAAATGCTATGTTATTAGAGAGGAAAATAAAGGGTGGGAGGAAAACTTAAGGGACTTGCAATTTTACTGAGACAAAGGAAGAATCATTCATTGTCAATAGAATAAGGAATTTTGAGATGCAGCTTAATTCAGTGGTGATGTTTATACCAGCTTCTAGCCAGAGGCAAAACAGGAAGGCAGTAATTAATTTTGGAAGTCCTCAAATTTTGCTTCAGATAAGTGGCACTAGTAATGGATCAAAAATAGAAGTAGTTGGGAAGATTTGCTAGAAAGAATAGAATATTGAGATTGGGAGTGTATTTGTGGAATTAGGGTGTTTTGCAGAGCATAAGAAAGATGTAATTCACTGGGTAGTAACATGCAGTAGTCAGCTGTTCTAAAACACATTTTCAAATATATTTTGTTGCCTTTATGCTCTAAGAATAGTTGACCAGAAACCTATTGTAATATTGTCTGAGGGTTTGTCTCATGAAACAAAAATTGAAATGTACTATGTAATAAATCAGAAAGTAAATACACAACAAATATGTGGGCAGGGAAGTGCAACTTCCTCTTCATAATGTATTATTGCTCAAAGTCGTGCTAGTTATAGCTGCTGCCACATGTGGGGTAACTGGCTTTTCAAAGAAAAAGGAGAAGAATTTTGACCAACTTGTTTTGTCTCCCTTTTCAGGGAAAAACTAACTGGGATGGTTATTTGGGATGAGAGCTTTAATGAGAGTGCTGAAATATGCAAGAGCCCAAACATACAGAATAAACTCCATCTGAAGCATCATCTCTCTACCCTTCATCCACTTGGTTGCACTGCAAGATGAATCTAAATTACATAGGTGCAAGGCCTCATTTCTTGAATGTCTCTCAAATTTCTGTTTCTAAAATAGTAGTTTGTATGATTTGCATAAACCATGTAGTTTTGAAGTTTGCAGCTGCAAATGTTACTGTGTGATGTACATGGTTCAAGAAGCTCTCTCCGATAAAGAATAGTTTTAAAAATTATTGCTTCTTTACAGGTGTTCCAGTGTTTACAGTAGACCTTTTAAAATTTTTGTTTGTATTCCAAGTAGCTTGATTTTGGAGATCTGAATTTATCTGTTCTTAGCTAACGTGGGTGTGGCTACACAGTAGTTTCTTTGCCTGATTAATTTCAGTGAATTTGTATTAGAATTTGAAAAAGAAAGCTAGCTTCAAAATGTGTATGTGGTTGTGCCTCTTTTTGTGTATATGTTGTTTTCTCTAGAATACACACTATAACTTAATTTCTGATTGTGTTTGCTTAACTAATACATAAACTTGGCTACTTGGTCTCATGGCAGCTGTTTTGGCAACAGAACAACTGGTTGGCTATTTAACACTGGATAGTTAAGCAGGAAAAGCCCTTTTATGACACTTACTAAAAGTTTTCTTGTTTGTTTGTTCGTTTTTTTTTTTTTTAAGAAGTGACTTAAAAGTGTTGACCCAAAAAGTTGATAAAATTGTCAGTGGATTGTTTAATTGAGGATTATAAAATTGACATTCTGTATTCTTTCAAGAATTCCTTGGTAAATGATGGAAGCTAAATCCTGAGATTCCATAAGTTTTCTATATAGAAGTTTTTCAGCAGTGTTATTTGAAGAAAGTTGTTCTTCATGTAGACAGTATTAAATAATTAACACTGTTCAGTGCTAATTTTGGCATCTGCTAACATTTGGATGTTTTCAGTACAGTAACTTCAAAGCACTAAAGAGAAGCTGATCTTCAGAACATTTTACAACAATAATCAGCTCTTTCTCAGAGCCTAAGTAATTATTTCCCTGCATTAACATTTAGGGGTAGAAAGGTTTCTGTCAGAATGGAAAGGGAAAATCTTAAGTTAAATCTTATTTAAAAGGGAATGTGGAAGAAAGCCTAAACTGCTTTAGGACCTAACGGTTCTCTTGTAAAGACTAAGGAAGACTCTTGGTTCAGCCTTCTGCTATGGCTTTTTAAAGTATTTTAGTGGTTGCTAGTGTGTGTGCTACAAATTGGGAGAAGGCAGAGCACCCACATGGGAGATGATTCAGTAAATTACAGCTGGCCAGAAGTGTAATGACTGTGGTTTCTTTGGAGTGTCCAGACCCCAGAATCCTCATGGAGACTGGTCAAAATGGGGACACTTCTGATATAGGGAAGAGGATTAGGATTTCAGTGTCAAACAGGAGTGGGATGGAGTAAACCACCCCACAGCAACTGCGCCAGCCCTGGTCAGAGACAGGGACATTGTCACCAAGCCCACTGTCCCAGACAGGCATTCCTCCCACCGACAGGCATTCTCTGCTTGTCCTCTTTGGCTCAATGAAGTTCTTGTAGAATATGAAACAATGCAAACGGGCAAGGTTGGAAAATTGAGCTTATTAAGCAATAACCTCCAAAACTTCTGGGACCCATGTCTTTCAGGAATTTGGGAAACTGGTGGAGAATAGAAAACTCCTGAAATCTATGTCAGTTTCTTGTCCAGCTCATTGTAAAGCATCACATCTGAAAAAGGAATGTTTTTTTGTTTTGCTTGTTCCACAGTTGTTAATTTTAGATGAGAGAATAATTACTTCTTGTTAATTACAGTGAAAGCAAATGGTAAACTTACCCAAAGCATAGAGGATTTTTTTTTTCTTTTTGGTAGTAGGAGTCCCTTAAAATCATAGTTTACCATTATGCTTGAAATGTATGTATTAATGAACTTAAACTTTTCTATTGAATTTCAGTAGAAAAGAAGGGTTTTGCCAGCAGTGGAGGGAGGAAACAGTAGCAGTTCCTCTGTTACTAGGACGTGCACGTGTATGTGTGTCTCAGTTCACATAAAGGACTTAAAAAAACCCCAACCACGAAACCTTGAATGGTTTAATTGTTGTTGTCATTTCCCCCCAAGTTAATTTAGACTTGTAAAAGCGACCCTGACGTGAGGTTAGGGTTTATCAGCACCAGGCAGACCTATGCTAATTGGTTCAGCTCTGGGCTTTGCTGCTGCAGCCACTAATCTGCCCTGCAGTTGGGTGCAGTTCCTCCTGCGGCAGGCTCAAAGGAGCAGGAAACTGTCAGAAGCCCCGAAACGGGGCTGGGTGGCAAAGCCATCACCCATGGGCGTAGGGCTGGGAGGTGAAGCCACCAACCGTGGGTGCAGGGCTGGGCGACGAAGCCATTCCTGATGGGTGTAGAGCTGGGTGGGAGCCCGGGACTGATCCCACTCCCTGACCTGCACCTGCTTCTGGATACTGGGATTGTTTTTCTTGATGTGGAAGAGAAGTGTGACCTGGGTGCACTTTTACTTTGAATGCAAAGCACTAAATGTTTCTGCGATAGGCCTTTTTTTTTTTTTCCTTCGTTAAAGTTTATAGACAGTGGAAAACTGTGCTCTGAGTCAGGAATCTTGGGGGTTTACTTATTTATTTATTTTACCTCATTCATTTTATCCCATTTTCACACAGTGTGAACTTTAGGTTAGTAACAGGTTTTTCAGTATGAATGTTCAGAACCTTCTTACAGAAACCCTGTGTATCTAAATACAATTATCCATCCAAAATTGAGTAAAAAGTGTGTTTCACCTGGTGTCTTGTGGGCTCTCAGTAGCAGATGCTCCTGCTAAATGTTAGTCAGGGGAAGTACAGTGAGTTCCATTCACCACTGTGCTCCCCCTGAGGTGTCTGAGCCTGGCTGGGCTGCCCCCCTGCTTCTCACCACTCCTGATGGAATCTGCTTCCATTCATTGCCTTGCCTTCGGAAGTGAATGGGGAATCATATATGCTTTGTATACTGTGCTTCTGTATCTTGAACACTGAGTTCAGCCTGGTTAACAGCCTCGCTTTCCTCCTTCAACTTAAAAAGGTATAGAAGTAAAGAAGTTACAATGAGGAAAATAAAGATCCTAAAAGGTATCAAATGACCACTGTAGTAGTAATGACTTAAGTAGACTGGGAAGCATCCAGGCTGGCATCTCTGCCCAACGTCATGGATAACTGAGGTAAGATGTACTAAAAGTCTGGAAAGAAAAAGTGACAGGAGAAAGTGAAACAGAAGCAATGTAAGACCCAGAGAACATCAGAGGGCAGATTGAAACATAAAGAAAAAGGAGCTATTTTGTATAATGTAGTTAAACTGTGGCACTTGCTGGGACATTGTGACAACAATACTGGTTGTGTCTACTAGTTTGCAAAGCTGGGGCAAATGCTCATAGAGCATTTTGAAGTGCAGAGACACTGTCCACAGATGATGGGACCCTGGAAGGATTCCCTCCAGCAGTGTCCCTTCCCGTTCCTGTTCCCTTCAGCCGGCCATGGCTTCTTCACAGGCTGGTGCGAACCTGCATGTGGTGCTTTGTGACCTCCTGTTTTGCAGTAATGTCACTGCCTTTGAGCCAGAGGGAGCTGGGAAGGTGTCTTGGCCTCCACAATATCTTCTGACAAAGTGTTTCAGAGCTCTCAGAATTTTCATGTGCCATGAAAAAGGATTTAATTTGTTTGCTTTAAACTCAGGTTCTGGTGATTTCATGTAAAGCCCCTTGTATTGTAAGTAGCAGAAAATAACTGTTCTCTAGTAGATTTTTGTTTATTTACATCCCCCCACTGTGCTGTTCAGGATATTTGTCTGGTATATCCTATCTCATACCCCTGGTTTAGTCACTTTTTCTCTGAAGTGACTATATTTAGCCTGTTTTCTCTGTCCTTGTTCATAACCTGTTAAGTTACATGAAGTAATCTAGTGTTACATGAAGAAATCAAACCAGCACACGTGGCAGGCTTTTTGTTTCCATACTACAATTCAGATTGTTGTAGTATTCAGTGCTTTGTGCTTATTAGAGCCATAGTAGCTCTTTATATAGAGGCACTGCTTCAAGATACTGAGCTTAGGAAGCCCCAAGTTCTTCCAGTTGTGCATCCCAGCAACGTATCTGGCACATGGCATAGATCGCCCACAGAAGGGTTTGCATCTTTCTGGATCTGCCATGGGACTACCAGATCACATTTGTAGGTGGTTTGGCTTATGATTTCATGCTGCTTTGCTATAATAGCCACCTTTAAAAAAGATTTAGTAGTTGTATAGTTTAGCCTAAAAGGAGTAATTTCTTGTGAGCATATTTTTACTATTCAGCGAAGAAGCATGGATATAAACTTACTTGTGTTCTCAAATGAGAAGGAAACACTATTCACTCTGCTTGCTTTCTTTTTCACAATTATATAACAGTTTATAAAGTTACTCCCCTGAGTCTGATTTGTGCCTTTCCCTCTTCTCATAAAAGCCTGGTCTCAGAACTCACACCTACCTGTAACCACTGTCAGAGTCCTGCGAACCTGCTTTATGTATCTGCCCGTTTCTCTGCACAGCAGAAAGCATAAGGAAGGAGAGGTAAAACAAGAGCGACACTAGCAAATCCAGTGATAAAGAAAACCTTGAAAAGCATTGCTGAAAATAACAGGGAGAAATGCTGGAGGGGTTAGATCTTAGGTGTGAGGGCTCTGATGCGCAGTTTCTCTAGCTCAGGGTGATCTGTCCTTTTTAAAGGTAAATCAAGGTAGGAGGCTAAAAGTTAATTTATTTTCCTCCTAGTGTCTGTAAAATTAATTGCAGTGCAAAATCCATATCATCCACTGTTGTTCTTTGCTAGGTAATTATTTTTGGACTTTAACGTGGACAGATGAATAGCGTTTCAACAGTTTAAACAATTAAGTCAGTATTAGGAAAAAAAGATGTAATACATTCGTGGTGCCTTTCCATGCTACTGGTAGTGTGAGCAAAGCTCAGCATTCTTCGAGATGGAGTTCGGGACTGAGAAGTGCCATTAGCACTTGCTGTAAGTATGAATCCATTCTCACACAGAATGTCAGGTTCTGAAATAATGGTGAGTAATGTTTTGACTTTGGAACAATGTAACAACACAGACACAGTCTACCTTTAGAGCTGGTTTGGGCAAGGTGTATATGTAACCCTTTTTTCAGAAAGAGTAAGGCAACATTTTATATTACTGCTAAACATGCAAAACCTTCTTGCTGCTTAAATACATAGAAAGCATTCAGCCATGGTATTTACATTGATATACCCCAAAACATTCTGCATTCTGAAACTATGGACTGTACTCGTCCAAAATGATACAGAAGGGAGTTCTGAAAGCTGACTGACTACTAAAAATCATGCTGGCCCAGGTGATGAAGGTGTTTGCTTTGCTATACTTTCGCAAGAAAAGAGGGAGGTGCTAATGGAAGTGTAATCACCAGTCCCACAACATGCTTATATTATTATCCAAATAAACTCATATTTTAATTGCTAGTTAATTGTCTTTCTTAAAATACCAAGGATATGACCACAACACTAGAGCATGCTGTGTAGTGTCATGTGTGAATCTAAATGCTCTGTGATGCTTGGGCTGCCCTGGCTCCAGCTGAAAGTGTATCCTTTCCTTCCATAGTCAGAAGTCCATTTCTCTTTGAGGGTCTTTTCAGCTTTTCAAGTGATGGTTGCCAAATAGCTTAGCATTTGCTGTTGCAAGAGATAAGTCCATTACTCAGTAAAGCAGTAAAACATAAAGAGGGGTGTGATACTGGAAAAACACATTGTTTAGGGTGTGTTCAGTAGGTTGGGACCAAGTGCCTTGTCTTCAGCAAAGATGTAGTCATACTACCATCTCTGGAATGCGTGGAGACAAGACGTGACGAGTTAGGGTAGTTGCTTCTATAGCCTCGCTCCTCTAGATGCAGCTAAGGGAAGGTAGTGCAAGTCCTTCTTGCTGCTCTGTGAACAAGTAGCTCTTGCCATTAATAGGTCATGACATTTCTGATGTTTCAGCCTTTCCTTATAGTGAAAGAAAATTATTTGTCTTGTCAACTGTTCCAGTTACTGGATTTGGCATATTACATGGGAGCCAGACACAGTCTTCCTTCCTTTCTTCCTGATCTGATAGTTTTCTAGAAGTGTAACCCAAGCTAATAAAGACTAAGAAAAGGAAACTACAGGAGATTTTTCAGCAGACCTTGCCCTGATGACTGCGAGGGTTCTGGCACCACAGAATTTCTAAAGCCAAGTTAGAGAGACAGGCAGGTTGGTATCTTTCTGATAATAACATCACTGTAGTGAAGAAAAACTCATGCTGGTGCTGCTGTCTATGTTCTACCTGGAGCTTAGGAAGCGTATGAAAAACTTCTCTAAAATGAGAAGGCAGCCTATAAAACTCCTTCAGGAAGAGTGTAAGGTTGTAAATATGTTGAGTAAGTATAGGTGTGTTGTTAGTGTCCAAATTGAACTCTGGTGTGTGCTGCCTTTCATTTAACACTGAATTATTCATAAAGCAATGAGTTAAACAGCTGAAAGCAGACAGTAATTTGTTTTAGTAAATTTTTCGAGGTGACTTCTTAAATGGCAGCTTTTGGTCTGCTGAGTAATTGCATTGAGAATATCCTAAATGCTTCATACATGCCTACAAGACGTTAATCACATTTTTAAGACTTAAAATTTTGCTTTGTAAAGTGCCATCAGAGAGCTTCTCTCTTCAAAGATAAGCAGATAAATGAGCTGTTGCAGCAAATTGCCTAGTTCATAGAGCAGGTTCTGTGTAGGCTATTTGTTCTCAGCTGTTTTTCTAACTACAAAGTTACATTGTAGCTCCCTTTTTATTTTCACATAAAGATAACTTTCTCAGTAGGATGAAGTTTCAGACACTATTTACCTTATGGACTGATATGTTTCATGCATATTGTTTAGTGTTCAGGAGATTCTTAGGGTAGTAACTTGTTTGTTTTATCTAAGAATAGAATGCCCATGTAACCTAATAATTTTTTTTTTTAATTGTTTTTTTTTTATATTCACAAGGTACATTGGTGCAATTTAAAACTGATCTTGTCATCCTATGTTTTGTCAAGATGTTCCCTTTGGACAGGCAGGCATAACGATAGGAATACACAGCAACAGCAATATAATGATTGATCAGTGTAATAAATGGTGGCTGCAGTGTTACTGTCTGTCTAGTCATGGTTAAATGTTCTGTAGGCATGGCAGAGATGACAAGGCTGCTTCCAGGAAGTTGTCCCATGACAGTAATGTCATCATCTTCATTTACTGTCTCATGTAGCATCATCCCCTTCTAGGGGGGGAGGATTTGCAATTCACAATCAATAAAGCAATAATTATTTGTTTCAGATGGCAAGAGACGTCCGTATAATACTGTTTCTATTTTAAGATCTAACGTTGACTACTTGCTCTTCGGTAAATAAATGTTCTTTCTACTTTCTTTCTTTCTAAATTTACTAAGGTAAATTTTGAAAGCATTGAATACCTTTAAACCTTGTTCCCCCAGCTACAAGTCATCTCACTTTCTATGCTTATAGCACCTTTCTCCCTCAACCTGTAAGTTTGCCTCTTGCCTCCTAGTACTTCTCTAGAAATCTCTTCTCCTTAAGACGTAGTCATTGTCCTTCATAGCCCTCTTGTTTAGAGGTTTACCTCACTACATATGCCTTTTGACACCAGATCAAGTAGTAAAAAATAGTGAACTATGAGAGAAGAAAAATAATAAATGAAACAAAAGCAAGTTGTCCACCATTTTGCTAGTGTGAGATTTAACTTCTAGCTGTAAAGGCAAATCACATGATTTTTACAAGTCATGCAAGGATCTGTAGCAGCAGTTATCTGCATCTTGACATCAGTCTGTAGGATCTTGAGGATTTATGTACTTCCCTTTTCCCTACTCCCGCTCTGTTGGCCAAATTGATCTCCACCTCTGTTACTGTTTCATCCTTTAAAAATGTTCCAGGTGGATTGCTTTTTTTTTGGATGCCTTTTGAAAGGCAGCCACACTACAGAAATCGGTTCATACCTCTTCAGATTTTCATTACAGCAACCTAGGACTGTCTTGAAAAAATGAAATGGTGTAGAACACTTTTCATTTAATTCCTTTTCTCCTGAGTCCCTTTGTGCAGTGAGTGGTGGTTGGATTCTAACTGCAGGGAGGGATTTGAGACCAAATAGTTTATCTTACTCTTGAAAGGCTGAGTTCTTCCAGAGTAAGTGAGGGGACATTGACTATTGTAAGTTAATTTAATTCAGATCATAGAGTTGGGAACTAGTTTGGCTAATTTTGGTGTGTGTGGTTGTTTTGGTTTTGGTTGTATGTTGGTTTTGGGGGTTTGTTGGGGGTTTTTGTTTGTTTTTAAACCCTGCCTCCTGGGAGTAATGCCTGTGAATCTAGCTTTTGTAGCAATGATTTCCAGACTTTTGGAAAAGCAAGTTGCTGGAGGCCTCAGGTTTTCATGTGAGCTGTTAGTATAGGCACATAACAACCAGTTCCAGTGGTCCAGTAGACTACCTGCCTCTGCTACAGAGATTTGTGAAGCAATGTGTTCACATCTTTTTTTTTTTTTTCCAGTTAAAGGGAAGTATTTTATCTTCTCTACATTACTCTAACTTTCCTGTTTGCTTTCAAGGAGTAATACTCTTTCTTTAAGATTTTCTGAATGAGTCTCATCACTGTCCTCTTTGCACCACCACGGTTTGGTAACTGCTTCAGAAAGCACTGTGTTTACTGCTTACTTTAGAAATTCTTCAATTATGTATTTTGATACAATGCCCAATAGTTACAATCACAAAGGTCAATTTGGTGGTAAAAGAAGTGATATTTAATATAGCACTTGAAAAGCATTTTAATTTTTTTTTTATAATTTCTAGCAATGTTGATGTTTTTAATTTTTTTTAACCTGTGAGGTATTATCCATGTGAGACTGGCATTTTGAATTTTAGTTTACACTGAAGAAGTAAACTTTTAGAGGTTTATTTGACATATTTAAAATACTGATATACTCTTAAAAAGAAATTCTAATAGATTCTGTGATTGGAGAGGAGTTTATTTATATTTAAAAAAAAAACAAACCAGTATCGAAAGGCCCTTTGAAGACTTTTCTGAAGGCTTTGATTCTGGAATGTCCATGTAGCACAGCAGCAGAGGAGAAAGTTGTGTGTTCTCATCGTCCCCCCTCCTAAAGGCAGAGCCTTGTATATGAAGCTTGGCTTGTGAATGTCTCGGAGCTGCTGCCAGCGGTGAGGGACCGTCTGAACTCTCTTGGGCTGCTGATGCCACTGTTGCTGCAGCTCCCTCCTTGTTTCTGTGTGGAGGTCTGTGTCTGTAGTGACATGTGAAAGTCCTTGGTACTGGTGATTGATCTCTGTCGTGAGATCGTTGTATGTGATAATTGTAAGCAAGATTTTAGTATCACTAAAGTATCACTATTACTCCCCCATTGTGGTCTCTTTAACCTCAAAAGGAAACAAATGTTTCATAACCTGCTAGGGAGACTGCTTCAGTTTCTCCTCTGTGGCTGCAACATCCAAAAGCTAATGACAAGCATTGTAGATAATCTTTCAAAATGTGCTATGAGTCATGACTGAAACCTATGAAGTTAGTAGCCCACTGTCATCGTTGTTAAAATAGTAGCAGTATTCTGCTGTAATTAATTGCTGCCATAGTGGAGTCATTCTGTAGCTGTTGTCCACATGTGACTGCCAGCACGTGTTTGCTGCTGCACAAGGTATCCTACATCTTGGAGAGAGGTGAAATTCTGCAGTATTTCTGTCTTACACCAGGACTTAACAGGCAAACACCATATGATCCTGACAAAATCTTTTCTGCATATATAGTAAATACAATGAACTTTGAGATTCCTTCCCTGTAGATTATAATTTCTGTAAGCAGTAGAACAATAGAGCAATATATCTTCCAGTGACATTGAGTTCATCTTATTAAACCAGATGAATCCATTTGAGCAGCTCTTTTTTTTTTCTTTTTTTTTTTTTTTTTTTTCCCCTGAGTACAGTCTTTTTTAATCATTGGTGCTATTTGTCTTCTGATTATTTAATAGAGAGAGTATTTAAGTACGATGATGTTGAGGTCAGAGGCCATAAGAAGACTTTTAAATTTTTTTTTTCAATACTTTCTATAAGGTCTGGCATCCTGTGGCAAGATTGTAGCTTAAGAGAATTTCACCTTCCTCCTCTGGCAACAATTACAATAACCATTTTGCTTTCAGTCTTTCATATCAACACTTCAGTTACAGACTTAGTTAATGAATGATGAGAAGTGTGCACCTGCAGAGTCATTTCTAGGTGATCTGCTAATGTGTCTGTATGAGGTGACTGACACGTCTTACTAACTTTCCAAACTATGTTATCAGCCTCCAGTTTCTTTCCAGATGTATACATCAATTTTTAGACTTGATTTTGTTTCAGCATCCGTGATATTTTAGTAAATCAGCGAAAGCTTTTATTTTGCTCAAACTTACTAATATCTTGAAATAGCTTTTGGAAAGAGTCTTTACTTCCAACCTGCAGAGGTTCCCTGTAAACACTTCAAGCAATATTGTTTGTTTGTAATGCAGTGGCATGAGTAGATAGAAACCATAAATGTTAAATATTTCAGAAGAAATTGTCATCAGTATTCGTTGTGTTGCCTAGCATTCCTTTCTGTGATGAAAGAATATCTACAAAGTTGTATGTGTTGCATTTTGGGGAGGTGGAAAAGGGCTTAAGTGCTCTTCACCAAACAGTCTGACAGTGTCTAAAATTTTGCTATTGAAAGCTATGTTTATTTAATATTTTGCAGTACTATATTTAAAGAGTTAAAAACATTCCTTATTCATAAGGTCACGTCATGCTTTGTTGTAATGCTTTCTTAATTTATGTGGTTTGTGTCGACTTTTAGTTGATTAATAGACTGCATCTTTAATTTATTCCAGGGCTGTGATTATAACAGGGTATTCTGGTCTAGGAACTGCAGATGACATAACTGGGGTGATGTTGACACACTGGTGTCAGCTGCAGTGTATTAAGTAGTATGTTTGATAGGAAGGTTTTCCTGGCCAGTATGGACAGGTATTTTTCCTTAATCCATACCGTTCTGCTTGAGGCAAAGGAAAACATGTTTCTTAATTAAATCTTCATGTATTTGAACAATTCTTTCACATGAGCTCTTAATCACAACAGGGGAAAACAAATTACTGGTTTTCAATGCTATATTTGAAAATAAATGCTGTCATACTGCTTGCTCGTGTATCTGCTGAACAACAACTGTATTTTATGTAATAGTTGAATTTTGTTAAAAATTTTTTATTCACAGAAGCTAGACACATTCCCTAGTGTTATCGGGGTCCATATCTGAAAGCTGTGTTACAAAATGTGTGTCAATAAATGTCAAGAGAAGCAGCAGTGGCATACATCATGGTTCATCTTATCACTAAATACCATCTCTCAGAAGCTGCCTCTGTTTATCTTTAAAGTTGATTGCTTTTGCTATGATCTATTCTGCATTTTTCTCCCTCCTCTCTGCTAACCATTCATACTTCTGAGGAATGTACAGTAGTAACTCATAGAAAGCTCTTTGTTTTCTTAGTTAAGGACAGTTCTTTCCCCATAAAATATAGTATCAACATTTAAATCCTCTGCTAAAAGAGTATTTTGGATGAGCTTCTAGTGAAGAACTGGCTATTCCTCAGGTGTTTGCTTTGGTTTGTTTCCAGATACTAAATTGCCTTGATGATAACTCTGAAAAAAAAAAAAAGACAAAAAAAAAAAAAAAGACCCTGGCATTAATTTGGTGTAAGCAGTTGTTCCGTTGCTGTGGGCATGCTGTGTGCTTCCAGGTAGAGAGAGTGACCTGAAGGACAGCTTCCTTGTTAGACTCTCACCCCGCTGTTAAAAGATTAAGAATAGAAGGGGGAAAAAAAAAAAAAAAAAAGGCAAACTGTGGAAATAAACTTAGGGATCTTTCCTCCTTGCTCCTCTTCACTTTATTCCTTTTCCTGTTCTTGAGTTGCAGCAGTTTAAATTTGTGTGTGTGTGTCCCCCCCTTAATTTTGTTGTAATTAAGTTCTGTTTATTTTAACTTGCTGTTGTACCGTGCTGCAGCGTTGCCGGGGCTGAGAGCTGCCTGCAGGCGCCTCTGTGGCTGTACTGCCAGAGGCCAGGGCCAGCCTGCTGCAGACCTTGCTCTAATGAAATAAAATGTTCAAATCATACTTGATTTTGCTTTCCTACTAATAATGAGAAAGGAGAAAGGCCCACACTTTATTGTGGGTGTGCATTCTGTATGATACAGCATACACACTTCAATCGGGCCTCAGTGAGACCTGCTGCATACTAGTAAGCTTCCGAAAACTATGTTGGAGCCTTAAGTTTATGATCTTTTGTAGCTATGTGATCCAGAGATCCAGAGGGCCAGAGAGATCCAGAGGGCCAGAGAGATCCAGAGGGCCAGAGAGATCCAGAGGGCAGAGAGATCCGGTCTGATCTCTGTCCGTGCTCAGGGCAGAGATTAGGAGTTCTGTGGATTTACCAGAAGAGCGAATGATCAGAATAGAATGCTGGTTGTGAAAGTTTCTCCCGTGTTGTGAATTGGAATCAGGCTGCAAAAGTGTTTCATGCACCTCAGCGTGGCTGTGAGGAGAGGGAGGACTGTGGAACCAGTGGTGACTGCTTCGCCCTTCCTGTGCGTACCATAGCTGTGGCTTTAGTTCCCTGCCTTTTGAAAGGCTCTAGCGTTACCATGCAGCCATTGCCGTGTCTCTTTGCCCAGGAGAGATTCGGGTGGGAGACGAGTGTCCCCGCCGTTCCCAGCCGCCCCTACGCTCCGCCTCTTCCCGCGCCTGCGGGGGGCGGGGGCCCGGCTCGGCCCCGGCGCGGGCGGCTCTGTCCAGGGTGCTGACGGGCGGCCGGGCGCTCCCCGAGTTCCTGACACACCCCCTGCACTACCCCGTGCTTTGGGGGGGAAAAAACTGTTCTTAATCACTGACTTCGGAGGTTTTGTGGTGTAGTAGAATATGCAAGTTAACAGAAGGACTGGTATATCAAAAAGAAACTTACCAGAGACTTTAAAGAGTGTCTTTTAAGTAGTGCTTGTCCTTGAGGTAGTCTTGAGATAGTTGCAAGGGGTTATAGGTTTTACAGTTTGCTGATAGAACCTAGTTTATTCAAGGATATATCTGCTTCCCTGTAGTCGTGTTGGAATGATCCATCAGCTTTTGAAGCACAAGTAATGGAAGGAGGCATTATTCAGTTGTTGGATCCATCAGGAAGATGTTTTGTTCAAACAAAGCAATGCATCTTTAAAATAGTGGGGTTCTAGTTCATGAAGTTTCACATCTCTTGTTTTAGTGGTGCTTACATTATTGTAGCAGAATGTAGTGTCTAGAAACTGGAAAATGTTACCTCTACAATATTTTTGAAATGGAAAAGCATTTCCTTTCCATTTTTTCCCAAGGAAGATTTAAAAAATTACTGTTATGTTTGAGTTAATGTTTCGGGTTTATTTGGTTTGTGGTGGTTTTTTTGTTTTGTTTTTTAAAAATCAGTAACACCAAATAAGTCTTAAAGCAAATTGTTAATTTAGAAAGTCTGCTGTTAGAAACTTCTGTGTGTATAAAAATGTGGAACACCAGAAAAAGCCATTTAAAACTTCATTCTTATTTAATGAGACTTGATTACGGATGCTGACTGTATGGCCATTTGGAAACTTAAGAATCAATTCATGTTCTTTATATTTGCATTCTGCATTAATGTGGACTTCTTGCTTGATCTATAGGTATTCATCTTTTTGAGGAGTTTTATAGTGAGGCACTTACCAGTACAATAGTTGTGCTATAATTTCAGTAGATACTGTTTTGTGGGAAACAAGTGTGCCTTCTTCTCTTGGAATATTTGTCTCTTATAAGCACTGCCAAATGTTGATATAGCTGATTGATTCTTTTTTTTTTTTTTCTGTGTTAGCTGGAGATACAGATGATCCTCCAAGAATTACTCAAAATCCTGTCATTAATGGGAACGTAGCAATGGCTGATGGGCATAACAACACTGAAGAAGACATGGAAGATGGTAAGTAAATATTTGATAAAAATACATGGTTTGTTTGCTGCTTTATGATTTTTGAGGACAAAAAGGTCCATGTTTTAACTGTGTCCTCTGAATTGCAGCTCATTTAAAAAAATGAAACCCTCTGTAGCTATGACTGCTGCTTTTCTGTGTAGGCATCCCTTTAATGTAACTGTACAATAGGATTAAGCGTCTGAGGGCTTGGGATTTCTTTTCTTGTGCTCTTTCTATATACTTATTTAAAAATTGCTGAAAGCAATACTGTCCATTGTTATATTTTTGTGATACGACCCTTTAAACATACTGCAGCTGGTGCTTTGCTGAATAATGACTTTTGTCAGTTATGCAATTCTTTCAGGACGTTTAGAATCCTTATCTGTCCTGCTCTTGTCAGGTGGCAGCTGTGATCAGTTTTTATCTTTGTATGTTAAATCAGTGGTAACTATTTTGTGGCGGAACACAACCCAACTCTGTTGGTTCTATAGAGGAACACAGCCCCCTCCCTCTTTTATTTGCAAATGCAAAGGAAGCAGTACATATTGATGTCCTGTTAATAAAAATGGACAATGATTTGTGGTTTTGAAATCTTTTTTGTTATCAATTAAATAAAAATTAGCGTGTCCTTTTCTGTTACAGAAGGTCAACTAATTTTTAAGTAGGATGTGTATGGAATAACTTAAAGATAATGAGTTTGTAATTTACTTAAGTCTGTTATATTTAGTGAAGAAAATGTACAATGATATTTCTTAGGAGAGGATTTGGGGGGGACTGCTCTTATTTTTAAGAACTAAATTAAAAATTGAATTGTGAAAAGGGAGACAAAATATTTAGGGTTTTTCACCTCTGATTCCTTAACTTATGTTGTCTTGAGAGAGTATATTCAGGACTAAACATAAACATTTATTTAGATTTTTGAAAAATGGTGAGTGATTTTTGCTTGAGTCTGTTAAACATCAAAAAAGTTGATGTTTACTTACTTTTATATATTCAAGGAACATACAGTAGTTAGAATACTGGTAGAAAACAGTAATGTTTTATGAAGACAATGTGGTTTAAATTCAGGACAAAAAAAAC
The DNA here is from genome assembly GCA_004320125.1 of Scolopax mira. NCBI lineage: Eukaryota > Metazoa > Chordata > Aves > Charadriiformes > Scolopacidae > Scolopax > Scolopax mira. The sequence continues at coordinate 42,729 of BJBW01002873.1, forward strand.
CATCTGATGGTTGATTTGCCTCTGTATCATTGGCAAAGATAAAGTTTCCCATGATCAGATTCTTGCAATAAAGTAAAAATGAGGTCTGCTTAGCCTGTGAAATTTTTTGTCTGATTGCCTGATCTCATTCAGGGGCCTTTGATTTCTTGCTCAGTAACTTGCTGGGACTGAAACAGAGAATTCTGTTTTATATCAAAATCAGGTTACCTATAATAAAAGGTTGGCAAGAGAAGATTGCATGGGTTGACACCTAGCAAGGACAGTTGAAATCACGTTCTCAATAATGATGTTTATAGGTAGAAAGCCTGATGGTGTTTGCTATCAACACAGCCAGTAGATAACACATGGTCAGTACAGACATCTGTCCAGAAGTTTGTCTGTATGTACTTGCACAAAGGGGCTAAAGGGGCTTAAGCTGCAGAAGAATTTCATGAAACCCAGGCTGTGTCTATCTAGGGTGGCAGGTAATCGGATGTTCATCTCTTCATGCAGATTAATATTGACTCTGTAACCAAAAAACTGCTGTAAAACAGTTTCTGTCATTTACTAAATACTCGAAAGCTCTCAGAGAACTGGATATGAAGGTGTCGCAGCAGGGAGAAGCGTCTGAAGGTATTTTGCAAAAGGCTTGTGAGAGCTTCTGTGTTTATGGTAATAATAGTGTCTTCTTGGACTTTCACTCTGGTCAGAGCTTCGGTCCGGTCTGCTGTGGGGCTTCTTTCATGGTTAAAATGCGAGTATTAAGCAATATTCTAATAGTTCCTAATTATAATATTTGAATAATGTTATAATTGCAAAAACATTCCTGAAGACTTGCGTCATGTAAGAAGATGATGCCTCTTTTCCAAGTCATGTAAATCAGATTAGTTGCTTGCTGTTGCATTCTTTACACATCAGGGCAATTGCTCTCCTGTTATTTGTTCTCTTCTTATCCTGGTTTATAGCTGGATGTACGTGTAGAATGGTCAGCTTGGAGATGGACATGATAGGGAAAAAAAAATATAGGGAGACATTGCCCTTTGAAAAACATGCTCTGTTTCTCATTGCAGTTATTCATAGCAAGTGAGACCAATCTGAGCTGATAAAGAATGCATGAAGAGAATTTAGATACTGCTTTAGTGAAAATCTTAATGAGTTTAATGGTTCCTGCTAAAGAGATGAAGAGTAGGATAAAAGGTTGATGCTTCCAGCTGGATCATAGAAACCAGCTTTCTGGTGAATTTCTGAGCTCAAGAAACTTCTGAAGTGATTTTGTTCTTCCTGCTTAGAAATGACTGATAAGATTGGAAAAAAAGTGCAGCTCTCATCCCCTTTGCTAGGCAACTATCCACAGGCATTGTGACGAGCATGTAATGGGGCCAGCAGTGGACCACCAGGACTTTCGGATAAGGCTCTGTTCTCTTAAGCATTTTGACTAGAACCTGGTGTTGCCATGTGTGATGTCTTAGCAATTGAAAGGACTGGCTGAAGGAATGTGCTCTGCTTTGTGCAGAGAATGGCTCAATGAAACAAGCTGTGTGAGCTGGAATAGCAGCTTCTGCAAATAAAATAAAAAATAATAAAAACAAGGTTCTGATCAAGTTTTCTTTTCAAGTGCATAAGTATTTGAAACAGCACGTAGAATAAAATTCCTTAGAAGTTAAAGTTCAAACAGAAGGTCCCCAGCTAAACATACACCCTCAGCTTTGCAATTACCTTCTCATTTCTGTGAAGAATTGCTGGGCTAGGAGCCTTTCAGAAGCATTAGTCTTAGCCATATGCTAGTATTGCATGCTCTATTTGGATCATTATTAAAATATTCATAGAATATTCAGCCAGTTTCTCTATTAATAATTCAGGTTCAGAATATTTTAATAACCTCAGTGTACTTTAAATGTAGCAGCATTTACTAAGAGAATAAAGAAATCTGCTTTTCTCAAAGGTATAAACACTTACATTTTAAGACTGAAGTACATATTTATCATGTTCTTTATTTGGATCTCTGATTTGAAGGATCTTTGTCATATCAAGGTATTTTTGTGGTGTAGTTACTAGTAAGTGCTCAAATATTTAACCGAGAAGAATACCTTTCCCTGGTGAGCTCTCGTGCTCAGGCTTTCCTGAAAAGAAATCAAGAAATACAGGCAAACTTTCTCTGAAGCATCTGCAGATGCTGTGTGGGCTGCCTCTTGTAGGTGACGCCTGGCAGCGCTGCTGCATCCTCGTACTGAAGCGCTCTGAAAGCGGCATCAAAGGAGGTAGAAAGCAAACTTGGTTGGCTCATCTTTCAGAAGCTTAGACTAAGGCCAGAAGTACCCATCTTGATGGTGAATAGGGAGGCATTCTCGAGCTGGTTTGAGACACACGTGATGCCAGACTTGATTTCTAAATTCTTAACTGTGTTAAGTGTGGTTTTGATGCTGCCTGCGAGTCGAGTTTGAGAGCATACAGCTTTTCCAGCTGCTGGTTGTAGAAGACCAGCTCTCTACTCTGTCAACAGGCACTGAGCAGGTAAAATGGGTAGGGAACAGTTTTTAAGTCAGTGGTAGACTGATGGTTGGCTACACTTACACGTAGAGAAAAAGAGAAGAAAATAATCCTTTGAAGCCTTCTGTTGCTGAGGGAGCTGGCAGCACAGAAAGTCACTGCAGGTGTAGAGGAGAGAGGAAGCTGGTTTCTGCTGTAGTACTTGTTACTTTCAAGAAATAATTGGGAATGGTAGGGTTGTCAGGCCATACACAAATAAGATCAACTGTGTTGCCACAATCAAGATCAGAATTAGGACATCTGCTTGAAAAGAAAATCCTTTTGCAAGGGAGAAGAATGAAATCTGTCAGAGCTGTGGCAGTTGTGGATGAAACTTGTTAATTTTCTATATTAAAATGGATAATCTTTACATCGTTGCATGTTGTAATCAGGAGAGTTTAATTTTTTTAAGTAAAGCGGTAACCAAGGCTCACCTGTTCTTCAAAAAAATACTATTCAGTGCTGTCTCTGGTGCCATGCAAAGTTTTTTGAGTGAACGACTGTTTTGCCTGTAGAGAAGCAATGCATTTGTTGTATACTGTGTGCCTTGGCACAAAATTCGATGAACTGATTTCTGGCTTGGTGTCATTGTACCTCGGTGCTTTTGGCTTTGGGTGTGCCCATGATTTATTGCTTCATTCTGCACAGCCCGTGGGCTGCATGAGAGCAGCCTCCTTACATGGGTGTTAAGTTGGAAACAGAGGAAAGGAGGGGAATGTCTTGTGCATACTCCATACTTCATCCCTGACCTGTAAAACAATTGGGATAAGTTGCAGGTTTTTCCTCCCCGTGTGTGATATGAGGCCTGTCATGGTAGAGAGAGCCTTCCTGAAGCTGTCGCAGTCTCCAGCACCCGCTTAAAGCTGTGTACAACAGAAGCAGAACAGATTGTGGTATATGAAGAACTGGGGATGTGGGAAGAAGGCAAAATTAGTTTGTGTGTGTCAAAATAAGCTATTGAAAAAAAGCAGTCTCGTTTAACTTTGTTCCAGACCACTAAAAATCTCTAAAATTTTCACATACCACAAAGAATACAGGACCTTACTCTTAAGCTATTCTGTAGCAAACTGGGATGGATTTTTTTTTTAAATAAAAAAAACCAAACAACAACCCACCAACCAACTCTGAGGTTCATCTGTTTTGAATAGATACTGTTGCAAGCAGGAAACAACTAAATGGTGACTTGGTATCAATAGGGCAGTTGAACAGATTGTGAAAATCCTTTGCACATCTTGGTCCCTGCAAGCAGCTAACTTAAACTGGGCTCCGAAGAATCTACACAGCAAGAAGAGTTTGAGTGGGCTGTGATTTGTGTTGTAAAGCATTCGATGTCTCTGTCTTGCTGTACCCACTGCTTTAGAAGAAACTAACAGTAACAAATTCTAGGGCTAAAAATTTTTTAAAGAAAATGGTTTACAAAAAGAATGTGTCTTTCAGTGCTTGGTTTTTCTGAAAGGTGTTTTTCAAAATTAAAAAGTTTTTTGATTGCTTCCAATATCCCACTGCTTAAAACATGCTCACGTTACATGTTTTTTGGAAGTGACATTGTGGAGTGAAGAACATCGGGTATTTCAGATAATTCTGTGTGTGTGTTACAGATACAAGTTGGCGATCAGAAGCAACTTTTCAGTTTACAGTTGAACGCTTCAACAGATTGAGCGAGTCAGTTCTCAGTCCTCCCTGCTTTGTACGGAATTTGCCATGGAAGATCATGGTTATGCCACGACTCTACCCAGACAGACCACACCAAAAAAGTGTAGGATTCTTCCTTCAGTGCAACGCTGAATCTGATTCCACGTAAGACTCTATTAATTGTTGTACAAATCTTTACTTGATGTTAGTTAATATGTATTGCAAAGAATACAAATATCTAAAAAATTAGTTTTCCTGGCTTTTTGCAGGAGGAAAGAATTCTTGCAAGGATTTGAGTCCCCTTTCCCTCCCACCTTTCTAAATCCCAAAGCAAAAGAGCAATCTTCTCTTTAGGAGGAGCTAAAAGTAGCTTGTGTAGCTACAGGGTTGGGGTAGAATTTAGATATATTTGTTTGATTGCTGGGGAGGAGTCTTTGAATAACAGTTTTCTTGGCTTAGGAAGAATTCTGGGTTTGTTTGAAATTGAAGTGCTACTGGAGCTTCTCTAACCTTGCTGAGCTGTAAATCCTGCCTGTAAAGCGTGTGAGCAGGTAACTGCTGGCAACTGAGGCAGAGCAGTGTATGAGGTAGTTATCTCCTTAAACTGAGTTGATCGCTCATCAGGTGAGATCCAGAACGTGTACAATTTTGTGAGTTCCGTACAAATCAAAATTGGCTATCTTTGACCACTTTTGTAAATAATAGGGAAATTTAAAAAGATAAATACAAATTTCTGGGGCATTGCTGCAGCTTACCCAGGTACAGTGCAGACCCCTCATAGGTATCCTTTCCAGTAGAGTAAACACTGTTCTTGCACCAAATCTCACACAACTTTTAGTTCAGTTTGAATAATAAGTTGGTCTTTTCCATCATTTTTGTAGTCTAAAAGGTGAGTGCTCAGTGCAAGAGGTAAAGAAAGAAGTTCTAAGGGTATTAACTAGTCACAGGAGAAGCCATTCACACACAAGTACTCACAGAAAAAGGATAATGTGATCTTCAAAAGTGTCAACCAAGGTGCAACTGGTGGAGCTAAGCAAGCAGTAACGTCACTGCATGTGGCAGTGACAAGACTGTGTCCAAGACGAGATTCAGTTTGATTGTCTTGTGCAAGTGGGATGAATTTTAACAGGAGTGGTCAGAAAGAAATGCTGCTGAGAAAAATATAGTATTTGGGGGAGTTTATCCTCTGGGAAGGAAGGTAGAACTGCCTTCTCCTTTCCTTAGCCAAAGGCTGAGTTATCATACTCTAAAGACACCAAGAGTGCTTGGAGTTGGCCTACCCATCTGTGCTGAAATAGCTCACCAAAGAGAGCAGTTGACTTTTTAAACCACTATTACCTGCAATTGCCCCATGATACATTCCTAACGCTGTTGCCCTGTTTTTTTCTATTCCAGCTTCACATTCATGTGACTTCAGAAAGCCCCAGGGATTCATGCCCTCAATAACAATTAACCAAATCTTAACACCAAATTAGGAAAAGAAAAAAAATCCTATACGTGAAAGTAATATACCCAAAATACCCAAGAAAGAATTAATTTTAATGACTATAAAAAGCTTGGGTTTGAATAAACTTCAAATGCTTCTTCTGTGTTTATAGGTCATGGTCTTGTCATGCACAAGCAGTTCTCAAGATAATAAACTACAAGGATGATGAAAAATCATTCAGTCGTCGTATTAGCCACTTGTTTTTTCATAAGGAAAATGACTGGGGTTTCTCCAACTTCATGGCCTGGAGTGTAAGTAATCAGACATGTACTAACTAATCTATTACTAGATAGGAGTAGTTTTGAACACTGAGATACCTATAGGCAAGGGTTTCGGGTTTTTTCTTCCCAAGCTGTTTTTTTCTTCTGTCACTGCTGAAGATTCTTTTTCAATTTCTTAATAAAATACTGTTTAGATTGCTTTTGCTTATGTTGTGATCTAAATAGTCCCTCGTTATTATTTTCTGCGTATCTGAACGCTTGTTTTTTTGTTTTCACTATGTGATAGTCAGTGTAATTCTGAAGCAACATAGATTTTTCTTGCATTTCTATGTGGTCTTTGTGTGTATTTAATGCCCTAATAATAACACTGAGGCTTTTCTTTAATTGAAACAGCTTGTAAGCATTTTCAGTGGTTGGGCCCTTAATTTTTCATCTGGCTGCAGTATTGTCCAGAAGAATCATAGCCTTTGATTATCAACTCTTATTATCCACATAAAATGGGAATCTTAAAAGCCAGGAACAAGTTTCCTGTGTCAAGATACTAAAAAAAAATAAAAAAAATAAAGTGTATTAAGCTGAAAACCAGCTTTGTTGGTGTCCCTCAATTTTTCTTCTTCAGTTTCTTATTACTGATGGCTCAGGCTTGGAAATTAAGTCTAGCTAGATACAGTGATGTTGCAAGATGCAGTTTTCATATTCTTGTCTTGTTCCTGTTTTACAGGAAGTTACTGATCCTGAAAAAGGTTTTATAGAGGAGGACAAAGTGACTTTTGAAGTCTATGTTCAAGCAGATGCTCCACATGGAGTAGCGTAAGTTTCTTTGTTTAACAATAGAATTCTAATATTTTTGTACTGCTTGAGATTGTTCAAGTATTTTGTGTTGTTAATATTTATAGCTATCATTAGACATTCTCACTTTGTCACCTTTAATTGATGAATTCTCACACAGCAATGCTTTTGAGTAGTTGTGTAGATATTTTTGTATAGGTTACATTTCCATTTGCATTAGTCAGCATAATCTGAATTTTAGCTTCTGTATGAATTGATTTGTGATATAACACCTCTGCAAATCTAGCCTCAGTGTTTCTGATCTTATAGCCAGTAAGGGTTTCAGATGCAGGCAGGTGCTCTGCTGTCCAACTTCCTTTAGTCTACGTTTGTTTTAAAACTGCCTCATCTGAGTCATTCTACTTCATGTCACTTTTAAACAAACGCAGACTTGGCCTTAAAAGTAGAGTTCTAGGTTCCAGTATGCTTTTATAGTAAACAATTTTTCTGATGTATAGAATATCTTTTAAAAAAAAACCAACTAACAAAATTACAAAGCATTTGGTCACAAAGACTGTTGTTACTGACAGGCAGTGGTGAAGTGTAGCCCTTTTATTTGAATCTTAATAATAAAGAGCAGCTGATACCTACAAGCAGTACTACCTTAGAACAAATCCTCCTTATTATAGTTAATACCAAGCTATCTTGTTTTTAACTGCTAACTCTTTTCTAGGTGGGATTCAAAGAAGCACACGGGATATGTTGGCTTAAAGAACCAGGGAGCAACTTGTTACATGAACAGTTTGTTACAGACCTTATTTTTCACAAATCAACTACGAAAGGTAATTATGTGAAAGAAAGTGGGATTGCTAATTGAAATATCCAAGATGTTATATTTATAAATGCTTCAAAACAGCTTTTGCCTCCTTTATCCTCTGAGAAGTTGTGACTTACATGGTGATGCATATCTCACTTGAGGCTGAGCTCAGGAAGCTTCCTTCTGTAGTTTGTTGAATGTAGGCTCTTGGTTTTTGTGAAAGCATGGAGAGCACCTGGTAAAGATCTGAGCCCAAGGGCTGTTTCTTAAATTCTTATGTGTTAATGTTGCTCTGAATTGTTGGAATTAAAAAGATTATCATCTTGCAGATGAGAGACAGAAGTAACTTTTCTTTCTTGAAATAGTTAAAGTAGGGAAGTCAATTATGACTTCTCAGGAATAAACATGTGTACAAAGATAAACGTGTATGACCTTTGTAGTTAATTTGTTTTGTCTTTTAATTTATATTACACAGTTGAATTTTCTGTTGTTACGGTTAGTATCTTTGTAGGTGTGGAAAGTGTTATTTTGGTAGTTTAAATGACTTCATTTTATATTTGTTTCATTCATGTGTTTTTTATTTACTATAGATGTTATTTCCTTGTGGAAGGAAGGATGGGCCCAGGCCCATCCTATCCAAACCCAGGATGAAATATACTAGATGTATACTAGATTTAAAACACTAATGTAGTGTTTTAAAACAGTGCAATAGCCTTAATGGGATAAAAACATAAATGCCAACTTGATATTGGAGGTGGCTCTCTGAAAAAGCGGATATACTTGGGAAAACATGTGACCTGGCACCATTTAATTTGGAGTGTCCTGTTGGGGCTAATTGGTCATGCATATTCCTGTGCTTATTGTGTATCTCTTAGTGAAAATGAACAGTTTGGGCTTCTGCTTTCTCTTGTGTATACTAGTTGTTACCTTTCCATGAAGCTTTTTTTGTCTTGAAAAATTTCCCTTTTTTAATGTACCTACTTTCTGCTGTTGGTTTTCCAACCATTGTATCGTTATTTATATCACTGTGGCCTGTAAGTGTCCTGGTTGGGATTTCTTTTTTCTCATTTGCAATGTGCTGCTTACTCTGAAGCACTGCAAAAAATAGCACATCGAGCTCCATAGGCTGTAACGGAGATCTTACCGATGCCATGTACAAGAAATACATTCTTGACTTGTTTTACATGATGCACCTGTTTCTGTTTTGCAAGATGTATAATTTACCCATTCAGTTTATCATTCATTATAATGCCTTTTTGCTCAGCGCTCATAATGTTTCTGCATTTTATTTTTTTGGACAACTTCATGTTGCTCTTGAAAGAAAAATGTTTTTTTATAATAGCTACATCTAATCCAATTGAGTAGTTCCTTTCAGGACTGTCTTGTAGTCAGGAAATCAATATGTACCATGAAGTAATCTTGTTCTGTGAAGAAGAAATTATTTTTGTGATACAGATTCTTTTTTTTCCAACTGAATGGATCTTTTCAGGCATTCCCCTGCACTTCTCCCCCAGACCCCAGATAAATATCAATTTTTCGGGAGTGTTAGTACCTGGATAGAAACCATATGAGAGAGCTTGATTTACTAGCTGGTAACTCCAACTTCCTTTATGGAAATGTTACAGGACATCAGCTGAAATGCCCAGTTCTCTACTCATTCTTCAGGTTTTCAGAGACACTATAAACAGAACAGACTACAGCAGTAATTTTAGACAATTTTAATACTCTCTTGCCATTATTACATATAAGGAAGAACCAGTAGCTGTCTCATCTTAAAAAGTGAATTTCTACATTTTTGTTTTCATTCTGAGCCAACTTTTTCCTCTTAAAACTGAGTAAAATAAAATGTGTAGTATCTTCAGTTTGTTAATCACCAATTCCATTATTTCTGTTAATCCACCTTACTTAGAAGAAATAATGATTTCTATTGCTGTTACTTAGAGTTTTTTTAACAGAGAAGTTGCTGTTAGGAGTAGAGCTGGGAAGGCAAAGCAGTAAAGACAAGCAGGTACCTATGGAGAGTCAGAGTCTGGTGAAGCGTGGGTGAGGACTGATGGAGAGATCCTTTCTTCCATGCTCTGTTTCCAGACAACAGATGGGAGGTTCTTGGGTATTTGAAATGACACCCCCCTTTATTAGCAACCAGGTGGCTTCAGTGGTAAAGAATAAAGCAAGGAACTTCCTCTGCAGAGTGTATCTCCTTTGTCTGTGTATGCTAAATGCATGCTTAAATATAGTCCACCCAGGCAAGAGATGGTGGTAACTTCCCAGATAGCTCCGGGTTTGATCTTGGACCACATCACGTGAGTCTTCCTGTGTCTGTCATCAGTGCCTCCAGACAGAGAGTAATTGAGGGGCTGTATCCAGTCCATTTTAAAACTCTTTGAAAGTTCCCTTGAAAAATTTCCTACAATTCAAGAAAAGACTGCAGACAACTACACTAAAATCATAAATACTAGTCCAGTATGTTTCTCCCTATATGGCTGTCCTCAATTTATTGAATATATTGTACCTGACTTATGAAGAAAATACTGTGTATGAAATTTCATTCTTAAGTAATTTCTTGACATTAAACACTGTGTTTGAGCTTATCTACAGCATTCTTTTACTATGTGAACATCATATTTTTCTCATATTACTGTGTCTGTTGCTTATAGCCATTGCCTACACATGTCCCCGTCATTCTTTTGTGTTTGTTTCCTGAGGGAACTTTTCGGGTGTTTAAAATTAGAGATTCTGCTTTTTCAAATGGATCAAAATGCCTTACTCCTTGATCTGAGGTGAAGCTTTCAGAGCTTGGAGGGTAAGGCATAAAAATAGGGTTTGTAAAGGATTGCATTTTGAAGAGTGATTTGTTTTAGCTTGGAGAAACATTTAAGGTGTGAGAAATGGGCTTTGATACTTACATATGCGAACAGAAGGAAGAAACAAAGGAAGTCTGTGTGTTAAATGTTTTGTTTGTAGTAACACATTTAGAATTTCAGAAGAAAAGGAGGCTGGAATGTAGCAATTATAAACAAATTGCAAGTGATTAATATTACTTGGGAGATACAGGAAAGGAGTTAATTGTCAAGATGGTATATGAGGAAACCAAAAAGGGACTGAATGCAAATGATCTGATTTTGATTAATTATCAAGGTATTCTGAACTCCCGTTTATACCTTTTGATGAACCACTAGGTTGACTTTTAGCTTGCTGTAGTACCATCTTGGTTTGTTTTGAAGAATATTTAGCATTTTAATAATTATTCTATGGAAACATGTCAGCATTGGCTATATTTGAATTTTTTCATTACTTGATTTTCATATCTTATTTCTATCAGTTTAAATATAGCAAGCAACTTAGTAGATATTTGTTTGTTTAAAAGCCTTTGTCAGAAATAATAAATAGGAGCTAATTGGAGATATTTGGAAGATTTGAGACTTGGTCATTTGACTGTTTTCTGTTTCTACCTTCAGCCAGCGAAGACCAGCTCATAAAAGGGACAGAGAGAGGTTTAAGTTAACTCTGCAAGATGCTGACTTGTTTGGATGTTTTATGTTTTAAAGCAGAAAAAAGCGTTTGCTTTTAAAATCAAAGGTGTAATCTTAGCTACTCATATTTGGAGTTTGTAATTCTGCATTTGGGTAATAATTGGTCCAGTTTTACAGTAGGATGTGTGGGGAGGTAATGGGGTCTCCATTCCTGGATATGCTCAGAACTAATAAACTGTTAAATTTTGGAAATTAAAAGATTAAGTCATTTGAACTATCATACTGGTTTACAGTTGCATAATTAACCAATGTTTTTCTATCTGAATGTAAGGGACTTGCTTTCTTTATGAAACTGTTTGGTACTTCAGTAAAATCATTTCTTTCCTGTCATCTTGTTACTGTAGCTATTCTGCTGAGACTTTCTTTTTATATTATTCTTCTAAGTATTTGTGTTGCTCTACTTTTGAAAAAATTTGTGGATATTCAGAATTGGAATAGGGAACTGGCCTGCCAACTTAACAACTTCTTTTGCCTTTTTTCTTTCTTCCTTTTATTTTTCATTGTTCCCTTGTGTTCTTTTTATATCATCTTTGTCTTAATCTAATGTCTGTCTCATCTGGTTCCTATCACCTCTGTGCTGCTTTCATACAAAAAGAAATGTGTTTCCTCAACAATTCGGTTATATAGTGGAAGAACTAATACCTATACACCTTGCTCTGTGTATAAGGAACTGAAGAACAGGATCCAAGAGAGGTGCTGGACACCCCTGAAATCTAGGATGGCCCAGGAAGCAAGTGAAAATTACGGAGATCCAGCTCAGTGCTTCCCTTGCAGAAATGTATCATTCCCTGTTTCACAAGCAAAAATTCTTCTGTTTCTTAACAGCTTATTTGCTTGTGTGCTACTTAATATTGGAGTCTTTATTTTCTCCTTCCAGAGTTGTCTTGTGTTTTCTTTTTACGTTCATGCATTCCAAATGAGCATCTCCCTGTAAATACCTTTTCTTTGCTGTTACTTTTCCCTAGATACATCAGTGTATGCTTTTTAAACGGTAAAATCTCCCTCCGGTGCATATTGAACTCTCCTAATCCCTGTTTGGTCCATTTTTGTAATTTCTTTACTGTCAGTCCTTCCCAGATCAGTATAATCAGTGAGGGAATTGTTGAGCTGTTTATTTGCTGGACATTGATGACATTAAGTAGGAATTAATGTATCAGGGAATCTCAAAGCTTCCTCTGACATCCTTCTCCATGTGGACCATTTCTGTTTTCATTTGCTTGTTGTCCTTTATGGTTTCATGTGGCTGTGGTTTTTGTTATCTGGTTTTGTTCCCCACTGTAGGTGATGATATTCACAGGTAGCCAAGCTGCAGTACAAACCTGAAGTTATTTTCAAAAGCCTGTAGTATTGATCAGTGTATCTGGTCCTGCTGTGACCATTGTGTAGGCATACCGGGTGTGGTAAGTTGTTTGTAGGTGTTCAATGCTTTAGTTTGTTTACTTTTCTAAGGTGGAATAAGGGAATTATTTAGAAAAAAAACTGTGAATGTAATCTGCTGTTCACATCTTTCTATCCACTGTGTTCAAAGAAGAGTCATTGTGGACGTTTTTACACTACAGTATGAGATTTCTTTCAGACTTTTTTGGAGCGATGATTAAATGGAGTTACATGAGGGAAGTCACTGTAGAGGAAAGAATATATTAAACAATATAAGCAATAAACTTTTCGTTAGATACTAATTGGACTAAATGCTTTTTCAGGCTGTCTACATGATGCCCACAGAAGGAGATGATTCATCCAAAAGTGTTCCTTTAGCATTGCAAAGAGTGTTTTATGAGCTACAACATAGTGACAAACCAGTTGGAACTAAAAAGTTAACAAAATCTTTTGGGTAAGTTTCATAAATTTAGACTATTTATTGGGCTATTCTGGGCTTCGTAAGGCTTTTCTTTAAAAAGATTTTATTTAAAAATAAAAAAAAGATATTTTTAGAGTGGTGCAGAGAATAGTTAATAGCTAACTTTTTTTCATTTACTTGGATAGGTTTTTATTTATAGTCAGTACTAAAGACAGCTGATCCAAGAGTCAGATATTTTGGGGGAGGGGAGTGGTAAAACAGTAGAACAGAGCTGTTAGTAACGGGGCTATAGTCTACCTGTTACCTGAAAATAGCATGATGCGTTTTACTTCAGTAAAATTCAGGACAAAATCTGTTGCTGAAACACTGCAGTTCATGTATTGTTAAAACAGATTTAAATTTTTAAAAAGACATTAAATTTAGAGAAATAGCAGTAATTTACATTTCCATATTGTTAGTTCTGCATCAATGACTGTTGTAACGTCGTCTTATGACATATCAAAAATGCATGTATTTTCCCCAGTGCACAATTTAGAAGTATTTAATGCTGTGTTCTGTTTCGTGATTTAAAGTTTAAGAGGAATATCTGTTGCATAAAGTAAAGGTGTCAGAGCACACGTGCTAAGCAATCCTTTGCATTTTTCTCAGGCTAGCACCCTCTTTTCCTCCATTAAACATCTACAAAAAGGCTTGCTTTTTATCTTTATTTTTGCCCAGTATTGAGTTCAGTACCTGATATTTTTTCTAGTCTGGGGGTGCTTCTTGTGAGATGGTGTTACAGGGTGTTATTTTAAATCTGAAGTATCTAAATATAGAATTGTACAATATAGCTGCATTGAGGGTGTTGATTTTTTTTTTTTTTTTTTACTAGCTTGATGTTTCAGTTGAACATAAATTAGGACAGAAGATTAGGATCAGCATAACCTTTAAAAGCCTTCTCTTTGCATGTCATATAAGCATGGAGTAGGATTTTATCAAAAACTGTTCTAAAAGATTGTATTTTGCATTACTAGTAGTCTAGTAGAATAGTCTTTTGTAGTAATATTGACAAGCATTTTTTTTTATTTAAAAGCTGGTTAGGAAGTTTGTATCATCTTTTTCACGTAGCTGACCTAGTGTCCACCTGCGTTTTCTGCTCAAGCTTGTAATAGTGGCTGTATCTTGATAAGACTCTTTGTAACCTTGTGTCTTTGTAACCTTTCCTTTTGACCTTTTGGGGGAATTCTAAAATGAAACGGGTAACCTCAGAGTTGTATGTGGTCATATCCCCTTCCTACTAGCACACTGTATACTTAGTTTATCAATACACTTGCTGTCCTGTTACAGTGGAAAGACTTGCTGATAACTAAATATTTCATCTTAATTTAAGATCCCAACTGTGTCATCTTTAGTAGCATTATGAGGCCTTTCCCAAGGGTGTTGAAGATGCTTAAAATTGTATCCGAGAGCAAGGTTTTACAAATATGTTCATGCTTGTTCTTGGGAAGGAATTTTTGAATGTGTTTGAAGATTTGGTCTTTTCCCCCCATCAAATCAGAGAGGGGTTTCTGACTGTGTGAAACCTACCTATATGCTGTGTAGAGCACAACTTCTTACTGGTATTGGGAGTTTCTAACGAAGACTGGCTTCTTTCAGTAGAAAGTGATGCCATTGTCTGAAGGAGCCCTTTTTTATCCTAGTCAGTCTGTAACCTTTTCCTTTGATTTTATCCTTTAAGTTGGCTAGTGTTGAAGGCCCAGGGAGTCAGGTTATTTTTCCATTCTTAATTATCCTACAAGTCGCTTCATCCAGCTTTAAGTGTGGGCCCCCTCACAGTTGTTCTGGCACACTTCTGTGAGTTGTATGGTGTCCTGTGGCAGTGGGTCACTGGAAAGAGAGTGGGAGGGGAAGCTAAAGTTAGTATTGCTCCTGGTCACCCCTGTGTTTGTGGCTCCAAGGGATGGGGTTGAGCATCATGCTGAAACCAGAGCCTACAGTAAATACAGCTTATTCCATATGGTTGTGAGAGACCACTGTTGTAAAAAGAGTTGCCAGATATTTAAAATTTGAAAGGCATTCTTGAGTTCAAGTTAAGGAGCTTATAGGAGAAAGTATTTCATGCTAAAATAAAACCACTTTATGCTGCTTTTTAATTGAAGGGAATAGTGCTGAATAGCCTTGTTGCAATGGGCCACCTAGGCTATGAGGCATTCAGAGACTGCTGCTCTCACCCTGCTTCACATGGGTGTGTTTGCACATGGACAGTTCAGGAACTGGTCCCTCATCACATCCTTGGAGGTTCTGTGCATCCAGGATTAACTCCTTAGATGAGCACAAAGGAGATGGGATTTCCTATAAATCCATTTACGTCCTTTTATGTGCTGAAAGAAACCCTGAACACTACTTGACGGCACCTGAAGGGCCCTCAAAAGAGAGACAGCTAGAAGCATGCTGTGGAGACTACTCTGACAGCACTGAATTGCTCCCAGGCCTTAAGAGGTTTTTTTTGATGTGAACTGAGATTATACTGGAAGAATTCTGCTAGCAGTGGCCTAGCTCTGGCCTCTTCGGGTGACTCTGGTGCCTTCCTTGTCCCCAGACCCATAGAGAGAAGGTGGCAGGTGGGCACAGAACAGCTGATAAAACATCCCACAAGTTCACTGTCCCTTTGTCCTGCCAAGTAAATGCTACAGAACTAAAAAAACCATACACATCAGCCAGTACTAAATCTCAGAGTCTTTACAACTTTCTGTGTGTTAAATCATTGATCTGCAAAGAAATGACAACAATGTCGTTTTGCTGTGAGTTCTCTTCATAATATAGTAATTTTGTATTAATTTACCTTCCAAAGGTGGGAAACTTTAGACAGCTTCATGCAACATGATGTCCAGGAATTATGTCGAGTGGTATGTTTTTACTATTTCTTACTGATCTGTGATGCATAATGTTGTCCCTCAATATTGTGTACATTTAATCTAGTTACGGTCTCAGTAATAGTGGCACAGATTAGTTCACGTTAGGTCTTTTAAGATGTAGAGATTTTGCCTTGCTTTATTTATCTTTTTTAAGAATGGGATTGAATGTGGCCTTTTGCAGGTGAGGAATTCATAAAGGATATGTAAGGCTAAAAATAAATAGACTGTATGTTAGTGGTGCTTGTACAGCCATAGAGGGAAATGCAGTTTTGAAGGTGCAAATGCTTTGTTACATTTGTGAGGTTTTCCAAACTCAAAGGAATGTAGCCGGTGTAGCCCTCTGCGGTGTTTAGGGGCAAGAAGAGGATTTAAAGGGGTTACAAAGGGGAGAGTCTATTTGTAGTGCTGACATTTTCATTTTTATGCAGGTGGCTTAGTTTAATCAGTGAAGTAGTCATCTGTGTGTGATGAATAAATTTGAAACCTGCAAGTTTATCCTGTGTAAAAACTAATTTTTTTTTCAGCTGCTTGATAATGTGGAAAATAAAATGAAAGGCACATGTGTAGAAGGCACTATTCCTAAATTGTTCAGAGGGAAGATGGTGGTATGTATTTAATATATAGATAAATATTTTGTTGAAATTAGCTGTTACTTGTATATATTGAAATTCTGTGGTTTTTGGCTTTTGTTTACAGTCTTATATCCAATGCAAACACGTAGACTATCGATCTGAACGGATAGAAGATTATTATGACATCCAGCTAAGTATAAAGGGAAAGAAAAATAGTAAGTGATACGTTGTGATATGCACCAATCAAATACTTCAACATGTTGGATGTAGCTAATGCCTGTTGGTTTCAGATGGGTTTGATGGTGCTCAGCACTTTGAAATACTTGTGCTTTAACTTCAGAGGAAGGAGTCTTTGACACTTATAGAAAACATTTTCTACAGAAAATGTTTTTGCTTACATCATCATCTTTCCCTTCTCTCATTTCCCTTCCCTGCTCCTTCCTCCCTAATTCTCTCACTGATATGTTTTCATGAAACTCTATCAATTTTAGGAATTTTCTCGGTGTTAGAAAAGTGTACACTGTGCCATGGTGATAACAGTAGTGTTGTCACAGTAGATTATAATTTATATATGAAGATGAACTTGGACAAGATAGACTGTTATTTAGACCTAGCCATAGTAGCAAGCAAATAAAAAGAATAAACAAATTAAAGGACCTCTGTTACACTGCTTTATCATCACTTTACCAAGTACTTCACATAGAAGACATGATAAAGGGCATGTAAGATTCCAGCAAACAAAGCCATCTAGCTTGATACTTAACAGTTGCAAAGTGAGAATAGGAGGTTTGGCAGACAGTTGAAACTGATTTAAAAATCTGCTGATATTCTTATGCATGTACCTAAGTTTGGTGTGTTTCTGAAACAGAATAAATCTTTCCTTTTTTGTTTTACAAACCCATAAATATTCAAACATAAGCTCTGATGTCTTCATGTTACTTGAGGAATACACTGTTAAGCTCTCAGGCTAGTGTAAGTTTACACTTCTCTTAGTCCTTCCCTACAATTCCACAATCTTTTTTCACTTAGTTTTTGAGTCCTTCATTGACTACGTTGCAGTGGAACAGTTGGATGGTGATAACAAGTACGATGCAGGAGAACATGGCTTGCAGGTATTTTTTTTTTTTTAATTTGGTTTTAAATTTTATTTCTGTGTCCTTGATAAAAATAACTTAAAGTTATTGTAGCAAAAAAAATGTTGCCAAACCCTTTCTAGGTTGTATCAAGTGATTTTTGGTGGATTTTCTCCTTAGGCAAGCTTTTACGTAGCTCCTTTTAGTTGCTACTATGTTTCTTGAAATGGAGAATTTAAAACTGTCTACTCAGCAATGTGTTTTGCTTTTATACCCTTACTTTAGTGACTTGAATGGTTAACTTCTCCAGTGACTTCTGAGTTTTGAAATCAGGTTTTTGGTTTGGTTTTTTTTTTTTGGAAAAAAAAAATTTTCCTCTAAGAGTAGTCTATTCTTCTGTGTCTAGTAAAAAAAGTGGCATAGCTCTAAAAGTAACTCAAGAGGTCATTTTTCTATCATCAACAAGAATGACAAATGAACCTGTGGACTTTTAAACATTTTTGTGTGTGCATGTGTTTCTGAGCTTTTCACTGCACTTTGCTCTACCCACTGGAGGAAGCTGAAGTTCTTAAAAACTGTTGTTTTACTAAAGCTTATTTCTGCAGCTTCCACATACCAAGTTTTGTCAGTAATGTTCTCTATATTCTTTACATGTACTTAAGAAGGTATACAGCACGATAGCCAAATATTTGTTGGCAGGATGCAATGAACATGAAATTCTTAATTGATAAAAACTGATGGTTTTCCCTCTGAATTCACTTTTAATTTTATTTATAAGGGTAATTTGCTGTTAATGCAGTGAGATGTTCATGTGTGCTTGTATGAATGGCCTAAATTTAAATAAACTGAGTTCTTGTAAGTGTTACTGGAGTAGCCTATGGGAAAGCTGGTACAGTGTTAAGATAGTTAAATTCCACCCGTTTTGAACCATTCTTTGGTGCACAATGTGTTGTCAAGCCTATAAAACATAATTCCATATAAAGAGTGTCTGCAGCAGACAAGCATTTTAAGTTACTAAAAATCTTGCAATTTCAACCCTCCATCTCCTTTCAAATGTCTAGGAGGCAGAGAAAGGTGTGAAGTTCCTAACGTTGCCACCAGTATTACACCTACAGCTCATGAGATTTATGTATGATCCTCAGACTGACCAAAATATCAAGATAAATGATAGGTAAGTTGGTAGATGGTTGGTTTGGTTTTTTGCATTGTAGAATTTGGACCTGTGAATATACTGTACCAAAAAATAGTTTTTAAAAAAATCCCTTTTTTGATTCAACTCACAAAAAGAATGTGAGCATAGTCACATATGGTGGAGGTCCACAAAGGTGCACTGATTGAACTTTAAGGTTCTGAATGACAAGTTGAATACTTAAATAGGAATTTGTAGATGTTGTTTTGAATTTGAAACAAGCGAATGCATCTTATAAGGCTTTGTTGAACATTTTTTGTGCTGTGTGGGGAAAGTTAGTACATTCCCATAGGCTGCCACAAGACTAAGCAGGATGAATAAGCAGCCCTCTGCTGTTCCTCCATCTATTTTCATGCCTGCTCACTGAAAGTAGACACCAGTAATTTCTCAAGGAGATATATTGTTGATTGTAAACTAAATCTGTATTGCAAGGATTTCAGTCTCACCAAGGAGGTGAGCCTACAGCAGCTGAAAGATATTTCAAAATAATGTTCCAGTCTAGTGGTACCTGTGCTTAGAAAAGCTGTATATGTGGACTAGAAAATAACCGGGTTTGAGCTCTTTTCCCTTGATGAAGTGAATCTGGAACAGCACTTTATGAGTTAAAGTGCTCTTGTCCTTGCTACTGAGGGCATACTTTTTTGGAGATGCTTATGAATATGATTTTTACTCTATTAAAACAGTATGCATGGATAGAAACAGCATTGTAATAGTAACTTGTTCAGTTTGTGTAGCTTGCTTTAGGAGTCAGTTCTGATGTCCTGCATAACAGCATGTGTCAGTCTTAACTACAAGTGTTTTAATTACTTTCAAAACTAGGTTTGAGTTTCCTGAACAGTTGCCACTAGATGAATTTTTGCAAAAAACAGACCCTAAAGATCCTGCGAATTATATTCTTCATGCAGTTCTAGTACACAGTGGAGATAACCATGGCGGACATTATGTTGTTTACTTAAATCCAAAGGGGGACGGCAAAGTGAGTATTAAAACGCACTCAAACATGTTTGTATTTTGCAAATATGTACTTGCAGATTCCATAACAGGCAAATCTTTGGCAGTTTTGTTTCCTGACAGAATAGTGTGCTGGCACACTCACTTCATTGCACAGGGATTTGACTTCTCTGCGTAGTCCTTAGCTTGATAATTTTTATGTGATGCCTATTCTAACCTATTTGGGAAACTTACTTTGTATTTATAAAGAGAAAAACCAGCAGCCTTTGTGTCTAGTTTTTGCTCTTTAGGGAGGAGCCTGCATTTGGAGATATTAAAGAATCACTTGCTTTCTTAAGAGGAGCAGCTTCATCTTTGCTATTGGCTTTTGGCAAAGACTTGTAATGAAGGGAATCCCTTCCTTTGTGTGTGTATATGTGTTGAAGTTCTACTGCAATCAGCTTGTAGCCAGCATTTTGTTCAGGCTGACTTCAGGCTGAAGCAAATCTGAATGTTTCAAATGTTTCTGTGAGTCAGAAATTCAGTGTCTTTGTATGTCCCACTGTTACGGGTTCAGCTGACGTGATGGGATCAGACAGTTATAGGTCAGATGCTGCTTCCCTTGAGTTGGCTGGTTTTGTAGAGCGTACAGGACTCCTGTGAGCGTACAGGACTGCTCACAGTTAAGAGTAGAAGTCAGATTTTGCTGTGAATTTGTTGCACTATGTCTCATTCTTAACTGGCTTTATTGTTTTAGTTTAAAATTTGCCGTAGATTACTTTAAATTTGCAAATGATAACTAGATACCTTGTGCATCACTGCTTTTTATTTTATTTTACAGCAATTAAGGTCAATTTGCTGAAATTCATGGAGAAATGTTAGATATTTGAATAACAGTCTTGAGAAAAAGTTCTTGAATAATTTTGGCCTTCTGATACTCAGTGTAAAACATCCAAATATTTCAGTAAAGGTTTGGTGTTTAAGGCCTTCCTTATGGTGACCACAAATTAGACTGACCTTGATTTTTCCTTTTAAAATTATGCAGCTTGAAGAGCAATTTTAGTTACTTAAAAGAGCTGAAAGACATGCCAGAAATAGGATTTATTTATCATTCAAGAACATATTTTTGTGTGTAAAATTATATTTATATACAATTTTCTCTCTAGTGGTGTAAATTTGATGACGATGTTGTATCAAGATGTACAAAGGAAGAAGCAATTGAACACAACTATGGAGGTCATGACGATGACTTATCTGTACGGCACTGTACGAATGCTTACATGTTGGTTTACATCAGGGAATCAAAATTAAGTATGTATACTCTGCCTGTGTTCCAAGTTAGATTTACATACAGGGATTTAGGGCTATATTTTGCTTCTGAATTGTTGACAACCTTCCTATATGGGGCTTCATTACTAATAGTTGGAATATATAGATTCTGTGGGATCAGCCAGCCTTTCTCTTGCTTCTGGAAAGTGTGTGCTGATCTAGTGCTGTCTTGTCGTAGCACAGTAAGGCAGCACTTTGTACACTGATTATTGATTATTTTCTTGGATGGAAAAATGAGCGAACTAACTTCAGTGGTACTAAATCCAGTTGATTATAAGAATACGTTTTACGATTATATAGATGCGTATGTACTAAGAAAATTGGCTGATGGTAAATACTTTTTTAATCCTGAAATGAATATTTGATTCAGAAGTCTGATGCATATCTTGAGGAAGTAGTGCATTTTGGCTTGGGATAGAAAATGCTTCCTTTGCCAAAACGTGATCATATCAAACCATGTTTTTAATTAAAAGATGAAAAAAGCCAGTTTTGACTTCGTATCAGAGGAAAGTCAAGCATGTATGAAGGAAAGCCTGTTTGATGTAAATCTCAAAATGACATCACAAAATCTGCTTTATAGGTGAAGTTTTGCAGCCTGTCACGGACCACGATATTCCTCAACAACTTGTAGAAAGGCTACAAGAAGAGAAGAGGATAGAAGCTCAGAAGAGGAAGGAGAGGCAGGAAGCTCATCTCTATATGCAAGTGCAGGTCAGCTTTAGAAATAGATCAAGTTGCAACTACCTTACCATTACAATTCAGAATATTAAGCCACCCAAGGCAAACCTTGGTTTTAATGTTTTTTAAATTTGTGTTTGAAAATAGTGCTTGAAGTGAAATTATTATTTTAGTGCTTGTAAATATGTTTACATAAGCAATAAATCCTAACGTAACAAACAGTAGTTTGTTATAGACATTTCTGTTTTCTCTAGGAGTTATGTGCTTGCAAGTGAAAATAGTAAGCTCAGGTGAAAGGAAAAGGACCAGGTTATTTTAAATGGCTGCCCTGCCACTGCACTTTTATCTCCTTCAGGAATTATTTTCTAAAATTAGCATGTATCTAGCTATAGGCTGCAAGCCTGGACTACTGCCAGACTGAACTCATCAAGTAGAAACAGAAGGAGAGAGTGCTTGTATTTGCAATTATCTTTTTGGAAAAGCCAGATGGACTAGATTGTTATGGATTGCCTTAAGGAACCCTGTTTATGGCTCTTTCCAGAGCCCATCTGGCAGAAGAAACCAGAACCCATTTTCTATTTGCCTCCATGTTTCCTTGAATCTTCTTTCTGGTGTTCCTAAGTAGAGACACGGGCGAAGTTTTGGCTTGTTCTACACTGCATTTACACTTGAGCTGCTTTTGGTGGAGAGACTGGCAGAGCTGCACCATTTGTCTCTCTGTTGACATACGCTTTGGGAGCTCTGGGAGACCCAAGAAATTTTTTAGGCCAGCCTCCTTGCATTACACCACTAAAATAATTATATAGCCTTTTTTTAAGTGCCAAGATTGTCAGAGCGCATGTTTCCAAGATTGGGATCTAAGCACAACTGTTTTTTAATTGTTCGGGTTTTGTAAGAATTAGTGTGTGTTAATTACTTAGGCTGATTTGACTATCAATCACATTTTAAGAATTTTATTATAATCTTTATTTTCTTTATGGGAACATGAATAGTGTTAGCAATATGCTACTATCCAGAGAGACAGTGATGTGGCATAGTGAAACATCATGAGAAGATGTTATGTTGTGCAGCTGAGTTAATGTGAATAGTAACCTTTAAATGTAATTTTTCAGATAGTGGCAGAGGATCAGTTCTGTGGTCACCAAGGCAATGATATGTATGATGAAGAAAAAGTGAAATACACTGTTTTCAAAGTATTAAAAAACTCCACACTTACAGAATTTGTTCAAAATCTCTCTCAAACAATGGTAAGTTTTGTGTAGCTGACTATTTCTATTTTTTTGTATTATGGTTACTTCATAGACTGTATCTTCTCAGGGTACTGACAACAGTCATAACTTAGACCTTTCCAAAAGGAAGACCCGTTTGGGTTTAATAGAAGTATGTCAACCTATTTGTTTGTTTGTTTTCCGTCACAATTTTTAATTTTTTTATTATTTTAGGGATTTCCCCAGGATCAAATCAGATTATGGCCAATGCAAGCTAGAAGTAATGGAACAAAAAGACCCGCAATGTTAGATAATGAAGCAGATGGCAATAAAACGGTAAATATTCATTGATAGAGAGGACATTATTTCTGTGCATCACCCATGATTTTTAGTACTCTTTAAGAATCTTGTAAGTTTTGGAACATCAGATTTTTCAGGGTTTTAATTTAAACACTACCTGGTAAAGTTTGATACTTGAGATTAAGTGGGTTGATTTGAATGGGAGGGAGGAGTGTGGTAAATAACTTTTCTTACATGAAAGAAAGCATAATCGTTATCTCTGTGTTAGATTTCAAACAGAAATGTCTTTTTAAGTCCTCCATTGTTTGGGCAAAACCTGGATTTAATGAAATGTGTTGCTTAAAATGTAAAACACTGTGTCTGAATACCACCAAAAAAAAGCAATTGGTTTAACTGTCCTATTACTTCTAAAGTGAAGTCATTTTCTTGCCATAATAAAGTTATTTGTAGGCATATTTTTAAATGAAAAAAGAAATAGTTTAATTTTATATAAAACCAGTCATTTTTGCTTCATTAAAACTTTTGGTGTTTTTATAATTGTCGTTGTTTTCTTTAATAAACTTCATAAACTTCCTGTCACTAATGCAACTAAAAATAATAATAATTCTCCCAGTCATAGAATGTCATGAAGTTCTTTTATCTGAGGAGAATGTGGATATCAGGTTATATTATATTCTCCAGAATTTTTTTTTTTTCTTTCACATCTTTCTACATAGATGATTGAGCTCAGTGACAATGAAAATCCATGGACAATATTTTTGGAAACCGTAGATCCAGAGATGGCTGCTACTGGAGCAACATTACCCAAGTTTGATAAAGATCGTAAGCATATATGCTAAAATTTGAGTAAACAGAAAATATTTTTATTCGAAAAATGTTGTGAAAAATTCCTTTTTTCAATAATGGCATTGAGGTACCCATCAAACCACAATGCTGAAATTAGTTTTTCTCATGCGGTTTTTCCCCTCCTTTCTCTTCAAGTGTAAGGCATGTTTCACATGTTCTTAGAATCACTGAATAAATTTTTATAAGTGTATATATATCTGTGCTTTTGCCAAGAAAGGTTGGACCAGATGATTCTTGTGGTCCCTTCCTACCTGGTATTCTACAATATAAAGTTGATTTATAAAAAAATCAGTATTTAAGAGTATTTTAGAGGCATTAATCAAATTAATAAATCAAGATGCATCTTTGCTACTGTTTAAAGAAAAATATCTAGGTGGTTGGTGGGGGGTTTTTTTCCCCATACATTCTCAAATAAGCCTTACTTAAAAATTAAATCTTGTTTATTAATTTGTAGATGATGTAATGTTGTTTCTGAAGATGTATGATCCGAAGACGCGGAGTTTGAATTATTGTGGGCATATCTACACACCTATATCCTGTAAAATACGTGAGTTTTAAAATTTTATTTCATCATTATATATATATTTTTAAAGACAATAAATTGCATATCTCTTTTCTTTTAATAGTAGTTTTATCAGTGAAATCAGAAGTAGGCCACAGAAGAAATTGTTTTCTCCCAACCTCAGTGCTGCTCCTCTGATAATTTTCTTCCCCATGGTGTGTCAGTGGAACTTTCTGCAAGGCTGAGAGTGGTGCCGTAACACACTGTTAGCTGTCAGTTAATTTTTTGTTAAAGGTTTGCTGTATTTACCAGATATTGCTCAACATAAACAGCTGTTTCAGATTTGCTGTAAAGCTTTGTGATTTGATATTGCTCCCCGGTTTGTGTTTTTTTTTTTCCTCCTATTTCAAGTCTTTGTGTGGAATGTACTTCTGCAATAGCTTTTAAAATAACTGTTGGACAACTTTTCCCTGTGGTAGCCTCAGAGCAGCTGCACCAACTGAATTGGTTGTGAGCCTTGGTTTTCATATGGGCCCATTTAAAGAATTCACCAAATGTGCATTAAGTAAAAATATGTTGATTTTTCCTTTTTTTGGATTTGTACAGTCTTTCTAAAAATTTTGCATTTTAGCTGCCTTAATTTTTATTTTTTTTTAAAGATCAAAATTTTTTTCTGGAGAAGGAACAGTGTTATTTCCTCTCTTCTGATCCTGCATGGCCTTGCACATATTTTTGTTGTTCAGATGAAGTGGAAGGAAACCTTTAAGTCTGTCTCTTGGTTGAATGTCTACAAGGGAAGCTTTAACCTGGAAGGCTCTCTTTCTTAGGCATATAAAAACTTTTTGTCCAGGGTAAAAAAAACCTAAGTTCTCCTCTTCTTGCAGGAGGTCTCACTAGCAGTTAGTGCAATGCATTTCACATTCCTTTTCTTTTCCAATAGGTGACTTGCTTCCAGTTATGTGCGAGAGAGCAGGATTTCCACAAGAAACTAACCTTATCCTCTATGAGGTTTGGATTGATAGACTTTTAGTAACATTTTTCTCTTTTACATGGTATAACTAGAGGGAAAAAAAAAAGCTTTATTGGTTAAAAAAAGGTTGCTCATAGAAATGGTATTTTATAAATCATAAGCACTCTGTAACCTGTACCTTTGATGTCTGTAGGGCTGCAAGAGAGTATCAGCAAATAGTTAACTTCAAAACAGATTTAAAATTAAACAACTAGAAGTATGAGACTTTAAAAACAAAAAGTCTCCACATAAAGTCCTACACGTGCGGTTTTGCTGTGCTAAATCTGTGTGTGTCCTCAGAGTGTTCAAGGAGCTAATCCTGCTAACATTGGCTGTTGAATTTTCAATGGCTGCCTTAGAGGAGATGAGAAAATGTTGCATCTTCTTCCTTCCTTCCCTAAGTTAAAGTGAGCAAACACAATACTTAGTCTAACCTGTTTCTGCCCAAATGCAGAAGCGGTACCTCTTTATAACTGCTGTATTTATTGAGTGCTTAAGATGCAGATCTTGCCAAGGCGAAGTCCTTTCTAGACTAGGAAGAACAAGGAATTGGGTTTTTTCATTGTGATTTTTGTTAGCAGTCGTGCTGCTCTCTCTGGTGGTTCCAGGGGAGCACACACACTTCCATCCTAAAACCCAAAACTGTCAGATGGTCCTGCTCTGTGCAGGTCAGGATTGTAGTTTGGCCAAGAGGTCAGCCTACAAGTAGAAATATGTAATATGCATATAGATATTTTATAATATATGCAATTTTAATGTGGTTTTGGTTTGGGTTTTTTTTGGTGTTTTTTTAAAAAGACAAGGGAATTGCTGTACAAAAGTTCTGCACTATTAAAATAAGTGAGCATAATCAGTGTTCTCCAGGTTTCCTGGAAACTGCATAAGTAGAAAATTAATCTCTGAATTTTGGAAAAATTTCAGTGCTAACAAGATCATGCTGAATGACAGAATACTTCTGAAAATTAAGATAACTTGAGGGAGACTCCAGAGGTAAAAATGAGCAGCCAGCTCTGTCAGTAACAATTGGATGTATCTGGACCTTAGCTAAGATTACATTTAATTTACACATCTGTATCCATCCGTTCATTTCAGTTGAGAGATGATACAGGTTACCTTATCTGATAAGGTAATATCTGATCAACAATTTTTGCTCTTTATTGCAGGAAGTTAAACCCAACTTAACAGAAAGGATTCAAGATTATGATGTATCTCTTGATAAAGCTCTTGATGAACTCATGGACGGTGACATCATAGTGTTTCAGAAGTATGTATTTTAAGGGGGCATCTTATCATTGTCATTAAACCACCCACTTTACTTTGAAAGCAGAACTTCCTTTAACTTAGTGTTTTAAATAAGAGCAAAATACAGTTTTCCAGCAGTAGACATTCTCAGCAGTTCGCATTAGTTTCTTCAAAGAGGAAATTAAAAAATATGGTAGTATTTTAATTATCATATGCTGGATTATTTAAGGAAAAGGTGGTTTCATGCTAGTTTAGAAAAGTACTAACCCAAAACAGGTATTAATGTTACCAAAGAGTGTGGTTCATCAACGTGTCTGAGTTCTGCAGCTTTTTACTTGGAACCACTGTAACTCAGATGCTGAAGAGCCGACCTGCATTTCGGATCTCAAGCTCTGTACCGTTACCACTGTGCAAGGCTCTTGGCTTGGAGCTCCTTTCAGCTTTCCCTTTTTTTGCCTTTTACTCATGCTCACAAGAAATTCCATATTGGTCTATGGTGATGAGGTGCTCCCGATTTGCCTGGGCATACGCGACTCATGGGTGTACTGGTGCTTCAGCTGGAGTTTTCTCCAAGGCAAAAGGAGAACTCCCGCATCTTGTATGCATTAAAGGGATCTTTCATAAGCTTGTCAGGGCTATAAATCAGCATTTCTGTGCTCTCACTCCTGATGGTCACACCCAACTGTGTTGCTCTGTTTCTCTCCATGGGCTGACAGTGGGTGGAAGCCAGCTAGTCTATCTTCAGCAGTCTTACCCCAGATTATGTGAGATGAATGTATTTCTCATGTCATGCCTTGGAACTCGCATTCCCTGTTGACCCAGTTGGTGTTATGCACCTTTGGCTGGCTGCTGACTCCTGGGTAAGTGCACAGCTTGTACCCTGGTGCTGTTTCTCTGCTGAGAAGATAGGGGTACCAGTCAGTAATGACCCAAACCAGCATTTGTACCAAACTCACTTGCTTCTGTGGTTCAAGGAGTGCTATTGTACATCTGTCCTCTGGGCAAAGCAGTGAATACAGGAGTGTATGGAAAGCTGTGGCAGCCTTAACCAGACCGGCAGTGATGTGGCAGGGTGGGAGGGAGGGATGGCTGCTGCTAGAGCGTCGCGATGATACGATCGGAATCGGCGGCGCCAGATCGGAAATGCTCTGAGGCGTGGGTCACTACTGACTGCATTAGTTCTACTGTGTACGAATGGTGGCTCTTTAAAAAGGTTTCTGAACTTCATTTCTGCATCTCTCAACTGTCACTGACTTACTGCAGAACATGTTTTTAAAAGTCCTAACTGCTCGTATGTGTAACTATGTGAGATGTAATGTATTATCATCTGTTTGCTCTTGTAGGGATGACCCAGAAAACGATAGCAGTGAGCTGCCAACAGCTAAAGAATACTTCCGAGACCTCTATCATCGTGTGGATGTCATTTTCTGTGATAAAACCATCCCCAACGACCCAGGCTTTGTTGTTACTTTATCCAATAGGATGAATTACTTTCAGGCATGTGTCCTATTAGTTTCTCTGCTTTTGTTTTCTTGTTCTGGAATTAACTTTTGCATTAATTCTCAAGTGCATTATACATACTTTTTTAAAAAAGTACATCTGTTCTTGTACACTTTTTGCTTTGTGTAATGAAAAATTTAAGGAAGCCACTAATGCTTCTGAAAAGAAAATACTCTATAACCCTTCAGTTAGTGAGGATTACTCATTAGTAATGAGTTATTTGACAAAACGAGTTGGTGTGATCTATTAAAAGCCCGAGTAGATTTAGCTCCCTCAGTTCTCCTGCAGTTGCTTTCATCATGGCAAACAGATCACTTACAACCAGACAATTTATTTTCTGTCACGCAGGGAAATCAGGGGTGACTTTTGCTGTCCTGTTCTCATCATCTGCTTTTTGTCAACTCACTTTCTTTCACTTCATTTTTAATGAAGTATCAGTTCTTTATAGTTTATATTCTTTATAGTTTGTTTTGATAAGGTAAAAGTAGACAGAGAATCCCCATGCTTTTTTTTTTGTGAGGGAATGACATGAAATATACTGATGGGAAGAATGTGGTGATGTTACCCAGCAAGCTAACTTCCTTGGAGTGAATTAAAGAATAGTGGGAATTTTCAAAGACCAAGTCTTACTTATTTCCCCAGTAATACTATAATTTAAAAAAAACCCAACAACTCCAAACACAAAAAACCCCAACTAACCAAACAAAACCAGAAGAGGAGTACAGCTACTGTTGTGGATTTTGTGGCCTTTTTTGTGGCAGGGATTTATTGTAACGAGTTTTCTGGATTTTTTTTTTTCCCCCTAGTATATGTTATTCTTTGTTCAACTGTTCAGAAGCTTAAGATAATAGTTAATTTTGCCTTGGGGAATTAGACATAGTAGGTCTCTCAGAATTTCAGTAGTGCAACGTTCATGACATATAATGAATGATTGTGATTGTAGAGCAATGTCATAACTGTCTGAAATAATTAATAACTTACAGAAAAATTTATTTGCAGGTTGCAAAGACAGTTGCTCAAAGACTTAATACGGATCCAATGCTATTACAGTTTTTCAAGTCACAAGGGTAAGATGAATTTCCACAGTGTTCTGTGTCTAAACTAGTCTTCAAAATACTTAGCCCAAATACATATAGGTGGCAGTTACTTTGTAGCTTTTTTCCCATGTGGTAAGCTAGTTCTTTACCAGTAACACTTCAGGGTTCTGGCACGCACAGCAAATTGCATAGGTGGTTTTAAATATTGCAATGGCTGGCTCTAGAGCCTCAAAGAACTGCACCTTTTGGAAGAGTTCTAGTAAGTGTCATTGAAAAAAATGCATTTCAAAGGATTGCTGTTAAAATTTCTAAAATCAGTAATTACTTCAAAGCCTTACCTTATGGGACAAATTATTAAGCTGTTTCAGTGAATGCAAATTTCTAGAATGGAGGAGAGGAAACACAAGCGCACATAAAATGGGATTTTTGCTGACTTTACAGGTTTCAATGCAGGAGTTACTTCACTGACTTCCCCCCCCCCCCCCCCCCCCCCCCCCCCCCCCCCAGGTCTGCAAATGAGGTTTTTATGCAGATGATCTAACACATTCACAGCTGCTAAAAGGGACGTTTCTTGTTAAAGTGGTGTTTTCTGCCATAGTTGTAAAACCGGATTTGAATCTGTATAAAACTACAGCAGAAATCAGCATATTAGTAGTTAAATGTATATGCTGCAGAAGAGTGCACACACCAAAGAAAGTTATCATGTAAATGCTCTTTATTAACCTTGTAGGTAACTACCTTCATCACCAATGAGACTGTCCTAATTTGAGTAGCTCTTTATAGTTCCCAGTGCTGTGGTCACTCTGGAATTTGCTGTGTCATACAGCTCCACAAATTAACCTTTCGCAGTCCACGTGCTGCTGTACTAGTAGTTTCAGAGGAATGTAGGGCTGCCACCCTGCAGCACTAGAGGGGAGCTTGTAAACATCCCAGAGAGTCAACACGCACAGCAAATGGTATTTCTGTTCCCTACAGTCACCTGTTTAAAAACAAATCTCTAAAGCACTGAATATATTGCTGCTCAGGCTGTGCCAGCAATTCTATGAAACTGGAAGCCAGGAATAAAAATGTACTTGGTACTTTGATTTACTGAGTTCTAGTGGATTGTAAGGAGATACTGATGTTTTTCTTTTTCCTCCTGTAGTTACAGGGATGGCCCTGGTAATCCTCTTAGACATAATTATGAAGGTACTTTAAGAGATCTTCTGCAGTTCTTCAAGCCTAGGCAACCTAAAAAACTTTACTATCAACAGGTAAGAGTATTTTGTTTTTATTGATGCAAATTTAAAAAAAAATAATTCTGCCCTATACAAAGTATGCCTAAAGTGTCTGTCTTTCCTTCCTTAAGCTCAAAATGAAAATAACTGATTTTGAAAACAGAAGAAGTTTTAAATGCATATGGCTAAATAGCCAGTTTAGGGAAGAGGTGAGTGAGCCTGGCTTTTACATTTGCTGATTTTTCTGTGTCAAAGCTGCTGTGGCTGTGATTATAGTTCACACACAGTTTTTTCTCTGAATAACACAAAGTTAGATTGAAGCTGTACCTTATGTAAAAAACCAAAACCACAACAAAAAAATGCAAGCCACAAAAAAAAAATTAAAAAGATAGTGTCTGTTCTTAACAAAAATTTTAAGATGACATAGGTGTTCACTTAAGTAATTACTATGTTTTAAAGATTATTTTTTTGATGAAGGGAAGAATCCAGTGTATTCTGTGCTTTAATATGGCGGTTTACATTTTCAGTTTTTCTAATGATTTTTCTGTTTCAAATTCCATAGGAAATAACAGTATATCCAGATAAACATGGGTGTGTGCGGGACCTGTTAGAAGAATGTAAAAAAGTTGTAGAACTCTCTGAAAAAGGGTCAGGGAAATTAAGGTAAAGCTCAAAGATTTTTATTTCTTTTATGCGATCATGTGGATTTTATGCAGAAAAATATCCACAGAATTTAAAATACTGTGGAAACCATTACTATCAAATGAAGTCTGATAATATGTTAAAAATAAAAACCTTCCAGATTCACATTGTTGAGTGAGCTCAAGTTATCTACTTGAGATGCACAAGTTTCATCAATTACATTTGTTAACTCTCAATTATTACAATTTAATAATTGTTTCCAATCCAAGCATCTCATGCTCTTCACTTCTTAGAAATTTAAAGTGAGGTCATTTAAAGATAATGTAAAAAATAATTTAAATTCAAAACCATTGTCTTGTAATTGCATGTACAGGCCCTTTTTGCCATGAGTCAGAATTAGTTTAACCTCTTGTAACTTTGCAGCTTAATTATTACTGAAACCTGAATTTAAAGTTTTGCAAATGCAGTAGTAGCACCTGCTTATACCCTGAGTACACTAATCTTTCTCAACGTTTGAGAAAGAAATGTTGCATAGATATATTTTAAATTATTTTATGTTTAATTTTTAAATGCTTTTCCTGCTTGTTTATTTTTAAGGCTGCTAGAAATTGTAAGTTACAAAATAATTGGTGTCCATCAGGAAGATGAGCTGTTAGAGTGTTTGTCACCTGCAACAAGTCGAACATTTCGAATAGAGGTAAATAAATACTGTTATCTTAAATAAACCTTAAATCTTTGCTTTGAGAGAAGAAACTCTTTCAAGTGGTAATTCTCTCTTTCTGGATTCCAATTTTCAAATACTGTGATACTTGCAGCAAGCTAGATTGCATGATAATATATATGTATTTTTAAAGATAATCCTTCTAAAATTTTCCCTTTGTTCCCTTTGCTTCCCTATAATGATTTGGATGTATATTTAAGTATAAGAATACATGAAGACTTGGCAAGGGTTTGTCCATAGGACATTTGCTGCCTTAGCAATAGTTCCAAGATTTATTTGAGGACTCGTGTTAAAAATTTGTACGCTTAGAAGCCACTTTCATACTCTAAACTTAACTATTCTAGGAGACTTTGTTACCTTTTCTGTTAAGTTTGAGCCTTTTGAGTCAAATTTTGATACTTAACATGTGATATCTCTCTAAACATTTCATAATTCAAATCTGTTAACTTGCCTCAGAGATCAGAAATTCAAAACAAAAAAGTGCCAAATATAAACTGTGATGAGGAGAAAAGTGGTCTGTGGTAGCTATCAGCTACTTCCACAGCTGATAGAAGATATCATGTCAAAAAAGCCATTTCTGGAAGCATGGAGAGTATTTACTGAGCAGGGGAAGCCAAAATGCTGTCATGCCAGCATTTAATAACTTCTGTAAAAAAATACTGTCAAACAGCATGGTTCTTTTAATTGGTTTTAAATAGACTTGTTTTACATCAGTAACAGTACCTCAGTTAAGCTTTTAGTTACTTAATAGGTTACTTTTTTGGGGAAGTTTTAGCTAATTGCAGTCATAATTTTGTGTCTGGATCTAGGAAATTCCTCTGGACCAGGTAGATATAGATAAAGAAAACGAGATGCTAATCACAGTGGCACATTTCCACAAAGAGGTTTTTGGGACATTTGGAATTCCGTTCTTGCTGAGGATACACCAGGTACAGTACGTCTCCTTTTTTCTCCCCAAGGGATTATGTTGATGATGCTTTCTTTCACTACTGTCATAGAAATTGATTAGCATAAAAAGTGTATAGGAAAATATTGCTCCTGCATAAAAGGTTGTGCCCCACATATGCCTTCTTGCAGTTATATCATTTACCATCTCAGCTCCCTTTAGCATATACAGATTGTTCAGTGAGCCTGTGCAATACCTAGAAAGTGGGCATTCAGCATCAGCCCAGGACTTGAAATACTATCAAAGCCATTCCATCCCCAAACACCCACAGAACTTCCCCCTCAACAAACTTGGAATCCTGTTTCTAATACCACCGTAGTAACTGCGGTGCAAACTTGCTGGCAAGAGTGGTTAGACCATGCTTTCTTGGTTTGACACACAATTATGAAAAATTAGCTTGCTTTCTTCAACATTTTCTAAGATCACTGTGCATTTCATAACTTCTGTAATTTGATGTGCTTTATCTTCTGAGGGGGAACTTAATACAAGAGAGCAAGCTAATTTTGAAAGTTTAATTTAAATTCTTAAATTTTTACGTGGCGCTGCTCCAGCTGAACATCACATTAATTCTTCTAATATCAAAGTGTGTTTCTGGGGGCAGTTAGCAAATTCCTTCTAAACTTTTTCTGGTTTGTGTGTGTTAGTTTGTATAAAAATTACCTATTTTTCTAAACGTTTTGGAATGAGAAATGCCTACATCTCTGCAACCCATACAATTTTACTATATTTCCATATTTTTTATCAATTTAGAGTAAAACCTGTGTGTTCATTTCTTGTGGAAACTATTTGCACTGAGTTTCCCTGTGTGTGACAGTTGATGAATATTATTTTCTTTAAGTTGATGGTATCCATCACTTTTTTTGGCACATTACATACACAGCGTGCAGAAACGCGCTAAAGAAAGTTACTAATTGAGGGGGAGCATCACAGGTGTAGAGATTGTAAAGGAATATGCTTAGAAGTGTTGTGCAGGTTTGGTTTTTGTTTTCCAAATTCCTATTTGGTGCTAATTTTCTAACTTTGTTTCTTTACTTGCTATAAGTTCAGCAACTTTATGTTGTGTTATGTATGTATACTTTACTTTGTATTGTAGGGGAAGATGTTGTCACTTGTGTAATTTTGTAAATAACTTGAGAGATTAAGGCAGCATATTTCAATGAAGCTTGAAGCTGGAAATATTAACAGCATCCATTTTTTTTCCTGGATTTTCTTCACATTAAAAGTCTTGTTGTAATTATTAGGGTGAACACTTCAGAGAGGTTATGAAGCGGATTCAGACAATGCTGGACATACAAGAAAAAGAATTTGAAAAGGTAACATCAAGTTGGTAGAGTTTTTGTTGCTAATTGTAGACCCAAAATGAGTTCATTTTAAGAACATTTTTTGCCTCTTGACCATCTGCTGTGCAGCTCTTGAGAAGAGTCTGCGTCTGTGTCACAGTCTTCAGTGGGTGGAAGACTAGATGCCCCTGTTAGCCTTTTCTCCGGGCTAAACAAATGCATTTCCTTCAGTTTCTGGTATGCCAGACCTTAGCTGTCTTACTGGACTATTCCTGGGCTTGCTGCAGTTTGTTGACATCTCTTTTTCCCAGGAGGATCCCAACCTGGACACAATATTCCAGATGCAGTTTCACGATTCCCTCAGCATTTTATCCCATTGTCAAGGTTGTTGATAAAGATTTTAAACAGAATTGGCCTTTTCCATCTCCTGAAGAATACCACTCATAACCACCCATGAATTAGACAGTGAAGTAAGACTTGAAGGCTTTATTTTAGTGCTGTATTTTACCATTTTCATTTTTTCCCCTCTCCCTTTCGTAGTTTAAATTTGCAATTGTAATGATGGGCCGACACCAATATCTCAATGAAGATGAGTATGAAGTGAACTTGAAAGATTTTGAGCCCCAACCTGGTGAGTTGTTAGACAACCTGACTTTTCTTTTGACTGCTGAAGTTCCTCTGCCAATTGTTGTAATGTGACTATCCTTAACTCGGGATGCAGAAAGAGATTGTTCTATGTACGTGAAATATGTTAAGTGTAGTAACCAGGCGAGTATTTATATGCACTTGTGTGCATATTTAAGAGTGATAAGTAACTAAATAATCTGTTCCCTTGTGAGTTAAAAGTTTGCATCTGAATGACCAAATAGGGTCAAATATCAGTATTTAAAGGACAGAGTCACAATGTCAGTTGCACCTTGTCTGTATTGATCATTTGCTCCCTGGACATCTGATTCTCACATTGTTGTTGGAGTGTGTGTAGCTCCTGTTTTTCCTAAAAAATATTAAGGTGCATTCTTCTAAGATTGTTATTTTAAGCATTATGCAAAGAGTCATTTGAATCCTCATATTCATTGAAGGGGCTTCTTGTTTTTTCTTGATGTCTTCAATGAATCTGAAGAAACTTAACAAGAGTATTACATATGTGAATAGAATGCTGTTTAGATTTTTTTTTTTTCCTAAGAGGTGATTCCCCAAGCTTACAAATGCAGCTCTGTTCTGAATTTGTGGATGGTTTGCCATCTTGTTTACTTGACTGGTATTTAAAGCTCTGTTTTCTGAGGAATTTATACATAGAAGAAACTAGGTTAATGCTTCAGGAGTTGCACGCAGTCATCTTTTGAGGATTTCAGTTGGGAATGGCACCTTTTGAATTTGCAGTCGGAGCTCTGCTGAAAGCCAGAAAGCTCTGTCTGGTAGAAATGAGATTGAAGACAACTTGCTCCCTGCAGTTCTGTTTTTCTGACAATTATGATCTCTGGGTTTTGTTGGCAGGTTGTGCGAGGGCCAAAGGTTCTCTGATTTTTTTTCAAGCTGTGTGCTGGATTTATGTAACAATTGCAAAGAAATCCTATAGCTGTCCATTTAGTTCAAAACCCCCAGAGGGCTAGACCTGTGACAGTAACCTTAGACTGTTACTAGTACTGTGCAGGAACCTAGCAGAAAGTCCTCTCACTGTTACAAAGCTGGGTTTATGGCTCATGGCTGTGAATTTGAGGGAACTTGCCATAACTTTGAATGCCTGCATCTGCACAAGTCATTTGTGAGCAGAGAAGTGTGTCACTGGAGGGACCTCTTCTTCTGCACTGGGGTTGTGAGGGGTCTCTGGATGATGAACTCAGAGGTGGACACTTCTCCATGGACAGATAAACTCTCTTGTGTGCTCAGTGAGTCGTCTTTCTGGGGGTGGGAAGGGGAAGGCAACAGTCTGAAGTGTCGGACTTTCTGAGCAAAACAGAGCCAGTATTGTCAAAACAGTGCGAAAGACTAACCAGGTAACTAGGTCAAAAGTACAGAACATGGTCAAAATTGGAAAGGGAAAAATTTGAACTGTCTGTAGGAGTTTTAGGGAATGGGAAATTAAAGGGGTTTAATTTGAGAATTCACAGGAAGTTTCTGCTTTGATGTAATACTCTTTGATAGAATTCATTCCTCCCTGAAATTCTCCTGTGGGGTGGTAATACGATGCTCTAGTACCTTCTTATCAAAGTGTATTTCAAGGTTTGGGGCTCACACGTTTCTGCAAATATCAGATTTTAACATATGCTGGACTGATTGAACCGAAGCTTTCTCTCATTTGATTGACGCAGCTCATGTCAGGAGTGCACCTCTGCTTTTACACAGATGCACTCTCTGGCTGGTGCTAACGGTGTAGGACTTAATTTCTTTCTTTAAGAGTCATTCAAGAGATCTCAGCAAGATTGGCAGTCCTCTCTTATATTTGACATTGACCATTATGTCAAACAGAAAAAGATAATTTTAATGGAAGAAATTATATATAGAGAAATGCAGATACAGGAAACAAAAAGGTCAAGTGTTTTATGTTTTAGTGGTTGCTGTTGATGGCTTTGAATGTAGGAGTGTGCCTTTCTTGCTGGGGGGCTATTTAGTTTCTGCCTTTATCATTTCACTTCAAAGAACATTTGATGCTCTGCATTGAGGACATCTTAAAAGAGCATTTCTTCCATCTTCAAGAATTATGCGGGTTGCAGCTTTTCATGAAAAAAATAGCAGTAGATAAAACTGTATTGGGCTGAACAAATGAAAAAATCTGTGTTTTCTCACAGTCTAAATATGACTAATTTTTTTTCCTCGGAAAATAAAGAAGTGGTCAGTTATGTGACTTTTTAATTAACTGCATTATCTGCATTTTACATGAATTTAACAAATAATCCCACTTAAACCAGGTGATAAGAATAACTTAATACAGCAGAGAGAACTTACAATATGGCAAATACTATAGGTTGTCATATATTCAGCTGATGGATACCTTCCTGTTTGAAACAGGCTCAGCACTTGGTGAAAGCTGGTACTCCGTGCCTGTGGCCATAAATTTTGACAATAGTTTTCTTGCTTTAGCACACACTTCATTGCTGAAAACTCCTATAAGTGACAGAAGAGGAGAAAAACCAGGCACCTGATGTAAAATGCATTACTGGAAGGGGAGCAGCGGTCAGGAGAACAGACCTGGTGGCTGTGGCCTGTAGGGCTGTTCTGCAGTCCCCTTCCCTACACTGGGATTCCCAGCAAACTGTGAACAGGGAACACAGGAGTTGTTTGTGTAAAGGAAATGTTCCATTTTAGTCTTAAAACTTCATTATTTTTTTTCTCTTTTCTTTTCTAGGCAACATGTCTCATCCAAGGCCATGGCTAGGGCTTGACCATTTCAATAAAGCCCCAAAGAGAAGTCGCTACACTTACCTTGAAAAAGCTATTAAAATCCATAACTGACTGACTTAACCAGATTGTCAAGGCAAGGGACAAAAATAAGTGTGTGTGTGCACCTTTTTAACAACTGTAGAACTTTGGTACACGTGCACTATATCTGAAGTCTTCAGCAAGAGGATTTGCTGCTGATGTTAATTTTATTTTGTTGAGGCTGTTCAGTTTGGCTTCTCTGTATCTATTGACTGCCCTTTTTGAGCAAAATGAAGGTGTTTTTATAAAGCTTGGATGCCAATGAGAGTTATTTTATGGTAAACGTAATGCAAGGCAATTGTCAGCATAATGAGGGAAGAGTTTAGTGGAACAGTTGACATTGGCAAAATATTTGTCTGTAGTACGTTTATAGATGGCATAAGCTGGCTGGCTGCTCTTCCCGGTGTGGTGTTCACCATCACTGCAGCTAGTAAGTCTTATGTTTAGACTCACATCAGATTTATTTCCTTCAGTTATACTTTAAATGACATTTTTGTGCATTTGTAAATGCAAAAAAACTCACATCATCAATAAATAGCAATCTCTACTTCATTGTGTACATTGTTGGCACTTATTCGGGATTTTTGTCTTCTCCAGCTGCATAGAATCTTTTGTAATACTCTAGTTTTCATTTAATTTAGTCCCTACTTTGCATCCTGTTTGGCCAAGTGGATGCCCTGAGTTCTAAAAAGATGAATTTGGGTATTTTTATTAAATTTTCAACCATTGATAAATACCGCTGTGATTGTT
Source organism: Scolopax mira (assembly GCA_004320125.1). Taxonomy (NCBI): domain Eukaryota; kingdom Metazoa; phylum Chordata; class Aves; order Charadriiformes; family Scolopacidae; genus Scolopax; species Scolopax mira. Next base: position 80,771 of record BJBW01002873.1, read on the forward strand.
ATGCCATCTTCTGGCAAATAGAATGACACTCAAAAGTTGGCAAAAGCAAGTGAAAGGATTATAAATATCATTGATTTAGTTAACATGGGAAGAGATGGGGAAAACACAAGAAATAGCCTTTTAGCACAGAGGGCATGCTCACTAGTGTTTAGTAAGCTGTTGACTTTGTATAAAAAAAGGAGGGGAAAAAAAAAAGAAAAAAAGAAAAAAAAGAAAAAATGAAATTGTATATTTAATGAATGAACATGTACAATTTAACACTTGGAGGTCAATTTTGTTGGGTGAGTCTGCAAGTGAATTTCACTGATGTTGATATTCATTGTGTGTAGTTTTATTTCAGTCCCCAGACTGCTTCCTTTTATTTTGGAGCTAATGCCAGCCGCGTGTCTAGTTTTGAGTGCAGTAAAGATAGATCAGCAATTCACACTTAATTTTACATTCTTTTCCAGTATTTTATTTTGTTTCTGTAGCCGCAGTGTACAACAACTCTTCCTGTATATTGCCTTTTTTTGCTGGAAAATGTTGTATGTTGAATAAAATTTTCTATAAAATTTTTCTTCGGTGAGTGATGACATGGACGTTGAAGAAGATTTCTCCTCTTCTTGGAAATAGAGTTTTGGGAAATGTTTTCAGTTGTGAGGTTTTGCTAAAGGTGTGGGATTTTTCTTAAGTGTTGACAGTTGTATAATCCTCGTATTGGTTGTTTTGGGGAAAATTTGTGGGTTTTCCTGTTAAATTATTTTGGAGCTTGGAGGATTTTTGGTTTGTTTTGGTTTTTGGGTTTTTTTTTTTTTTTTACCTCCTAATTAGTCCCATTTGCGCTTAACAAATAAAAGATTTTCCAGGAAGGAGCCATGTACAATTAAGACAAATGGAAAAATTATTTTACTAGTTCGTTTGTAAAGCTTGTAGTAGAGTCTTTGTGGTAGACTTGACTCTTCCTGCCTGTACAAAAAGTTGTCGTCCAGATTCTCAAGTCTAATATTATAAATGGTGTAAAGTGAAATCTGGAATCTCTAAAGGTAAGCTCTCTTAATAGACTAACAGATTCCCGCTGTAATGTGTTCCCTCTATTCATAACCAAACCAGAAAGTGCTTAGAAAAGGTTCCCTTTCTCAAACCTATCAATAAACATTTCCTAGGGCTTGTGTACATGTAATGGCCTTTATACCTTTCTGTGAGATGGATTCTGGTGATCACTGAAAACACCAGCAAGTATTTTTAAATTAAACTTTTAAGATCTATTTCATTCTTGTAGCTTTAAAATTTAACTAATCGCTCAAGCTTTAGGTATGTTTGGATTTCTTTTAGTTTATATCTTGCAGCGCTTTGAACTGTCTCTTTATTTCCAGTCAGACTAGTTGGGGTTTTTTTGTCATCTGAGTGCATAGGTTACAGATAGAAATGCTTAAATGACATGCCTTAACTAGATAAAGTTTTCCTTTGATTTGTAATTGCATTGAGCTGATGAGAATTTCAGCAGCTTCCAGGTGGTGTTTTTACTAGTACATGGACATTTACTAGGCTTTCAGTAAATGTCAGGACTTGTATTGAAAATATTTCTGTAAAATCAGAGGCTCTGGTCAGCAGTAGTAAGTCCTAATTATATTTTGTGAATTTAATGGTACAATGATAAAAAATTCAGCTTGTATCTGAATGTCACTATGTTTTTAATTTGTGGGATGTTGGGAGCTTTTAGGGAAAATCTTAAGAAATCACAATATTTCCCATTTCAGAAGAAAATATCATGAACAAAGTAAATTTTGGGGTGCCTTTTGATTTTTAGATGACTAATTTTTATGTGCTTCAGTATTTATGCTATTCTTACACTAGTTCTGAAATTACAATATTTTAAGGCATTCAATTTGCAGTTTTCAATATCTGACATTTTTGATGATTTTTTTTTTTTGTTGGAACGCAAGTAACCTTTTATTCAAATGTGAAAACACACAGACCTATGAAGAGAAGAGGAAGACAGGAAATATTCTTAGGTGCAGTATGTTGATTTAGTTCATTCTAAAAAATTAACAAGAATGCAGTTCTTCAGAATTGCTGTGCTTTCCATTTCTTGCTCAGATTTTGGAATTATCTGGATAATAGACAGTGAATGCATTAAATTAAGTTAATGATAATGTGTTAAGCAATAAGGATGTGATTTCATGGTACACAGCATCAGAGTAACACGATGTTAACAGCCCGTCTGAATTTTCCCCACAAAAATAGCAAGCGTTGTTCCTCTAGATTTATATAGTGCCTTTTATCCTAAAGGAGTCCAAAGCATTCTGTGAAATCTAAGCAGATCACACCAGTGACATAGCTGCTGATTAGAGAGTGACAGCCAACAAAAACACCCTTTATACGAGAAGGCAAGGCTTGCTTAGCAACGTCAGGATGAAGCCGTGCTGCTGCTGTAAGAGCATCGGAAGGATGGGGCCCGTGTCGTGCTGCAGGATGTGCTGAGCGTGCAGTGCCTCCCTCCTACTGGATCTACCTCAGCTGCTGCCCCTCCAGAGCCGGCATGCCAGCATCCCAGCATCCCAGCCCATCCCGGCACACCAGCATCCTGACCCCCAGCATCCCACTGGAGCTTGGACCAGCCTGTCCCACGGGCGCTGTGCTGGCTGCAGACGTCACTGCCCGCATCTAAGCTACGCTGTGGTTTTGCTATTTAATATCCTTTGTGAGAAAATCATTTTCTGTAGGAACTGTATATAGTGTAAATAAAATAGGACTAGGATGAACGCTGGATTGGTGTCTTGTCCATTCATTTTAGAAAAGATCGGGAGTGAAAGCTAGTGGCTTGCTCAGAAGTCAGGGTGATCTGGGTTAGATCAAAGAATAAATTCTGCAAAATTCAGCCAAATTGTGTGTCAAGAATGATATTCATAATGTAGGGAAGAGCTGGCCAGAAGGTGAGTCCTGACTTCTGTGGCAATTTCCATGTTTTTTTGTTCCTCTGAGAAAATGTCAAAGAAGCATTTGGTTTTGAGGCACGGAGCATCAGTGTTTGGTGTGTGAGTGGCATGGTGCCATTTATTGTTGGCTTTTAAACCAGCCTGGTCTTTAGGGTCAGAAAAAGGGGGAAATGTTCACATGTGATATGCTTGAATCTGGCTTCAAATCTGTGTTCAACTTAATTTCTGTCCCAGATCATGTTGACATTCACTGTGTACCAAGCAGGTCAGGAAACTAAATTTGCAAACCACTAGGCTGTATTTGGAAGTCTTGTGGTTTTTTGTTTTGTTTTTTTTTTTTTTTTAAATGAAATAATTGTGTAAACTACTGTGCTTCCAAATATTGGTGTAAAAATGTTCTAGCTACTTATGTTAAATGACTTCACATCTTAAATCATATAGGTAGTTTCTTTGTTAGGTATATATTCATATGGTTTTGCTTGTGCACCTCTCTTCATAAATGTTATCCAGCTTGATGGGTTTTTACCACTACTTTAGAACAAAGCTTGCTGTTTCACAGCCAGGTTTTAAAATGGGGAAAAATCCTAACATTTAAAAAAATGTGTGAAACGGTACAAAACCTGTTGGGCTGACATCTGCTTGGCTGCTTGCAGGTTTAAATGCTGTGGTGTTATTTCTTGTTAGGTCCCAGTAGGTTGGGTCACCAGTGGATGGAGTGGCTGACCTCACTACCAAGTGGAAGCTGGGGTGGCAGCTGTGGGAATGGCCCTGGGCTTCACGTGGGGCTGTGCTGCCATCATGAAAGCTCTTTCCTACAAATACCTCACTCGAGAAATGGTAGTACCAAGCCTGTACTCCACCTAGAGGTTGTGACAGTCTAAATGTTTAAAAAGTAAAAATAATCCAAATACAGATAATGGGCAGTTTGCTGCCAGGTGCTTAGGCCACCTGCCCGCCTGGGTGTGGAGGAGGCTGGTGGAAGGGTTTGTTCCATGGGATCCTGCAGGTACTCGGGCCCAGTTCAGGCTGGGTGCTGGAGCTGAAGGCCTGTGGAGTGCTGGATCACACTCTGCCTGCTCTTAAAGCCATTCCTTCTTTGCTATGAGCAGCAGCTTCTCTGGCGGTGTCTCGTGGCTTTGCTGCTGTGCTCCGCAGCAGGAGGATGGGTCTCCTCAGGCCACGGTGATGGCTGGGCTGGAGGGGCTGCACCTGCTCCCACAGGGACACCCCCAGCACAGGGCACAGCCTTGATTTGTCTGGGAAATTGTTGTTCAGCAGGTTTTACATACGTTGATGTGAGTGTACGTTTTTCACCTCTCTTACAGTCTAAACTGGAGTTTCTGTAGGCTAAAGGCTGTAGTTCTTGTTCTTCATGAAGTAAAAGGCCACGCGCGCCGGCAGCCTTGTTGAGCTAAGCCGCTGGAAAACGTGCTCCCGGCGCCGCTTGCGGCCCAGGCGAGCTCCGGGCTTGAGGCGAGTGGGGAGCCGGGACCGCCGTTCCTGAGCTCGCCTCCCGCTGCCCCTGCCCTGGCCGGGCGCAGCGCTGCCGCCCGCAGGGGAGACTCCCGGGCGCGCTCCCTCGGGTCTCGGGCCCGCCCTGAGGGGAGCGGCGGGAAAGGCGGCCCGGCACGGCCCCGCCACGCCTGGGGGTGTCGGTCTGTGTCGCCGTGGAACTTGTCACAGATTTTGTGTGAAAACTGTAGGAAAGGGAACAGGTGAGCGGGACGTCACTTGGGAAGAACAGCTGGTGGCGGTGCGGTGGGACACCTCCTCTCCGGGCCTTTCCTAGAGGGGGCGTTCCCAGCCGCTGGCTGGCCTTGGGAGGATCTTCGGGATCCTACCTATTGCCGGTAGCTATTATGGGGCACAGTTGTCTTTTTATGGCTTAAATTGACCAAATAGCTAAACCAAAGAGTTTGATCAAACTTAACGTCGAGTGGGAAGTTTTTGTGTTCTTTTTTGGCTACGTGGTGTCGGCAGATCCTTCAGCGCAGGACAGGGTACCTCAGTGGCAATGAAAGGGGGGGGCAGCCCCAGAGCTGCATGTCACACATCCAGCTTCCCCACAATAGTTGCAGTACTAGCATGAGAGTATTTGTGATGTTAAAACACTGAAATGCAGGTTTTTCTTTTATTCTTGTGTTGATCTTTCCAGCCAGCAATAAACAGCTGCTGCTGTCAGTGTTGAGCAGAGTTTCAGCACCTTCTGGGCAAGTAATTACAGAGACTTGATTTTACAAGACAAGTGACTTTAGATGAGAACTGCTGAAATTCTCTGTAAAGTGCAGAGCTGGGTAAGCATTTGTGCAGGAGGTGATACACAGCATTGGAAAGATAGAGAGGTAAAATGACAGCCTCATGTTGTTTCAGCAACTCTTTTTTTCAAGCTGTGAAATTGAGCTGTGAGTTTTTCTTTTTTGTATGTTTGCCTTTTGGTTTCTGGTCCACTAATGTAAACGGGGTGCCCCAGTCTGACCTGTGTCTCCACTCTGAATGCAACGGGTCACAGCAGCAGTGCAGGCAGGAGATGTTTTGCCAGTATTGCTAACAATAACAGATTTATTTTCTTACCTCGTGTATAACACAATAAAGACAGTCTTATAACTTAGTGCTTCGTTAATAAATAATCAGCTACACTGTACTACCTGCAGCCCTGTGAGGGTTGGTCCCATATGAAGAAGAGCAGAGAAATAAAATCCTGACTGGTCAGTTCCAGTCCATAGAAGATAAGTGCTTCTCTAAAATGTGCATGTCCCAACCTCGTGGTTACTGGTGTGTTGAAAAGTCCAGGAGAGTCTGTGTCCCAGATGGGTTGGAGATTTGAGAGAAGGAGTAGTAGCGCTGCAGAACTCACTAGCTGGTCACTTCACTGCTCAGGACAACGATTCAAATAGAGCATAAACTCAAGTGACACTTTAGTCTTCAAAGCTTTTTGTTTTAAAGTCAGTCCAACCACATGATGGTAAACTCCAGATGGATTCACCAGCAAAGGAGTTGTAGATCCTAAGCCTACTCATGTATGTTTCTTAGCAGTAGTTTTATCTGTAGAATCTTATGCCATTAAGAAACAGAGACTTGACATCATCTGGTTGCATAAATTTTGTTTCTATAGTCTTTTGTATCTATAAATGTGAAATTGGCAGTATGGGCAGTAATGGTCTGCATCCTTGAAGATCCTTACAAAGAGAGGTACGAAGCAGCATCCAAAACAGCACCTAACAGCCAAAGAGATGGACATACATGGAATGGCTTCCTGACTTTCTGCTGGCTACATCTGTGCTTTTTCTCTCCCTTGCTCTGTCTGCCTTTTCACTGTGTGAATTCACTTCTTACCAAAGTCTCTCAATGTTGAAGTATCTTCCAAAAAATTAATCATCTTTACTGCTAACATCTTATGCATTATTCTGAGCCTGATTCTAAATTGCGGTAAGGAAGTAGACAATGTTGTGCTAATTTTTGCCTGTCTTATGAAAAGTGATACCATACTTGGTTAAATTTAGCAATTTTGCATCCCCAGCACCCGTGATGACTGTATCTAGAATGGACAGAATTACTTCTTATCCATTAGAAAAGGGAAAAGTGTTTGTTTTGTTTTTTTAAATGACTCTATTTTAACCTTCTGCTATAAAAAAATATTGAAAGTATACATGAAATCTTACCCGACCATACACAAGCTGGTGCACAGAAGGTAAGACAGTCTGCCCAGTCTGTAGGTGACCTGTGTGGTGATGTGCTGGTGGCAGGAAGGGCATATTGTGGATGTTGGTTTGCTTGAGAAGATTCCTGCTACAATGATCGGAGGCTGGGACACCAAGTAAACTGAGTTGGAGAGGAAATGAGAGGCAGCAAAATTAGAAGCACGAGAAATCTTTTACAGGTTATAAAGTCTTAATTGGAGTATGTAGATTCTTTAACATGGCTATTCTAGAGGCATCCATGTTGCTATTACTTATTTCAAGTATATTCATAAGAACTTCTGTCCTGCTTCTACCAGCAGCCAGCGTTTATTCGGATAAAGACAAATACAGAGAATTGCCTATGGGATAATCCCTATAGTCACGTAGTCTCCACCACCCACTGCCGGATGTACTCTGACTCTGAGAATTTATCTTATGACATTTAAAATAATATGAAAATGCATATTCTCCCTGAAGAAGAGATTTGAAGGATATAGAGGAGCTTTCTGGATCAACTTTTCAGTAGGTACAAGAAATTTATCAAAGTAGTATTCTAACCCATTGTAAAGTCTGTGGCTTCCCTCATGTTTTTTCACTCCGGACCTGTCATACTCCTTGAGGAGCGTACCCCTTGCATGTACATGAAGGGTATTTTTTCAGAATTTTTTTCAGTGAAAAATGTTTTTAAGCATCCTAAAACAAGTTTAGGGTACATTCACACTGTAGCCTGAAGCAAAAAAAAAAAGGTATGGTCTGTTAGATAGACAGGATGTAACATATCTAAGTTTAATTGCCTTCTGATCTTAGGGGTTTTAAAAAAGTATGTGTCTCCTTCCCTCCTGCAAGAGACGTTGTTTGGCTGTTCTTGGAATTCTTTCCTCAGTGTCTCCTTTTGAGCTTCTCCACTTCCATAAAGGTGACTAGAACAGGAACAACCTATAAATTTTAAATTATTTGTTGTGAAAGTCCTAGCTGGGTTTAAAAAAAATGAGTGCTTCTGTAGATCAGATAATGCTGGAAAAATGAGTCTGAGTCTCTCATCTTAGTTTATCTTCCAACGTTTCTAGGGAAATTTTCCAGCCTCTTAGACTGTGATTGGGTCAAAAACTCATCTTCTCTGTTGATTTTAAAACTAAAAGCATTTTACTTTTGTTAGCATTTAGAACCGTGAACATTGTCAGAAACACAGTTCCCTGGCACTTACCTGGTTGCTCAATTGTGGTTGTTTCTCGGTAGGAATAAGGTGGGGGAGAAGGGTACTCATAACACCCTATGCAAAGAAAAATGGGACAAAAGGTAAAAATGTGAACAGCTTGTGCCTTCCAACAGCTCCTGTTGGAGTCCAACAAGAAGCTGCATTGGGAGGTCCCTCACAAGGCAGGCCTGACATAGGGCAGTCAGGACAGGGAAGTAGAAGACAGGGAAAAAATACTACTGATCTGATTAATAGAATTTTTGTTTTTTTAAAGCCAAAAGAGCCCACAGTGATTAGCTAATCTCACTTTCTGTATAACACAAGCTGAGAAACTGAGTAGTTTTTTCAACACAAAGGCAGTAACTGCATCTATTCCAGTATAACATTGGAATGTTACTTGGCCTTATTTTAAGGACTCCACTGATAAAGGATCCATAGTACTTCTAAATAGTTCAGTGATTAGTTTCCTTACTGTTAGTATTTAGAGCCTTTTTTTCTAGTTTGAATTTTATCTGCCCTCAGTCTCCAGCCAAGTAATTTCATCACACTCTTTGTTCTAGAAAAATGTTAAAGATCTTTGATCTTTTTCCTCTTGTTGTGGATAAGGGAGAAGGGAAGTGGTGATTAAGACACCTTAAATGCTTTTTTAGTTCCTCACTAATCTTAGACAATAAGAATGCACTCAGCTGACCTGAGCATAAAATAGATGAATGTGTAAAGAAATACATTAAAAATAAAGCTTTACAGCTAGCATCAATGTGGTATCAAACCGCCAGGCTGGCCTGCACAGGACAGTCCCTATGAGAAAGGTTAGTTTTTTGGTTTGGTTTTTGGTTGGTTGTTTTTTTTTTTTCCTCCAGTCCTGTCTGGTGAATGACAATTTCTTCAATAGCAGGAAGGTAACAAAGGTAAAATCACTGATATCTCAGTGTGTCTTTTCACGAGTGTAGGCTGGAACAGGCAGAAAACGGGAGTGTTGTGAGATACTTGTGTAGGTGTGAGAGCCATGCCTGGTTTCAGAGGGAAAAGCCCACCCAGCAGAGCAGCAGATGCTTGCTTGCAGTCCTTGAGCTGAATTGCCAGCAGTTCAGTCATGGTGTGTCCCCATGGGAAAGCAATGGGGAGAGGTTGTTAGACCCATAGAATCTGGCTGCAGAACTGACTCCTCTAGGGAGGGCAGCTTGGGCCAGCCAGGGAGTTTGGGAAAAGGGCCAGTCCTCTGGAAAACTAGATTACAATTTAAGCAAGATATAGCCTGTCCTTGTACAAAGTTTACTGGCTGAACGTTGGCTTGTTAGGAATATTAAATTATTCTAGAGATAAAACTGCAATTCCTTTTCCAATAAAGCATGTGCTGTTAGAAAAATTATTAATTAAACCAACAAAAATTTTTTGACATTTTAAGTTACGTTCTTGTTAGGAGATCCTACCAGCCTGCCTACCTCAATGCTGGGTTTTCTATGCTGGCAGAGGCACTTCCTAAACTCGTCATGTCCTGGCAACGCTGGACCCCTTATCAGCTGGCTCAGTTACGCTCCGGAAACCAACTATCAATCTTTGCCCCACAACCACCCAGAGAGTGCTCTTTCCAAAACCTTGCTGGCGAAAGCTGCTTACCCTCTTGGCTGCAGTACTCTGGCGCAGAGGGTTCTTGCGAGTAGGGTTCCTGGTGAGGTTCATACATGACCATAGGAATTTCCACACGTCCCTTTTCACTAGGCATCTCTGCAGTTCCCCTGCCAAAAGTAGTGCAAAAGAAAATCTGCTGTAAGTGACTTTTAGTGCCCTGTCTTTATCAATGCCTGCTGCGGTAATTCCTGGTTCTCATACTCAGATTTTACTTAGAGGAAAATTCTCATATTCTGGCTTTATTTTATAGCCTGAAGTGCAGCCAATTCCTGTTACACCTAGTGATGAGGGAGATTAAAAGGAAGAGCAGAAAAATACCATCTTAACATATTCCTTTGTGCTGGAGAGCGGAAAACCGTTTTCCCAGAAAACACACTATTCAAAGTGTGTAAACTCATGACCTTTGCAGAAAAAACTAACCTAAATTTTTTCTATGGATTGTCAAAATAATTAAGGAGGTTAAGAGCACACTTTGGAGCACCTGTGAAAAACATTTTGTGTGTCATTAAGTCAGAGCCTGCAACAGTGCAACCAGTGGCAATTTGGTTCTGTCTTTCATTGGGTTATTGTGCAACCTTATCATCATCATTACTGTGACAGTTCAGGACTGTGAAAATGTTGTCTCATCACTAGCGTGACAGGCTTTTGTTGGGAAAGATCATTATTAAATATGACTGTGCTGCCCGGGGCTCTGAACAAGATCAGGCCACAAAATACGTGTGGTTTGCAGATGTTAGCAGGAGCTGTTCTTCCCAGTGAAGGAGTGGGAAGAAGAGGACACAGGTAGACGTGTGTTTGTATTATTGTAAGTGGAATGGTGTTAATTATTCCTAGCTGTCTCTTAACTAGTTGATTTTGTACTAATGTTAACCATAGGAGTCCTTTGCAGAAGAAAGTTACAGCCTTTGCACAGGTTAGCAAGGAAGGGCAGTTTTTTGGGGAAAAATTGGGCTATATTGTTAAAAGGCACTTGAATAAGCAAGCAGAGACTGAGAAATACAGCATTTGTCAAGTCAGCACAAGCTGCCTGAGTATGTGAGGTCAAACTGGAGTAGGGCAGAAAGTATTCAACAAGGCAAGATGGTCTCAAGAGGTCTGTTCTCAAGGTGCAGTATGTCTGGGGGAGGCCCAGAGAGGGAGGATTAGTAGTGCTGAGATAAAGCATCAGTCCTTTTAGGGAAAAAGGAGGAATTGGAAAATATCACTAGGGAAGAAGTGATGTAATTTCCACAAATTTGGATGAATGGGAAGCGATGTAGAAAACGGTAGTAGAATGAATAATAAAAGGAAATAGGTAGGATGGTGTGGAGAAAAACTCAGAAATACAGCATTGGCCATATTAAGGCCAAAGATGCTGGAGCAAATCACTAATGTATGGATTGGAGAGGAGGGATGGGGAAAGGTGCATCTTGCTATACTTGTTATAAAGGAGCTAAACCAGGTGATTTGGAATGTCACAGGTATTCATAGGCTTTTATTGAGGTTTCATGAGGATCCCACTGAGAGGAAAAAGGAAAAGGTGAGAATCAAGAGAACTTGGATAAGATGAAGCTATGAGAGCTCAGCGACAATAATGAACTACGCAGAATAAAGACTGCGTCAGCAGTAACTGTGGTTCAGGAGTGTGATGATAGGCACCATTGCATTAGCCAGTGTTGGCCAAGGGCTATTTCCTTGGGACAAGGATTAGTGGGCAAAATTATAAGGAGCCTCTTCAAGTTTTTGGCTTATTGCTATCTTCGTACTTAAACACCATACACTAAATACTGGGTGGTGTCAGTTTGTGTGATGTTTCTGCTGAATTCATCTCACTGTGAAACAAGGAAAGAGGAAGGGGCTTTTGAATTTCATCCAGTGACTGTAGGCCCAGGCAAGAGGCCTGTCATGAAGCACAGAGTAGGAGGGAATAATAGTGGTTCACGTAGTGAGAGAGTTGCGGTTAACAGCCGAATGCAAGCAAACACTGACTAATCCTTGCCCCACCCAGTGAGGTATTAGTGTAATACTGCCAGTTAAACATATAGGACAAGAGATGCAGAAGTGAATCATCAGCAGAGCCAGGAGTAGTGTGGGAGTCCCACTGGATGCCAGTCTGTGTTTTCTGTGTTTGATCTACTAGAGCCATCAAGCACTGAAGCTCTGGGCCTTAGGCTGTTGATGAAGTTGGTGCCCTGCATTTGCTTGCTTTTAGTGTCTTGTTATGTGCTTCTTATTGTGCTGCCAGTAGCTCTGTGTGTTGTGATGGAGGACGTGCCCCAGAGCAGATAAGCCGGGAGAATTGGATGGACAGCTGGGCCTCAACTTCTGCAGAAGCTTCTTTAGCCTACCTGGGAGAAAGTAGCAGGGGGTAAGGTACCCGTTGGGCCTGAGTGCCAGAAGTCCAGAGGTGCAGGATATACATTCTCTAGAGTGTTTTATGCAACTCAGTAGATTGTTTCATTTGGCATATATGGGTTACTATAAGTTCTTGGTTGCATCTGTGCCTGTCTGAGATGTGTGATGTCTGAGAGCTCTTTGGGGCTGTGACCCCCAATTCTGAAAGTGTTATTGTCATTGATTAGAGCTACAGACTTTCTTCTCCTCTCTCAAATTCAATCATGTCTGGGAGAGAACAAACACTGTTAGTAGCCCTAGGAAAAAGTCATAAGGAGAAATATTAGGTTCCTGACAAGTAGGAAATGTCCTAATAAACTCGCTTCCAAAAACCAGTAACATCTAGAAGGCCCATGCTTAATAGCTAGGGAGGTGGTTTAAATTATCTTCACTGCAGCCACACTGAGTTAAACAGAGCTCTCTGTGAGGGCAGAGCACACCCCTGTGTACTCCTGAAGTGGGGGCTTGATTTATGTGAAGCACTCAAGATTGAGTCAAGGAACTGCAAGATGCTTAATCTACTGTCAGAAATTTGTAGTCCCAGGGACACCAAAATGAGGCTGTGCCTTCTCTCATCTGAAGTCTGTCTCTTCTACATGTGGGTTAATTGGTTTGCACAGGAAAATAAAGCTTACTTTAGGTCCTGTGGAAATTAATATTAAAAAAAAATAAAAGCAGCAAATCCAAGGCATATATACAAGAGCCAGTTCAGTGAAAGGAAAGTGGAAATGACAAAGCCTTTATGTTTCAGGAAGGACATATCGTAGGGGAAAATAGGAAATGGCAGTTTCCATCATCTTCCTCTGGATTTGCTCCAGGCACTTGTGTTCTGGTGTGAAGAGCAGTCATCATGCAGCCAAGCAAAGCTGCTGAACTGTGAAATTCCATGACAGAACCCCATGCTCCAGCTCTCACCTGCCCCCTTCTCGTTCCCTTCCAAACATCCCTGATGACTAAATAATCCCACAGATGAGAACAGTTTGACATCAGCGAAGAGGCACAGGCTCTGCCATTTGTGCTTTGTAAAGGGGAAATTGAGATGTATGGAGGACAGTCTTTTTGAGAGTCTTGCCAGTTGTCATTTGGCCTCCCATGTATGGTTCAAGTATTTGAAAAGAGAACAATGACTTTCCTATCCTCTTTGTAGTTTTTTTCCAAAAGGCTTTTTGTGTGCTGCATGTTCGCAGTGGTGGGCAGAGAGACAGTCCTGTCTATGCAAATCATTTTCATCTTTCAGAATTACTTTTTCCGGTTTGATTTCAAGTTCCTTGGAAACATGCTTTTCCCACAAACACTTCTTCACAGGTGACATTGTGGTATTTGAAATGGAAGCATTTGAGAGCCTGGAGAGGGATTCATGTCCATTTTGACCCAGGTTCAGCTCAGCGGAACACAAACTGGGAGCTACTCAACAGTCATTTCAGAAATCTCATTACTTGAGTGCCAGTGCATCTTTGTTTTAGTCTTATGAACCTGTGCCAATGAAGTATTTACAATTTCATTTGAGAATTGAAGTTCACTGAAGTACTAATTCTTCTCCATTCAAATTCAGAAATTATAGTGTGAAAAGGAGAGGAGGCAGATGGGATTTGGCAGGTACGTGTGTATCGGAGTCCAGGTAACATTTCTCTTACATTGGTATTCTGTTCTGTTGCAGTTATTCCTCAGAAATAGATTGACCAACTTAAAAAACATTATGTGATATTTCTGTGAAAGATGATAAAGATTTACTAATCTTTTTTTTTTTTTTTAAAGGAGGCTTTTTTTATCAAGAAGGTTAATTGTTGATCTCATACTGCAGATTCCAAATGAAGTTTCTAAAATGTTTTTGAAAGTGTTTGGCACTGGCCTCTCTCTATTCTGGTTAAAGCAGTGTAGACCTGTAGGATACTAGTCCAAAGACTTTCAGTTTGCTGTAATGTGTTCTTGTTCTGTCATCACTAGTTTAAAGTTTTCTTGGGAATTTAGCTCTTCCAGCTGCATTTATGAGACAATTTCAATTTCTGCTATTTTAAGGAGTGACCATGAAATGCCATTGCTGGCATGCAATTGCATCTGTGGCTTTAACAGTATTGAGTGCCTCTGTTTTACTTTATTGAAGCAGTTAATTCTAGTTTTCAGCTCACAATGAAACATTGAATTCCTCAGTGGAGAGATCTTTTCTCTTTAGCCCTGAGTTGGTTGTTTATGGTAACGTTCACAATGTGCTGAGGCTCTTCAGATGTTCAGGAAGGAAGATTTCCAGCTCTAATGCAGATAAACAAAGAGTTGGGGAGCAGCTTTCAGGTATCTGTTTATTCCTATTCTTAAAATAGAAGCAGATGGCTACTGGCAGCAAATTAAAAGTTGGACATTAAAAGGCATTCAGGATTTCTGAAGTAGACAACCTTTTCAATGAGATGAAGGATGCTCTGACAATTCCCCATTCTTATTCACAGATTTAATTTTTAATCCTCCAGTTATTCTGGCTTTTAGGCCTGTATAAGGCTTACCAGCTTCCTTTCTCAAACAGAGAGGATGTAGGTAGGGGGGATGCAACTGAACTTGTTGCAAGCTCTTCACCTGGTTCCACTGGCTTGTCTTTTGACTGCACTGACTCACTAGCCAACATGTAAAGTCACTACTTGAAGTGGTCAGTGCAAGAAGTTGGTTGTTTATCTGTAGAAGTCATCAGGATGTTTTTGTCATTAAGCCAGGAAGTTGGGCAGAACCCAGAGTCACTGTAGATACTGTTCCTCCTCTTGTGTGGAAAGGGAGATATTTATGTGTAATCCAAGTCCCATGGCTTACGTGGAAGTTTAGAGTAAAATGAGCATAACCGTTGTTCAATCAGGAGTAAGCATATACTGAAGAGTGAAATGTTGGTGAACTGAGCTCTACTGAGAAAGAAAGAGCTATTTTCTTTTTCCATTTTGGAGAAAAAGATTTGGAAGAAATTGGGATTTGGTTTTGTTTTGTTATTTTTGGTTTTCTGGTGGTTTTTTGTTTGTGTTTTGATTTTCTTGGTTTGCTTTTCTTTTTTGTTTTTAAGTGTAAACCAGTGTCTATTTTCTGTGATGTGCACCTGGAAGGTTGGTTGTGTGGTTATTAGGCTTGTGCAGGCAGCTGCAGCATTTGTGCTTGCGGATTGGCAGCCTGGCCCTGCATATGTGGGCTCCCAGGCTGCTGGATAGGCAGGGAATCCCTGGATTTTCCAGTCCTGTCCCTGGTCAGACATTTGTATTAGGTTATTCATTCATTAAGGGAGCTCTGGTCTATGATTTAGTACATTTACTGCTCCTGTTGCTCTCACCTCTAAAGCAGTTGAAAATACTATAAACTTTCACAAACCTTCTAGCCTAAAATTATTGATGGTAGTTTATTCCTGTTTGTTACTGTGCCGGCATCATGGTTTTATAGGAAAACCCTCTCCCTTCAAGAGAGCCCAGAGAACATTCTTATCTCTCTGCAGCCTTTCCCTTGCAGGGCTAAGCAACCTTGCCAAGTCCTCATTTCTGTACAGTGAATTCAGCCTTCTTGGCCATGAGTGGCCAATGAGCTCTGTCCTCAACATATATAATGGTGTCTTACATTTAATGGAAATGATGTCTTGGAATAATTCAGTAGCACTTCTTTTCCGCAGACCCATCATGCTGATGGTTTGTATTTGTGCTGTCATTAACCAGCATTAGGTCTTTCTCCTCCAATGTCATTTTGTGCTAATGAACTCCCAGCCTAGAGCTGAAATTCCCAATATAATTTTCTAAATGCACTGCTTTGTAGCATTATAATGCATATAAATTCTGTCACAGCAATTCTCTAGGTTTTATCATTCTGTGTAATAGATTTTCTGCTTCCATTACTTATTTCTTTATTCATACATTTTATTAGCCACTCCTATATTTCTGTCAAGGTTATTAATTAAAATTCTGAATAAGCTCCATCACTGACTTCTGTGTTAACCTTTGATGCCAACCAGATATATCTCTTAAATCTTGTTCTTTAATTTACTGTTTGAGGTATAATCCCTTGCTTCCTTCAGATGACCAACATCACTCGCATTTAAAGGGCACTTATTCTGAAGGATGAGCACAACTGGGCCCTGGGATTACATTAGAACTTGTCCCTCCCTAATTACCATTCCAAAAATAGAGTACTAACCACTAAAAGGAAGTATTGTCCAGTGGTTTGTGCATTAACCTGGACTGGGGGGGGAAAGATGGGTTCAGTTCCTGTTCTGCAACAGCGTCAATGAGCAAATTAATTACTCTTGGTTTTTCTCAGCTATGTTGTGTAGGGAAGCACTGTATTGAGGAGACCCTGTGACCATTCCGCAGTGACATGGTCCAAATTTCGGTATGCCTTGCCTTCAGACTTGAGGAAACAACGGAAGGTAGGAAATGCAGAGTTTAGATTCAGCGTGTCCTCTAGTGACACAATTTTGTCTTTCATGTTGTCTTCTAGCTGTCAAAATTTAGGGCAGCCTTACATAATTTTTTCCAGCACTTCATCTTTACCTTAACATTTTATATTTGCCATCTCTTCATTTAATTCTTTTATGGATTAACAGTCTCTTACCAACAGCATTGAATTGTGGGCAGCCAGCATTTCATTTATACCGATGTTAAAATAATGTCCATAACTTGTCCTTCAATTGAAAACTGATAGAACAGCTTAAGTAACTCTTAAAAAGTTATTATGAACAAACATTAATTTGAAGAGAGCAGGT
The DNA here is from genome assembly GCA_004320125.1 of Scolopax mira. NCBI lineage: Eukaryota > Metazoa > Chordata > Aves > Charadriiformes > Scolopacidae > Scolopax > Scolopax mira. The sequence continues at coordinate 97,268 of BJBW01002873.1, forward strand.
GTGTCCCTGCTAAGCCCTTTCCTATGATGTGTTAGTTTGACTTTCCATTCTTACTACTGTTTTCAGCTTCACCTTGCTGGTGAAGCAGGTTTTCCTATTATCCATCTCTGATCTGCTCTAAGAGAAAGTTACAATATATCTTGAGAAAAATCTTTAGCTCCGTATTTTAGAAACATGAGAGAGAGCTTACATAAAGAGTTAACATTTACAACTGAGAGCCAGAGCTGTCCTACTCTTTGACCTCACTGTCTGATTTGGTCCTTGCCACCTCCTTTTCCTCATTTCCTAAGGAGTAATCATAGTATTGATCCAAAGTAATTTGAAAACTCTTACCTTTAGGTAGCTCTGGCAAATCTGGGAAGTAAACACCCTTCAAAAGCCGATCACTTCATCCATGTCTTTGTGATGTGTCTAGGAAAGAAGAGCAGCATACACTGGCTTGCCTCAGTAGTGTATCCTGTTGAAGACGTGAGCGAGTCAGGTTGGTGGAGAGTATATAATTACCATGGTTGGCCAGCAGTCCCAGCCTACTGCTCACACCTGCTCTGCAGCAAAAGGAATGTTGTGTGACAGGCTTGCACCAGAGTTTTTTCTCAGAGAGTTTTCTAATATCCCAGAAATTTTACTTCATGCTGACCTGAGAACTGGATGGAGACAATTAGAAGCAGCACAGAATTAACGTGAGGACAGTGGAGAGAAAAGTGTATATCCCAACCCATTGTGCTTCTGTACAGCCCGTCACAGAGAATGAAGAAAAGCCATAGGTACAGTTGTATACGGGCTCTGATATTATGTTATCAAAGTCAATGATCATTTTAACTCCCTGGGATTAAGCATTTGTCCTTAGATCAGCAAAGATATCTGTGCAGGGTGGTAACCATTGACATGATTATAGCTAGGATATCCTTGGTAACTAGGTTGGTACTGAACTGGACATTTTGTAAACAGATGCTTTGTCTCTGTGGTGAGTTGACTGTGGCCAGCTGCCAGATGCCCACCCTGACATTCTCACTGTCCTCAACAGTGCAGGGAATGAAAATAAGAAGTATTCTTATTGAGATAAAAACAGGGAGATCACTATTATCATAATGGGAAAACCAGACTTGACTTGGGGAAAATTAATTTAATTTATTGCAAATTAAAATACATTTTGATGGTAAGAAACAAAGGCAAAACTGAAAACACATCCCCAGATGCCACAGATTTGGCAACTCCAAATATAATGGTGGCCACATGAACTTCTTAGTAAGGATCATTCTCGCTTCATCCAAACCCACTGTTGAACTGTTTTGTGCAAAGACTCTTCTCCACAACAGGAGGCCATCCACAGCGCTCCTGACAAGGAGAGAGCACGAAGTACTGGGTTTGTCTGGGACAATCACATCATCAGTCCAAAACACGCTGATTACTGAGCACCTGGCCAAACAAAGTCTTACTCAAGAAAGGGCTGCACTAGTGCAGGAAGCCCCTGACCTTGAGAGGTCAGGATTGCAAAATAATTGGTGAAATAGTAAGTTACAGCTGAGCAAGTGCCAACGGGTAAAGGAAGAAGAGAGTGAACAGTTGAGTTTTCATGCTCGTTTTGTCACCATAACTTGGAAACTCTTTGAAACAGAGATTTCTGTTGGTAATGGATGGTGTGATGTTAGTGGTGAAAGCCCATCACCTGTCTCTCATCCAGACTTGAAGGACCAGGTACAGAACACTTGCTCAGATTTGCCCCACTGGCAAGAATGAAGGCTCAGCACTTTGTACACTACACTCATGCCATGATTTACATTTGACCAAAATCAAAGTAGTTGTGATCCCCTCTGATAAGGGCCACATCTCCACTAGGAATCCACTAACCTTTAGGGAGTTTCATAGCAGAACTTGGTATAAACAGAGGCTGGATTAGGTTTAGTCATTACATGTTCATTAGGGTCTAGTGAAAAGACTATGTATTAAAGAAAGAAAAGAGAGAAGTGTCAAAAGTAACACCTGTAAAACAAAATGGAGTCGAGGATAGTCCCTTCTATTTATTTATATATATATATGATAACTAAACATCTGTGATATTATACTTGTGAGATGGTCCCCTGCAATTTGAACCTCAGCAATAGCTTTGTAAGCATGTATGTGCATATGGGGAAAAAAGCTACGGGTACCAGGAAGTGCATATGTTTCTCTCAGTTTTCAAGGTAAGTGTCCATCGCGTGTTAGGCTGGTAAGAGGAGCTTACCCCAGGGTGTGTGCTGCAGGGGCTGGCTGTGCAGGACTGCCTCTCTCCCCTTCCTGCTCCTGCCCAGCTCCGTGGGGAGCCAGGCAGACACTTGGCACAGACTGGATTTTCTGTTGCTCATGGAAACATTTGATAAGGTAGGTTAAAGATAGATTTTAGGATCACCGTGGCTGCATATCAAATTATTTTTTCTTTGTGGTAGGATATTGTGAGACAGTAGCTTTTTTGAAATATTGGTTTTTTCTCTGAACACATACGAGTTGTTCTAGGGGGCACAGAGTTTAGACTCAGCCATAGTTCCCCTCTTCCACGTTGACATAAAAAATTATTAATTTAGTAATTATGTATATTCTTCTTGGTTTTGGTGTGAAGATGGTAATCACTGGCCCTGATATGTTTCACTCCTTGCATTTCAGTATCTGTAACATTGCAATCAGAGATGCTACCATTATGCAGGAAATTAATCTGTGGGAGAAAGGGCCTATTTCTTTGGGGGAGCATCTTTTATTTTTTCCCACAAAGATTAGAGGAGAAAAATTGATGAAGCCATGAGTGCATCCAAAAGTACTCTTGGATAAGAAATTCTTACTGTGGTGTAGGGTGGTTTAAGTGCTTAGATATTTAGAACAGCTTTAATATGCTTAACATACTGCTAAGTTGATGCTTGTGAAAGAACCTGAAGCTGTTTAAGCTGTTAGGATTGTTCATGGGCACGCAGGAGGCAGGCACTCATTCGAGAGCCAGATCTGTTCTGCCTGTTCCAAGTGGCACTGGGCATGCACATGTTCTTTATTGTAGGGGAAATGAGAGAATGCAAAGACCCTCTTGTCTCCTGCCATCCATGCTTCCCTCCCTGCTGTGGTCACCCACCAACTTCACCGTGATTCTTCTGCCTGAAGGAGAAGTGAGTGGTTTTAAACTTCTGTTTACATGCCTATCACTGGCTTTCTTTTGCAATCTTAATTATGCTGTTTGCTCTAAGAGGAGCAGTGTGATACTTAGCAAAGAGAAAGATTATATCAGTCCCCTTGAATAATTATATAAATCCCCTGAATATCATGTATGCTATTAGAGAAAAACAAGAGTGTAATAATCATTATAAATGAATCCATCAGAGCTGATTGCTTTCCCTGTCATTATATCGTTGCATGTAGGAGCTACGTTGACAATTATCTGGGGACTTTTTTTCCTGTCATCTCATAGGATGGGACAACTGTATTCAAGGTATATTTTTTTTTTCTACATGTACTTGATTGCTCTAGTTCTGACTGTGGATGTTGTAACCATTGAGTTAAGATCAGAAGGATCATTGTGTGTGATACAGGCTGTAAAACCTCACCTGGGGATTCTTATACAGCTGCTGCCTGAGCTGTTCTGGATATTGAGCCCCTACCCAGGCCCATGTATAAGTGGTGAAGCTGCCTCAGTGAAAGCTCGGGGAGGTTTGGAGCCTGGCCCAAGAGCATCCCGAGCAAACTCCTAGGACACTGCAGCTTTCCTACTTGGCCAGGCCTTCTTCATGCCATGTGTGAGGGTGAACGGAACACAGTGGAGTTTTCTATGTCTCTCTGTTGTCTTTAGTGGGGCCTCAGCCAACTGGCTCGCACTGTGCTCCTCACTTATGGGTGGATGAACCTGTGAGATGTGTTCCTCTCTTTGCTCCCTTTTAAATAGATTTTAAATAGATTCAGGGTCTAGCCCGGTCAGTCCAGACTGAAACCGTTGTTAAAGCACGGCAAAAACAAATTTAAATTTATAATTTATTACAGATAACCCATATTTTGATATAGTTTCTCTGCTACTGGAAAACTAAGAATGAATAAAGGACCTTGCCTAGTAAAGCTTGGAGAAAAATCTGAACCATCCTTACAGTTATAAAAAGCAGGGACCTTGTGTACACAATTCCCCTCTTTTTTACACCAGCAGGCTTGCAGTCAATGTTATTTGTAGTGTTTTGTAATTCAAGAAATCTCAATGTCTGTGATTCCTGCTATTGTCTGCCATAAATATATGCCAGTAGAAAAAATTCCTTTTCCTAATTAAAATGCCAGTTTACCGTAGTTAGCTGAGCATACATCCTATGGACTGGGAACTTGCCTGTCCTGTTTGGTATCTGAATGCAACATATTTCTTAGAACATTGATTACACAAGAAGGATAAATGTGACTCAAATATGAAACATTGTTTTCTTCAGATAAGATCTAGAGATGAGTTGCTTTCATATGCAAAGTAAATATTTGAGTGACACGTGGCACATAGCTCAAAACAAAGCAGAAACCGCTTAGACACAATGGTTTCCAAATGAAAAACTATCTCCAATGTGAAAAATTACACATAGGCTTTTCTAATAATTTGCCTATTAAAATATGATGTAGAAAAGAGAACCAGTTACATGCCATGCAGGAATCTGAAAAAAAATGACTGTATGCTCTGCAGCTAATCTGAAAGCCCAGTGTGCTATAGCTGCATTGTGTGCCTACCCACAGTGGGGACCATCGCTTAGGAGTAGCATAAAAGTCATGATTTTCCTTTATTTTTTTTGAACTGTCTTTTCTTTTAATATAACAGTTCTAAAAGCTCTGAGCCTGGTGTCAGAAAGATGGTTGTAGCTTTGACAATTGAGGCAGAAAAAGCTGAATGGTTCAATTCAAGGTTAATCATTGAATTATAGAAAAATAAGTGAACATTTGCCTTGATTTGCAAGAAATACCTTTATGAAAAATGTTTTATTGTTTTGGTTTTTTTAGATGCTGAAAAATATCCATTGTCCTAACTTGGTATTTGAAAATCATATTTTTGAAACAGCACATGGAAAAAGTCAGTGATGACATTTCTAAATTGATGGAGAAGTTGTTTAAAGTATGTTGTATTTTTTCTATTTTTGACCAGCTTGGCTCTTAATGGTTTTCAAGGGAAGACTGTCCTGCTAGCTGAGAATTCAAGTCCTCACATTCACAACAAATTCTGCTTTCATGCTACTACATCACTGCTACCAACAGTAATATTTTATGCTTCCAACCTGTCTGTTTGGCTTGGGCAAGGCAGGCCAGGCTCCAGGAAGTCAGCTGGGAGCTGCGAGCTTACTACTGGGCTCTTTGTGTCTTGGAGTAATGGACCACAGCATGAAATGCTACAACAGAGAAATCCTGCTATAAGAATCAAATTGCATCTACTGGTTATTATCACACCTTCACAACTGCTAAGGCCAGAATCACAAAGGAGCAGACTCACAGACTGGAAAAAATACAGAATTGAGAAATTTCATGCAGTGAGGATAAAGCCCATTCTGCCGGCATGACCATGGTGCTGACACTGGTGATTTTACCATTGGGCTGTGTATGGAATGTCCAGAAGTTGTAAAATTTTCTGCTTGAATTAATGTTTTTTTTGACTTTTCTAGGCAATGGGAATCAAGAGGATTTCCATCTATGTGATGCGTATCACAAAACCACCTTATAGATCATTGTACTGATCTCAGAAGGAGGAGGACTGGACCATTAGTCCTTGGGTCATTTTGGAAGGTTCATCATCCACAGCTGAGTAATTAGCTTCAGTGGTAAGGGCTGAGTGCTGGAAGGAGCTGACTGCTATGGCTGGCTTGAAAGCTGGAGATGCTTCTGATGTAAGAACGAGATTGTGGTCAGATGACTGAATTACTGTCTAATTACAAACTTTGGTTCAGTCAGAAGAATAAGTATCTCCATATTTCAGTTATCCCTAGAATTATACTTTGTTTTAATTGTAAAAGCAGGCAATATGGAAAGGAGATTGAACATAGTTTAAATAGGCCAAAAATATCTGTTCCTTTGCTAAGACTATGTTGACTTTGCATAGGCTTTGCAAAGACTAATTGCAAGCTCAATAAAAATGTTTTTGAGGTTGCCTACATGTAAAGATCAATGTGCACATGTCTTCTGTTACCACAAGGGAGAAGGACAGGAAAGGCACAAACACGCTGGGTCCCATTGCCTGCTATGGCTCTTGAGGAGGAGCTTCAAGTCCCGGCAGCCAGGAGGTGCTGCAGAGTTCGGTACCTGCCTGGGGGAGGCTGCCAGAGGCTCTTGAGTCCCATAATTAACAAGAACAGTAATTAACCTTAGTCCCAGTGTGGGGAATAGGTGCCGCACTGACAAATGCACCCTTTTGTTAATGTTGAGCATACATAGCTTATGAGCATATATGGATTTTTAATTTTTTTTTTTTTTTAGTCCTGGATTTCATAAGTGTAGTTTTAGATAGTCCTGTGGGGAGCAGGGAATTAGACTTGATGACCCTTATGGGTACCTTTGAACTAGAGATATTCTATGATACTAATATTTTCAGCTTCTGGAAGCAAACAAAATGATATGAAACTGTTTTGTTTTGTTTTCCCGAAGGAAAGAGTGTAACTTTAAATCTTGCACTTGTGGATCCTCCTTCAATGTCTTCACTTCAAAAAAGTGGTATGTTAGAACATCGTATCTAAAAGAGAAAAGATGGAGACAGCTCATCACAGCTGCTATTAGTTGTGATTGGTTTATGGCTGAACTATTAATGTAATCAAAGATACAGATGCCAATCAGTTAACTTCTGGAAACGTTAAGCATTCTTGAATTTCTATACTGGGACTTTCTTGGAAGATTACTTCTACTGCTCAATAAGTAAAGAATGACAATGTATAAGAGAACCTATATTCCCTTTTACAGTAGATGATCACATGTCTTTTTTTAGCCCTTTGCCTTGACTGAGCTTCTAGAGCACTTAACAAAAATCCACCAGAAAAGAGGTTCTCCTTAGGGAGGACAGCATTCCCTGTACCTCTGTAATTGGCAGGAAGGGCAAACCAGCTTTTCTGTAGAGCTGGGGTGTTGATGAAGAGGGTATTGGTCAGAGTAACTTAGGCAAGTACCTGCAAAGTATGTAAGTACAGTTAAATGAGAATGTGACAATAATATGTAGAAAGCAAAGTCAGAAAGGTCACAAATGAAAATAAAGATTAATGATACATCAATTAATAGAATCAATATTGTACTAGAATGGAAAAGTCAGGCTGAAATTGTGCAGATAACAGAGTGCTTGCAGTGTAGGACATGGATTCAAACCCAGCAAAACTGATTCTATGATTGATCTGGTCTCTGCTCACCCTCAGCTGGGTTACTGAATGCTGCCACCTGCAGTCTGCATTGGTCTAGAGCTCTGATTCAGTGGGTGATAAAACAAACACAAACCTGGCAAGCCTCACTTTTAGAAGCCTCAGGTTTAAATGTACTCATCTTTGCTGTTCTGGAATACCTGCTTCTAAGTGATTTGACAGAGTAATTAACCAGAATAACAAAAATTAACAAGCCACCTTCAAAAAAAACAGAACCCATGCTGCCTACTTGATCTTTTACCCTCCATTCTAGCAAAAAAGATAAAGAGAAACAGTATTGCCTATTAATAGTCACTCACAAATAGTCTTTAGTCCAGTATTTCTTCTCAGTATGTGTTAAATGAAGACCACCATTTAAAAGCTAGGACTCCTTTCCATGACTGAGTTTAAAATAGGCCATTCAAAGATCTGTGTAGTGACGAGATGAGGGGCTTTTTGTCTGTTGCTGAAGTCGGGGGCCAGAACCTACAGTCCTCCATAATCCTGTTCCTTGTAATTTGGGTACCTTTAAAGTTATTTTTGGACTTGCTCCCAGAGCCCTCTCACATCTGAATGACCCTATTGTTGAGCCTTGAGCAGTGGCTGAGGTATCAAGTCTTTGCTTATTAAAATGATCCCATCTACGTTATATGCATTGCTTTTCTTGACAGAAACAAAAGACACAATAGGTCACTGTGGAGGAAGTTAGAGTCCTCTGCCCAAAACAATTCCCTGAAGCTGTTGTCTGGCAATGTTCAAATGTTTATAAGCCTGTATCTGGAGCTATGGCAAGAGTGACTTGCAGAGGCTTACAGGTGTGCAAAGGTAGTACAGGAGATCAGAGAGGTAATTATCCTGAAATCAGCTGTAAGTAGGATGGCTGTTAAGGCACTGACTGTACTGTAGAACTTCCTTAATGCTCTCCTGTCAGGCTGTGAAAATACACCCTTGTGTTGGTGCATGCCCCTTCTGAATTTACAAGCCATTTGTGCTATGTGGTGTCATTTAAAGCAATTTTCTGCTATTTTGGGTTTCAATTCTATTTAACTGCTGAAAGTCTACCTTTTTTAAATGCACTCCTTATTCTGCAGGCACTGTGACATGAAGAAGTGTTCACATACCCTAGAGAGGTTGTTAGTTGTGATCACTGCGGTCAAGTGAATACCAGACTGATCCACTCTATTTTTTTGGTGTGAAGAGACAAGTATTCTGCCTCTGCACGGTGCACCATGGCTGATGCCTAGCCAGCTGGCAACTATGGCATTCACTTGGACAGTAAACTGCTCTGGCTTACTCAACTATTCATCATCCCTTTGTTTGCTGATTGTAAAATAATTGAAATCTTCCACCTAAAGAACAGAAATTATACACCCTTAGAAGCTAGCCAGGCTATAGTTAGTCTGGTAAGTGCAGGTACCAGCTGCATGTATGTGTGTGCATTTTTTATAGAAAGAAAGAAAAGACAAAAAGTAAGCCAAAGAAGGAGTCATTGTGCTCTAAACTCCTTAGGTATTTTTAGGAAGATGGAGATAACACCAGCATAGCACAAGTGAAACTAATTGGTTTGCATGAGTGTTGTCAGGAGGCAGTAGTGGAGAGATGAAGATGTCTTTGTGCCAGCATGGGAGTATCTCGAATACAAGCTGAGGATTTCAGTTATGCAGTTTATCTTAGTTTTGAAGTTTCTGAAACTCTATGACACCAGTTTTATTTTTAGGTGGTTTTGAGTTATGTTAGGCTGAAAAAAGAAGATACAGGGAACTTCAGCACAAAACTCTGACATGAGTCAGCTGCAGCAATTGTGCTATGCCAGAGGTTGAAGCTGTTCCTCAGGAGTGATTTGAGTCCTGAGAAGGGCTCTTTAGCTTTGAACCACCACTGAACAGCCCGGTCCCTCCCCCATCATCCATCTTCAGTCCTCCTCTGATGCCTTTTCATGCATAAAGGAAATGGTTATGTGATGGCACTCGCACTTGCTTCCTACTTTACCTGGGAAGTTAGAACTAACTCATCACTTCTTAAAGATCATTCCAGAGAGCAATATTTTCTATGCAGAAACTTAATTAAGAATGTCTTTGCTGCCTGCCTTGCATCTGTGGGCAAAGAGAAGTGGTGAAATCTGTCCCTGTAGAAGAAGTTCATCATTTGTTTGCCTTTCATAAAGACAACATGCTCCTGACATGAGCAGTCCTTCCTTCAAAGAATGAAATCACAAGCCCTCGGTCATAGTGCTATTGCTGTGGCACCAAGTACCTCATTATTACCAGAGCACAGTCAGCCTTATTCATTCCCACATCTTTCCTGTCTTTTTTTAAGCACTGTTTTTAGGAGGATTTCACTGCTGTATGTGAGGTCCTTTATTTGCTTCTCAGATATTTCTGACAGACAAGACTCCTAGTGATTATGTACTGAAGGATGAAAAGCCACACTGGTGTTCCTAACCAAATGGTTTCACTTTTGGAGCATAAGGAATTCATGCAGGTGAGAGATCAGAGCCAGTTAATTTGAACACAGCATGCTTCTCTCCAACAGTCCTGCTTGCAGTTTTTCTTCTCAAAAAATAATAATTAAGCAAGAGTAAGTTAGGCTATGAATCTCTGGAAATGCTTTGCACTGCTCTGTGTCTCTTTAACTGTTGCAAAAATACTGGTCAGAGCAATATACTGTAATGTATCTGTTTCTTGATTTCTATCAATTAGGAACATAACAAAGACATTTTGCAAGAAATTTCAAGATAATAAAACCTTTCCTGGCTGAACATAATCCTTTTTGCCTTACCTCTTTGGCCCTGGCATCCAATTCATTTTATTTCTCAGGAGAGAGTCAAATGAATGATTAATAATCAGCCAGTGGCATTGTTATGAAATAAGTCATTTTTTCTGCAGAGTAAATAAAAGTATTCCTTTTGCTCTGCTGCTGTTGTAGTGCTGCTCTCAATGGCTTATGGTAAAATGGAATAGTGTCCTGTAGCAGGTAGATGGGCCAGTGTGTTGAGAAGCTCAGATATATTACTCTTTTTATTTTTCCCCCCTGTTTCTTTTTTCCCCTCTGTCTGTCAGCTGAGCGACACTTTCCCATCTGCCCTTGCAACCTGTCTCTGGATTATTGTAACAGCACTAATCAGCAGAATTGACAAAACCCAAATTGCATGACTGACAGCAGGGAAAGACCCAGATGTTAGCTCATCAGTGGTTTTGCATGGCTGATCAGCCTGTTCTGCCTGACCTCATCAGCTCACTGCTCTGCTCTTAACTGGTGTTCTTGGTAAAGCTGAGGGCAGAAGGCAGGGAGAGAGAGAGACTGAGAAAATGAAGAGGCACTTTTACAGATCCATACAACCTACTGTCAGATCTCTCTTTCTATGGTTTAAGAAGGTAATTCTGGGTGCTTCAATAGCTCTGGAGGGAGGAAACACCCAAGCTATCCAGAGTTGGATCCTCCCTCTCAATCTAACACAAGGAGATCTGTTGGAAGGAGATCTAGTCATAGTGTCTGTCTCTGCAACATGCCGTTTGCAGAGGAAGTAGTGAAATTAAACCTGCACATACTCAAACATACACACAAGTGTGGAAAAATTGTATCCTTCCCAGTTAATGTGGGAGGATAGTTTATCAGTACCCTGTCCTGCTGGCATCCTCTGAGAGAAAAGGCTGCTTTCAGGACAGAGCCAAGGAATGTTGATGTAGGCCTTCTAGAAATGCTCCTGAGAAAATCACTCACCGTGGTCATAAAAATAAGCCTGATGCAGAAGGAAAATGCAAAGGTGGGTTTCTACATTGCTGGGAACCCTGTACCATCATTGTGTCCCCCTTCTGACACACAGCTTGGTGTGCCAGGTAGCAGTAGTACAGCCTTTCTGGTTTAATTTTGGAACAGGTTTTAAAATCTTTTGGAGTAGTTTTTGATTAATGTCATTGTAATGTGATTAAGAGTCTGCAGCATCTAATACTGTCTGCCATTTAAAAAAGGTTTTAGGGTGCAGAGGTGCAGCATCCTAATCAGTGAGGGATGGCTTGTCTAGAAGAGGCTACACCCAAAGACAAAGCTAAAAGCAAAAAGCACTTTCTAATGATGATATGCGGTAGATAATGTGTTTAGCCTTAATTGTGTTTACTGTAAGTGCAGCCCTTGAGGGAAAACCAATATAAGCACTTTCTCAGTCAAGAATGGAACCACAAGATAGGTGTGTTGTTTAAACAAAATTAGCTGTCTGCTAGTGAGCTTTTAAATCTTTTAGAAAGCAGGAACATGATGTGTGATAGATGCAGAGTAAATGTTTACCTATTCATGGTGATGCTGACTGCAAAAGGCCTGACAGTAGGGCACAGCATCAGCAGAAATGGAGACATCCTGGCCTGGCACCTTCCCAGTTCTTGCAACTGGGACATCACCGAGCTCTTGGCCCTGGAACAGTGAATTTGCTGTAACTGACAATGTCTTAATTTTTGCGTTACCTTAAGACATAGTCCATAGTATTCCAAACATTTCATATTCTAATATCCCAAACTAAGAAATAATCCATAGTATTTCTGCAGATTACAGACTGAAGAATACTGGTATAGACTAAACTCACAAAGCAATATAAGAAGCCTCAAAATAATACCAAGGTTGCTCCAGTGCAAGGGGATTTTTCAGGCATTAGTCTGTGGCATGCAAGGAGGGGGAGTCTCATGTGTTCAGCATGGCTGTTTCTCAGATAATGAGCTGCAAGCTGGATGATTCATACCCTTCTGCTACATAGGCTGAGAGATCTTCCTTCTGAATTCTCCCACATGATGGTCAGAAAAGCTGGGATACAGAATGAATATCTTTACAAAATTAAAGGAGAGTGAATGCTGCAGCCCACAACCCTGCAATGTTTCTCTTGATTCCTAGTTTTAAAGGACAGATGTTTTTTGGAGTACCTAAACACAGCCAAGTTTAAATATCTTTATTTGCACATCAGTTTTGTCAGCATGCTTTCCTTTGTTACAAAAGCACCTGAGTAAATCACTTTGGACTTGAAAATGTACTTAACATCTGGGTTTGGTTTGGGTTTTGGTTTTTTTTTTTTTTTTTTGACATGAATAGGTTGTGAATAACTTCAAACAAGGGTGAGATCCAAGACTGGCCAATTTCTTCAAAAGAATGACTGAGTCTGTAAGTCATCACTGAACAATTTTGTACCTGGCAACAGCATGGTAAGGCTCAAGGACTGTTTTTTCAATTGCATGACCAAAGTAAAAAATGGAAAACAATTTCACTTTGAATTGGCTCAAGCCAAAACATTTAACTGAATTGAAAAATATAGATTGCACCAAATGGAATGCTGTATTGGGCATAAAGCATCTATGCTATGGTGCAGAATTTAAGACATTCACAAACTAACGATAATAATTAAACTAAACTGTCTAAACCTATTATTGAGGTGGTATTGCCAGAGGCTGTTGAATGATAGCATTGGTGTGTTTGCAGCAGATTTAACATCAGAGTGGGGAATCACCTCACTGCTCATTGTAATGACTTCAGTGAGCACTTCTTTTTGTGTCAGCTTTAAGATTTTATTTCTCTCATGCCCACTAAACATTTATGTGTCTGGGCTAAGTATTGCACAACATAAAAAGATTTATGTGATTAATAAAAACGTCCTTAATACAGCAAACTCTAGTCTGTCAGTTTGGAATTTGAGGCTGCAGGTGGAGGATTAATGGAAAAATATAGAGCTATTGTCCTTAACAGGAGAAAATTTTAAAAAGAGACAAAAAGGAGCACTGCAGTACTGTAGTCACACGGATACACTCTGAGACATAGAGAAACCCTAGAGAAGAAGAGTCGTCCTCTTTTTACTTTGGTGTTTGTTATGTGTGATGTTGTCCCCCTGGTGAGAACACTCCTATTTACTTCAACTGAAACTGGAGATTGTCTTAATCTGTAATTGAACTGAATACAGTGTCATTCTGAAAAAATCAGAACTGGTAAGTGCTTCTGCTTTGTGTATATTTTTTTCTATGTTTAAGAGGCTTAAGGACATAAAGCATCTCAAAACTGTCTTCATCATTAATACATATAAACTAAGTATGTGTGCCTACAGGGCATACAGGAGGGGCGATCTATAGACTTACTGTGAAATCTTTTCCAGAGTCAAAAGATATTCAAAGATTAAAAGAAAGGAATTAAACACCTGAAGACAGCTGTGTGGCTGTAAAAAGAGAGAGATGGATGAGATGGAAACTGACTTGATGAACTAGTAGGAAGTGTTTAATTGATTCCCTTTGAAAAATACAATTTAATTCAAACAATGTATCTAGGAATTTCTTATAATTTCCAAATGGCTGTATTTATTTTTCTCCCTGAGGAAATATGACTGGTGAAGGAGATCTAAGTATAGAATATTCCCTGATAAGAGCACCCTTATCTTGACCTTTTCCTTGTCACCTGCCATGATGTTGGCTTAAAAAATCTGCAATATTCCCCTCAGAAAACAACAAAGCTGTGACATCTCTGCATCACAGTTTCCAGCTCTATGAAGCTCATAAGCAGAAACCACAACCATTTTTAGGCTGCCATCTCTGTGCAAAGATCTTTCTTACGCTCCCATTCGTTTCCCTTTTGATGCACTAGTATGATACAAAAAGGAATTCCACCTTGGCTTGTTTTTTTGTTTTGTTTTTGAATGTTACACTGATGCCTCTGAATTTTCTGAAAACAAGAAGAAATTGTTGGACTGCATGAAATTTTTTTCAAGAATACAGAGCCAAGGGTTAACTCTCCTCAAATAACTAATGGAATCAGACACCTAGAATTGTCAGTTTAAGGAGTTAAAAAAAAATACTGTGATGCCTGCTTCTGCATGCCCAGTTCACACTGTCAAAGGATCCCAGACTGTCACTACAGAGAGAATATTCATGAAAGATTTCTCAGTGCTATGAAAAATAGCCCTTAGGTAAAAGGAAGGAAAGGCAATAATTAAAGGAAGCAGATGTTGCGAACACTCCTGTTTTAATCCTCTTTTGCTCCTGTCCTTTCCCCCACCATGAAAGTAGGAGGAGGGAGAAGTGAGTGAGATACTGAAGGCTCAAGCTGCCTGCGTAAGTGAAACCTGAATTTTTGAAGAAGCAATTTTCTCAAACATTTCTGTCCCAAAATAGACACAGGCAGGAAGTAGTGAAATGGATGGCAATAGACTGGGAACAAGGTAGCTGAGTATTTCCTCTTTGATTTATCTGTTGAAAACAAAAGGGCTGGAAAGTATTTCCTCTTAATCATGAGATCACGGTCATTGTTGGGAAATGTGGTATGTTTAACATCATCACGAGGGCCTTTCTGGCTAATCAGAGCTGAGAATAACAGTAGCCAGCCCAGTCTACTGCAAAATATTCTAGTAGCTCATTAGTGCTTTAATAGCTTCTGCAGAAACAAGGTCACACTAACACAGTGAAATTTAGTAAGCACTGACCTTGGCAGGCACCCATTCAAGTAACCATAAGTTTCCTGGGTGCGTGCTAGCACCCTCACAACTTTCTCTTGGCTGAGTATAATAAACCAGAGCAATCCTCGCGCTCCGTAAGGAGAGTTTTTTATGCTTGTATACATCGTTCCCCTCTTCCTGCAAGTCAGAATTCTCCCTGAATCTTTCAAACCTGTTTCTGCTGCCCTTTGAGTCATCACAGAATAAATCCCCTCTATTGTTTAGATATGAGTATTTGCATCATGATCCAAGTGTAAATGTGGAGTGTCACAATTAAACTTATATCCATGGGGCCCATAAGATAAGTGCAAGGGTAGAGAGCACTCTTACATATTAACATTGCCATCCTCACAAATATTTCCCAAGCTGCTGAATGCATTATGAGCCTTGCTCAGATCTCATTGGGAGACAATAAAAATGTTATTATTGGCTTCAGTTAGAGCAAAATAATTTCCTAGGAACTATTCTCTGCAATAAAAGATGTCATAAAACTCAACACTCCACCAGAGCTAGGGGAGAAACACAGTTCAGTCCATTCTTCTGTCTAAATCGATTTGAGCCTATATCTGCCATATATCTCTCTTGTGGATCTATGTGGTCTTTACTCTTGAAGTTCTTTGTTGATGCAGTTCCTTTTGCTATAACCCAATTTTTATTAATCCAGTTGTGAAGGAATTACAGTATCATCTATTGATGAGAGGAACAGGTCAGAGTCCAGTATTCAAGACTTTTCAGCTGACTTGTATATTATATTTGTGCCAACAAAGACCAGTTGAGAGACAGACACTGAAGAACAATCTTGTCTCTCCTGTGAACGGAGGTTCCCATGTTCAACTTGAGTGTCCTGTCCCTTCAGCTACTAAATACAGGGAAGAGCACCAACCCTCCTCTAGCTACTGTTTTGCAGAAAGGAATGGGATGAATATTTGGCTACTGAAGAGGGTAGGGTTAGGAGTCTCAATCAGAGAAGGAGAAGCATTTGGCTGAAAGTACCCAAGTTGTTTTCAAAAGGTGACTTCAGATGCAGTTTTCCAACTTTCTGTGACTTGTATTTCGTGTATCAGTCCATGCATTCTCCATGTGGTTCTAAAATAAATGGTGTAACTTATTGCCTGCCCAAACGCTAAACTTATGCCTTCTGTCACATGCACCTACTGCATGGTTCATACCAGGTCTGTAAGCAGACATCTCTTAGATGTTCTTCTACATGTGTGGAACTTACACTTGTCTCCTGCCTTCCAAGAAAGAATTTTGCCTATTTCAAATTTGTAAGCATTTCCATTTCATTTAATTCTTAAGTAAAAAAATACCCCCAATGTGGAAGGATAAAAAAAAAAAGGCTTTATAAAAGGCAATCTACCCCTTTCATAGCTTCAATGTGCCTCTAATGGAACAGGGCAGAGAATTCTGCCTCCTCTGTTCATTTCCTAGCAAGCGTAGCTGTTTACTGTTTGGCATGAGAAGCCTCTGTGGATCCCCAGCACTGCCTGATAGCACTTTCTGAGACTCTACAGACTTGTATCTAAAGAAAGCATTGATAAAGAGGATGAATGCCATGTCTGATCATTAAATATGATATAATGATATAAATATGATCATAAATATCATAAAACAGGCTTTCAAGAGTGGCAGGCTTGCTGGGCTGTGAAAACACTCTTGTTTTGCCAGATTTAACTTGCCATTGTTAGTTTTCAGAAGACTTGTGGTAATGTGTATATGAGATTTTATATCCAGTGGTTTTTAAGAGAAAATGAGGATGGAGATGTAGACAAGGACTTTAACTGTGTCTTATAGATTTGAACAAGTAATCATACATGAAGAATGTGGCTGGGAGAATGCAGTTTTCTCTCCCTGCTGTGAGAGTGAAAATCCTAATGGGCTCAATGCCCCAAATGAAACAAATATTCTAACCCATATATCACATCGATCACAAACATAAGAAATAGTGTCTTGTTACATAGACTGTGAAAGTGGTTTCTGCTCAAACTTCTGGATACAGAATCTAGAGATGCTCCTCTAGATGCTTAGACATGAAAGTCTTGTACTGATCTCTGTCCATCTTATTCTT
Organism: Scolopax mira; assembly: GCA_004320125.1. Classification (NCBI taxonomy): domain Eukaryota; kingdom Metazoa; phylum Chordata; class Aves; order Charadriiformes; family Scolopacidae; genus Scolopax; species Scolopax mira. The sequence continues at coordinate 114,114 of BJBW01002873.1, forward strand.
TTCCATCTCTGTTTTCCTTCACTTATTAGTTCTAGCATCATGGGAATTTTTATCTAATCCCTTTTTTCAAGAAAAAGATTCCAATTGTTGATGTCTTTTTTTTCCTTTGTGTGCAGGATGTTGCTTTTTCAAGCATTTTGGAAGAATTTAACTGCCCAGTCAATTTGTACTGCTAGTAAAAAAGCCAGCTGTTTTTCCAAGAGAGATAGTAATCTCAACCCTAGGGATGTAAGGATATTTATACCAGTTTAATCGCAGCTATCACAAAGAATCAACTGATAATGAACAGAGCTCTTGGCAGGATATAAAGTTGAAGCACAGACATGACCTCTGTGTGCAGTTTGGGATCTAAACAGAATAGATGAGCTGGGAAAAGAGGAGAATATTGCATGTTCTGAGGATGGCCAGGTAGTGAGGGAGTAAGAAACATTTTACCATAGACTGTCCATGGAAATTCCCAGCCTTTGTATTTTAGCTCCCAACAGTTGAAGTGATGCTGCTGCCTACACACTCAGGGGTTGTGAAGTTCCTCCAGGCAGTTGCCATCTATCAAGGCAGGTCATAAAAACGACCCAACCCACTTGTGCGATAGGATTGTTTTGTAGGCTCTTCTTAATGATATGGATTTTGCTGTGTGTTCATTTGGATAGAGCATAGGTTCCATTTTGGTTTGGGGTTTTTTTGGCTATAATTAACTATCAGCATGTCATTGTTATATGATCATTATTCATCATTGTGAATTATGAATATTGTCATTCAGTGCGTGGTAAAACAAATGACAGGTACCACAACATGATATATATGCTACATTTGTCAGAGACTGGCTTAATAGTCTGACCAGTTAACTAGCAGCCATCTTTTGGTCATGACATCTGTCAGAACTAATAAAATATGAGTCAGTTTGATCTCTGCTCCAGTTTACAATTGGAAATCTGTATAAAGGCCATAGTAATATGCTTGTTGAGCAGCTGCTTTTATATTTTGTATTCCAAAAAGTAGTTTCCTAATTCAAGGCTATGTTGTAGTGAGACATGTTAGTGTCTCTAGTTTGTGTACTCAGAAGGATAACCACTGTTCAGTGATTAATGATTGCTTTGTGCCCTGCATTGCACTTGTAGATTAACTTCTCCTTAATACACTGTACCTTAGAAAGGAAACTTCAGCTGGGGAACGCATCATGTCTTCAAATGTTAATGCCCTTTGCCTATCAGTTCCTGGCCTGACCCTCCAGAATGCATAATGCAAAACTTGGTACAAGCTCATGTGGATATCTGTAAAGAATGGAAATCAAGCTGGTGTCTTGAATTCTTATGGCAAGATGCCAGGGCATCAGCCGGAAATGCAGGTGAAGTTTTCAGAGTGGGCAGAAGCTGAGGCAGCCTGAGGGTGATGGTCTCCACAGAGCAGCTGGGCAAGCAGAGTGCTCAGTGGAGCAGCTTGTGATAATGATCAAGAATAAACAGGAGTAAAGGATAGAAAATGCTAACTGAAGAGGGAGCAAGGAGAATATTTTATTTCTGCCAGGTAGTCAGTATTTACAAAACAGCAAATGGCAGAGTAAACAGTTCTTCTTTAAGGTCTTGTTTTCCTACTAGCACAGAGCTAGGGTTATTTTCAGGATGCCTATTGCATGTGAAGTGAAAACACAGAGAAGACAAGACATACTGGTCTTAAAACACCCTAGAGCTTACCTTTGCTGTGTTTCTATTTCTGCAAAATCCATATACGTTGTTTTTCCTGAAGTAAAAGTCTATATCCTTTTGACTGTGAAGAGAAGCCATCTGAAAGAACAGGCTTGAGAGCTGAGTATTAGGTGGGACAACCCGGCTGGCCTTAACGTACTTAGTAGCTGTGTAGCTTCTGTCTGATTTCATGTATTAAAAGATTCCTTTGCTCATGGTAAACATAATCTTTCTTTGGAAGGAGTGGAGCCTGAAGACATTCTAGCCAAGAGGAAAAAAAATTATCTACAGTGATTAGATGGATTGTACCTCCTGCCAAGCTGTTCCGTGAGCGCTCCTGCACTGGTATGAAGTCCCTTGCATCCTAATAAAGACAACTAAATTTCACCTATGTGAAAATCATGGGAGGAAGAGCCTGGAACTGGTTTAGTGTAAGAAAAGGAAGAACGAACATAAGAAGATCAGGCTGCTAAAGGCCTGTTTGTGCCAGTTCTCACTATTTCACTAGCCAAGTGAAATAGCCAACTGGACAATTTAAAAGTTAAGCAATACCCATTTGGTAAGGTTTTGGTATGTCTTTCAGGGGTACAAAATAGGAGGTGATTACAACCTGGAACTGACTTACTCCTTGTCCATGACACAGTGTCCCAAGGTTTGCTATTAGGCTCTGGAACTCGTTTCTCACCCTGCTATTAAGAATGCTCTGGATTTGATAACTAGGTTTGGGGGCTAAATTCTTTCCCTGGGGGAAAGATGGAAAGATGTTTGATTAAGTTCTTGTTGAGAAATTGTATAAGTGCTACTTTTACTGCGCTGTGTTATTGATGACTATATGGCATTTGGGGACTTTGTTTTCATTATTTCAAATCTCTGTAAAGTATTTGCAAGATTATTTGTATCTGTAATTAGCACTAACCAAATTCTAAACCCTAACCACCGAGGGAGATTTGTTTCTTTATAACCATTTTTTCCCCTTGGCCTTGCTCTGACCAGGGAAATCTTTTCTCTGAGAGCAGCAAAGATGTTCTCAATTCCTTCGCTTTGTGAACTGAACAGAACTCATCTGAAGCATGATTCAAATTACAGGTGATTAAGATAGAGGACATGAGAACTTGTCAGACACCTAGTATGAAAAAAAAATCTTATAAAATAGAATGGCTGTATCCCGTTGTATAATAAACACCTTTAAGTGAGAGGTGGATCATGTGTTTTCGGTTTGGCACATTGGTGTCGCATTGCTCATTTTCCAGTTGGCAATGGAACTGGACATGGGAACATGAAGTGCTGTGGAGCACTCTGGACTGAAGCGTACTTAGTATGCCACATATTCAAGGAGTTAAGGGTATTTTTCCTCCTCTTATTCTCTGCTACAATCTGATTGCTCTAATCATGAAGAGCCTGCTTCTAATTTCCAGGCACAGTTCATTCATGTCCAACCTACATTCTTTGTACTTGTGCCAACCATATCTTTTAAATTAAACAGTTCCAAAAACCAGAGGCAAAATTGGAAATCAGAATTTCCTTTGTGATGTGTGGAGCTGTCCTAGATTAATATATGCCTTTCTAATAGAAGTGGACAGTATTTGCCCTATGTTGAGTACTAGCCCCTGTCTATTTAAGAGCTGTTCAAGCCACCTCATCCTTGCTGCTGTGCAGGGATGTATATCACCCACCTTTATTTAATGAGTCATATTAGCTGATACATTTCCCCCTACACACTCATTTCCTTGACTCAAATTGTGTAAGTAATTGCATTTTGAATACTTTAAATGAATGAAAAGTGGTATGATGCTATGCTATCAAGAAATCCTTCTGGTTTTTCCCTGTCAGGACTGCTGAGGGGAGTGCTCAGTCCCTGCTGCAGCCTGGGGCTGTGTCTGAGTAAGCAGAGGACCTCTGAGTAAGCAGAGAACCAGCCAGCAGGAAGAGGCAGGAGAGCCCTGCAGCTTTGGACCACCTCCTGCCCTCCTCCTAACTGGTGGGAAGTGAGGTGCTCCTTGTTGGCCCAGCCCAACTGCAGTGGCCCTCCCAGCCCTGCCTCCAACCTGGGATGGAGCTGACGCTGCCCTGCTGCTGGCCACCCCACCTCAGGGACAGAGAGAGCAATGTGTGCTGAAGAAGATTAACTAGTTGATAGTAATGTACTGAGGGAAAAGAGGAGGGAAGGGAGACAACTTGACATTTAGGGGAGGAGAGGGAGCCTTTCTTGTCTCCAGCAGTGAAAAAAGCATAGGCAAAATCTCATTTCCTAACTGTGATAGCTGGGGGTACACACATGGACACTCACATGGAGGGTCCCCCAAGCCCCTGATCTAGGATTGAATATGAACCTCATGGCTGTGGACATGTGTTGTCACATATCTCCCATAGGCTGGGCATTTCTGTTTGGGAAGAGGAGGGAGAGAGAGGAAAGGAGGAGGGATGATGAGGAAGGCACAGCTGTAATCCCAGACTACGTGACTGGGGACATTGCTCTGAACAGAGCTTGATTATGTAGTGCTTTCCTTTCATCCTCTACCTCAAAAAAATCATTTTTGCCACACAAAGCAAAAGAGAAAAGATTTCCTGGGATAAAATTAATATTTTAAGCAAGTCATCAGTCCCATTATTATATCTTACAAAAGGCTAAGATCTCTTGTGGAACAGAAGTGGATGGAGAGGTGAGGTACTTTGGAAGATAGCCATGTGGTTTACATAGGAAGCTGGTTCCTTGGTATTGTGTGAGCTCTTCTAGATGCCCTGTCTCAGATCAAACGCTGTATGTTACAGGACTTCTGTTTATTTTTCCTTTAAAAAAAAAAAAAAAAAAAAAAAGGCCTGCTAAAATCTGTTTGTAGCAGTTTAGTTACTAGAAGTTGCACGCTGCTGTTTCTTATGTGATCATGGTTGGCCAAAAGAGTGTATACTTCTGTCTCCTATAACTTGTAATGATGTGAGGACATGCTTTGTCTGGTACCTGTAGGTGGAAAGAACCAGAAAGAATTCAGTGCCTAAGCTGTCTTTTTAAAACCATGTGCTAAAATACTGTGGTTTATTATCAGCTAGGAAAACTGTGCACGAATGAAAGCACTGACAAAACTCTGGTGACTGGATGAAGACACTCTCCCTGCCTTAATTTCCCAGTGATTCTTGTGTCCCTCGTGAAGTCCGTGACAATTAACTGAGAGCTTGTCCTCATCACTGTCCTGTCCTGTTGAGCCCCTGTTGTGGCAGCTCTGGTTCATGCAGGAGATGCCACACACCTGCAGATGATGCTGGCAGGCAGCACACACATAGGCTTCCACAGCTCAGTTCCTCATCCTTCCTCGGGGCAACATCTGGGAAAATTTACCAGTATTATTCTTCTGTAACTTCTAGTAGTTTTACTGAGCTCGCTAGTCATCTCCTTTCTTTAAAACCATTTTCACTTCACCCTTGTAATTCTATTTTTTGACAAGCCTCCTCAGGCTGCGGCTGGGAGAAAACCCCATGGGTGCGGTGAGGTGCGCTGTGCGTGTGTCCCCCGCCGGGGAACTGCGCGGGGAGGGGAAATACAATCGAACGGGAAAGAAGCAAAGCTCTCAAGGGAGATGGAACCCGTCAGGAGACGCCAACTTGCGGCTCCGTTTCTCCGGCCGGCGGGGCGGCACAGGGAGGCGGATGCCGGGGCGGAGCGGGGCGGCGGGACACGGCGGCCCTTCCCACCCGCCTTATATCGCCGGTCTCGCCGCGGCAACGCCAGCGCCGCCCGCCAGCCCGGCCCGTCCGGTACCGGCTCCCGCACCGCCCGGCCCGCCTGACCGAGGTGAGTGAGAGGGGCTTGGCCGGGGGGTTCCGGGCCGGAGGGGACCCGGGTGGTGGATTTTACTGAGAAAGGAGCGGAACCGGGAACGTGACGAGGTGTCAGGAAGGACCTTTCCCCCGGCCCGGGTGACGCGTGGGGCTGAGACACCTCGCGGGGGGGGGGGGGGAAGCCGGATCGGGTGTGCCTGCGGGGGGGTCCGCAGCTTCGCCTCCTCCAGAGTGGATTTATTTCACTTAAGATATTAGGGCTTTCTTTCTCTTTCTTTCTTTCTTCGTTCCCCATCCCCCACCTACCTCCATCCCACTTAGGAACTGGGGATGTGTCGCTGTTACACTTAAAATTGCTTATTTTATAAATCGCAAGAAAGACAAAGCATGCTAAATAAAGAACTTCCTCCCAGTAGGGAGAAAAAGGTCTAACAGCATTGGTTCCTGAGAACTTTGAAACTTGTGACAGAGGCTTGTTAGAGAGTCTGTTTCCGTGGCGTGAACGGTCCGCTCTTCCAGTCAGCACCTCCATTCGTTAAAGCCGGGGAAAGCAGCTCTTCGCGTTCTCTTTGCATGTCGGATGTGTATGCGTGTCACTTCTTGCTCTTGTGGAGAATCTTCTGAGCTTAATTTTTGGATCTGTGCCTTTGAATTTGGCTTTTAGGGAGGGGATTTGAAGTTCTTTTCTGACACTGATCTTGCTGGAAATGCAGAGCTACTTCTGAGAAATGTTTGTAAAACCTTTTGTGGTGCCACATTTTATTTCTCGGAGAGTCTGAGAAAATTTCAAGGCTGCTTTGACGTGACCCTTCTGATCATTATCTTTTGTGAGGTTGAGAGGGTTTTTTTGACTGCTGTTCTTAACCTTCATCTTCTGATTACTGTATTATTTTTGGCAAACGGTTTTTCTTTCCTTCTGTTGATTATTAATAATGGAAGATAGCAAGTCTCATGACCGTAGCTGTAGAGGGCTTGCACTTTCATAAATGCAGCTTAGTATCTTGTTAAATCTAAAGAGGCTTAACTAACATTTATTAGAATGTTATTTAGTATTTTTTTTAAATATGTGTATAAATAAGACTTTGTGTGTTTACAGAAAAAAAAAAATTTGTATGTGCCAAAGAAAATGTAGGAAAGGTGTGACTGCTCTCTGGCAATAAGTATGTTTTCATATGCTACATAGGGGTGTAAAAGGAGAGAAAACGCATTTCTTGTGAGCAGCCCTTTGCAGGGGCAGAGCTGAGGCTGGAGCTCATCCCACAGCCCTCTGTCTGTTGTGACAGACACGTGTGACGTGACCAACCGCGTGATTTTGCTGCCTCGCTGTCCCCCATGTCCTGTGCACCTGCTTCTGGCTACAACTACCCTGTGTGCTGCCCTGAGCTTCTGTCACTGGGGTTTGCAGGAGCAGCATCTGCTGATGACCAGCATCATCCCACCTTCACTTGTAAGTGCAGAAATATTTGCCAGATAACACGAGGTAACGCTGACTTCTCTCTTCTCTTAAGACTGTTGCTTTTTGGGTAGCGGCTTTTCCATACACTTGAAGAAATAAACACACCATGAGTATGAAAAGATCCACTGCTAGTGAACAGCAAACTGTCAGACCAGACCGCGTTGGTATTTCGGTACATGAGAAGTGGTTCTTTGGATGAGATGGGGGGGGGGGGCACTACTTCTAGGTGGTAAGACCAGTAGGCACTGGCCGAGGTTGTTCTTGGTGCTGAGCCTGGCAATGGCAGAAGTAAAGATGTCCTTCCCCTGCTTCCATTTCACTGTGAGTGAGCTGGAGTGCAGCAGCAGTTGGGGTCCGCTGCTTGTGGCTTCAGGGTGAAAGCTGTTACTGGTGTCACCTTTTCATCTATTTTTGTCTCCATTTTCTATGAGGAACCATTTTTGGATGACTGCCCACAGGGTAGACTTGGCAGCGATTGATAGTAATTGCTTGAAACTTGGAGGAAGACTGTTGGGATCATCACTAGCAAAATTTAATGAGATTGTAGCTGTTCAAGTCTATGTTGATAAATATTCTGGATGTTGGTGATGCTGCATGATGGTTAATCTGTCCCTCAGCTGGAAGGTTTCTGACAGAGGCTAAGGAGAGGAACTGAATTTTAGAAGTGCAAAACCCATCAACTTCCTCCTTGGAACAGGGGAGGGGAGCGAGTCAGTGCCTGCGGGGATCACATCCCTTCCCTGTGCTGGGAGCTGTCTTCTTCGGGGGTTGGTGGGCAGTGGGGCTGGGAACAGCACTCTGCACACCAGAGGGATGGCAATCTTTGAGGAGGAAAAAAGGAATGATGTGGCACACTTGTGGGTTTTTTTTTCTGCACAACAGTTTAAAAAAAAAAAAACAAAACACAAAACCAAACTCAAATTTTGCTTTTTGCAACAGGTTGATGTGGAGAATCAAACAAAAAAGAACAGCTGAAACACTGCAGAGAAACAAGCAATGCAGAGTGGTGATTTGAGTTTGCATGATATGTCACTCTCCAGCGCAGTTCAGATAAAAGAAAAATAGAAAGCATTCATCTGATTAACTGCTTTCTCTTTTCTCTCAGGGCAGGGTAGAGACAGTTGTTTTGCTTCCTTCTGTCTCAGTCTAATATTGTCTTTTCCTTGTGTCCAAGGCAGCCCCCTGGACAGATCAGTAATCTTCATTTCCTCTACCTCCTGCACTGCTCTGCTCATTTCCGTTCGCCGCCGTCTGTCCGGATGGTCTCTGGGGGCTGTGGGGGTAACTCGGAGCCCGGGTGAAGGAGCCATAACCCTGCACTCCTCTCTGCTCTTTCACTTCTGTCATTTTGTTCCTTTGAGCCGATCTCAGCTAGCTAGGTAGCAGGTTCTGGGTTTTTCTTCGTGCTTGTTCTCCTTTTTTGTGGCATGCATGTGGATGTAGCTTGTGTGATATAACCCATGCTATCAGGGAGAGCACTGAAGGAGGCAGTGAATGTGTCTGTGCAGCTGACACAGCGCAGCCTGCATGGCATTGAACTCTCCCCTGTCGCAGCTTTGCTTCTTGCACAGTCGCCCCTTTCCGAGAATAAACAGCTGCTCTTGGGTTTTGTGAACGGGCACAAGTGAGATCACTTTGGAGGAAGACTTTGCTTTCTTCCCCTCAGCTAGTTAGTAGGAAAAAAAAGACATTAAGGAACAGAAGATGCAGAGGTGGGAACCGCTCCGTCATGAGAGGTGGCTCCTCAGAGTACCATCCCCGCCTGGGTGGCAGCTGTGAGGTGCTGCTGGGAGAGGAGCCGAGCTGGTGCTTTCTTTGTCTCTGCGTGGTGCAGAAAAGAACTCGCTTTGATTTTGTTTCTGTCATTTTTGGGGCATGTGGTGCTTCTGCTATTTGTTTTCCCCCAGGGAAGCTGTAAAATTCCACACGAGTCAAGTCACATCTTCTCAGGCTTTGCCGTAGGGCCTGGGGGTGAATGGGGCATGGGTTCTTTCTGCCCTGGAAGCCTGACCCGGCACCAATAACAGGCCTTCCACAGCCTGGAAAACCTCCTCCCCCTTTGCTTAAATCATGTTTCATTTGTGTGGTTACTCCGATTCTACAACTTACTGATTTCAGAGCTTTGCTGGTTCTTTATGTGCCATTGGCTTGAGGCAGTTGCACAGCTGCTTTTTTCATTGGGTCGATTTAAAATATAGATAAATAATGAAGTAACCTATGAAATCCTTTTCAAATAATAGTACCTTGGGGGTAATGACACTCACATTAAGAGGTTGCTGCATTATTAATGCCATTTGGAAACTGAATAGTGATCTAAGGGAAACGAACATTCAGTTTTTGACTTATCCATGGTGTGAATTTTAGGCTCTGCAGGTTCATGTAGCATTGCCTTGAATTCTGTGTTTTTCCAGGGAGGAGCTGGAGATAGGGTGAAGGTCTCAACAGATGTTTAAGTACTAGGGTGTATCAAGGACAGCAAATGTGAATTTGGCCTTTGGGTTCTTGCCAGGTTGTTTGGGCAATAATTCTATGTGGTGCCCTGTGACCACACATTTCACCTAGCAACGGGGTCTGGGAAGGTAAAACTTGGGGTTGAGGTGCAGCCTTCCTTTGAAAGGAAGGTAGTGGAGGGATAAAGGCACAGAGGAAACAAAATAACCTGCAGTTAAATTCCTTGGGGAGTTTTCCACTGAGAGCAGCACTGTGGGGAAGAGCTCTAGTACAGTTTTCTGGAAAAATCTAGTGAACCTGTGTGCACTGTGTTGCAGGGCTGTGTTCCTTACCCCGATGGCTGATCTGATCACAGACTGCTTTGGCGGGACGAAGGAAAACAGAGAACCTTGACCTGATAGTTTCTCTTAAATATTAAACCACTCTGGTCTTTTGCTGCGGCGCATGAGCAGCGTATGACTTCAGAAGTGGCAGAGGATCAAGAGCTGAGGCTGATTCTGAGAAGGAAAGCAAAGTATGTGTTGGTGCTACTTTGAGTGGAGCCTGGGAGCTATTGTGGTGAGGACTGCTGTGAAGCTGGGGTGGGAAGCCAAGCTGGATTGAGTGTTGATGGTGCTGCAGCCACAAAACACCAGTGGAGCGTGGCCATCGTGACGAGGGCTCCCACTGTTGGAGCCTGTAGCCGTGTCTTGCTCAGCCTCGTGTAGTGTGCTGCATGTCCCATCAGCAGTGTGTGTGTGTCCTGGGACAGAGGACAGACTGCTGGTTGGTGTGAAGACACAGCTGCCTGCTGCAATTGCAGCTTTTTGATAACTAACAGTAAAAAAAAAAATAAAAAAAAAAAGAATTCTGAGAATTGGAGTATGAACCTCTGCTTCCAAAAGGCTGTTTATGCAGTTTACTGTTGGAGTAAGGAGGTTTGTAGCCAGCCCAGCATCTGATCCTCACCTTGCCTTCCTAGTGCTGTTTTTGGGCAGGGTGGGAGGGATGGTATATTCTGTTGTGGCAGCTCGGCCATGGAGAGTCATGCTGCTTTCCTTCAGCCATAACTCTGCATCTTAAAACTTTTCCAGGAGTGCTGCTTTTCCCAAGCTGTCAGATTCTTTGCTACTTGCTATTTAAGAGACTGTCCAGACAAAGAGTAGGCTGTGTCCAGGAAATTAACATTTAATCTTGCCTGTCCAGTTGGTGAGGAATTCTCTTTTTATATTAGTACATGCTTGCTTTGTTTACCTTGCACAGCCAGTCAAGTTCATGAAGGCACTCTAGCAATATGAACTATATTGTTTTATGAGCTTCTGCCTTCTCAATTATTATTGTTTGGTGACTTTCTCTTTGTGATATATTTTCAGAAGGCTGGTCAAAGGCAAGTTGTTTTCAGTTAGGTCAGTTGATTGATTAAACTGAATGCAATTTCTTGACAGTTACTGAAAAGGGTAAATGAAACTGCCAAAAAGTAACATAAAATAATTTCCTGTTTACAAAATTTACACCTGTCACTGAGGCATATATAAATGATGTGGATGTTTTCTCTCAGCTCAGCAAGGCAATGCCTGTCTGTGCAGTGGCATGTTCAGACCAGGACCTCTGCTGACAGCAGCCAGGAAAAGCAGAATTTATTCAGCTGTGTAGATTGTGACTCAGTGTCCTGCAATATTTGAAGAAAATCTAGCAGTGGGGATTATGAAACATAGTCGTGGTCTTTTCATAGAGCCTCATTGTGATGAAGACTTGTAGAAGGAGTTTTAAAAGTATTTCACATGGTGGGTTTTTCATTTTACCGATAAGGAAGAGAATAAATAGAATGAATATTTGTATTCACTTCCTGCTTTATGGTGTTACCGAAAGCATGTCTGAAAAGTGATCCTACACAAGTCTCAGCTTCTGAATAAACATGTGCTCTGTTTCTGTGTAGAAAGGCTGCTTTTCCCTATCCCAGGAGCTGTGGCAGAGTTCAAAACGTTATTCTCACTGATGTTTAGAACACAGGTTCTAGAGCAGAAAATGTATCTTTGTATGTATCTGTACGGCTCTATTGTTTTCTGCTATTTTTTAATTTTTTTAAATTTTTTTTTAATTTTATTTTTACTTTTCTTGCCTAAACCTGGTACTAGGGAAAGATCTCTCTCCCTGGGCACATGAGATGCACTGTAGTGTCTTTTACCCACAGTAACAGGGACTTCAGGAAAGAAACTCACTGCTGGACTCAGGCCAGGCTGAATCTGGCAGAGCTGCTGCACAGGCACTGCCAGCAGCATCCCAGGGTCACGATGCCATTGTACTGCTGCCCACACCATCAGTTTTTCACACAGTGACCTTTCCCACCTTTCCATCCCTCAGGCTTCTCATGTAGGCAGACATCTCCTGAAAATCCTCCCAGAGGAATACAATAAGAATCAAAGGTAGTACAGAGCTGTCTTGGCATTTATCACAGCCCCATGGGAGAAAAGTGTTTTTGCTGGACACTCCTTAGGCTGGTATAACTGGGGTCTGGGATTCTAGTTGAATTTGTTCTTAGACATTTTAGTGTGGCTGGACTGCAGTGCTAACTCTTCCCTGGCACAGATCCTGAGGATGAACTCTCTCTCCAGTACCCAACAGATGTGGAGCTGTGCAGCCTGGGATCTCCTGACCATCAAGACCAGGGTGCCATCAGACATGCATGCACCTGGTTTCCCAGTGCCATGACTGGGACTGGACATGTTCTGGACTTAGGGCTTGCTCCTGAGGCAGGAGATGTGCAAGCTTACATAAGGTTTCTTATATATTTAACATCAGGTTTCATGCAAAACATTGGTCTAGATAAAAATAACAAAGGCGCCATTACACATTTCTCTACCTTCATTTGCTTGCTGGTCTCAAATCTCTCTTGGTTGTGGGTCTGTTCCAGCTTCATGTCACTTCTGTACAGGCCATTTGTGCATTGTGTTAAACCCACATGGGAAAGACTGAGCCCCGGTGTGGTGTGTGTGCAGCTGCTGTAGGAAGGGAGCACCCAGAGCCCTTTCCTCCTGGCTGCAGGTGTGACTCCTGGCTGCTTTTGGCAGGAGAGGCTGTGGGTCCCCGCTCACAGGGTAGGGTGTTGGGCTGTGTATCTTGGATATATGAAAACGCTCCTCCTAGGGAGCCCTTGTGAGAGGGTGCATTGAAGATGTATCTCCACTCTTGTCGTGTCCCATGGTGGGGCTTGTTCTCAGCTGAGCTGTTCGCCCTGTGCTCTACGTGTGTGTGGTAGGCAGAAGCTTACCTTTGGGTCTCATCCATCCCTGTCAAGACTGCCAGCTGGCTGTCAGTGTCCCCTGCTTGCCTGCACACTGCCCTCAGTACATATGGTTTTGTAGGTTTGGCTGTTTTCCTAGCTCCTTCCAAGTGGCCTGGTACAGCAGCCCTGGGACAGGCTAGTAGGTCTGGATACCCCCTTGCCCTCCCATGGCTACAAGCACTTGTGAGGCTGCTATCAGCTCTCAGTGAGCAGGTCTGGAAAATGTTGACTTCTTAAGGTCATGTAACTGTGAGCACATGGCCAAACAGTACATTGAATCACAGTAATCTTTCATAAAGGCACTCACTAGCACTGCTGTGTGCACTGTTTGCTCTGCTTGTGTGTCCCACTTTGTGTTTAAAAATGAAGTAGATCAGCTCTTTGGGGTAGTGACTACTGCAATGCAATGCTTAATACAATTTTCTGTTAAACCTGTGCTTCTATATTGATTCCTAGTTTTATAACTGAAGAACATACATGTCTCAAGATTCATTTGTTAGGTTTTTTAAACTGTACAGTTGATTTTTACGTCCCCTGAAAAGCTAATATTGCCTTTTCCATTGCTTTCATCTGTGTTGGCTTTTGAGCATTAACACTGTAGACATAAATAATAGGGACATTTGTGATTCTGGACAACTCTGTCCTGTTCCATACACTTCCAGCACGTCACCGGAGCCATGGTTCTCAAAATCACAGCTTTGTAAATACTTTTGTTGATGTGTAAGTAGGCACGAAATCCAGCCTCGCACACGTGCCTGTGCTGGCACTGCGGTTTGCAGGCAGTAAAACACAATATGACTCCTTTTGCCATTTAACTGGCTCTGAACACAGAGAGTAGATGTGCTGAGCAAGAAAGGCTCGTTTGTGCACACATGGTAATCGGAGAAAGCAATCAGACTCCCTGTAGGTCCATTTTCTCATTAGTTGACTGAGAATGATGCGTTGCCTACAGTAGACTTGCTGGACTATTGGTCTTGTAAGCCATTTTTGCCATTAGACTTCTAGGGAAAAAAAAATAAATTTAAAAGTGTAGTATCAGTGATACTTTCCAAACAGGAAAACAGGCCCAGGGGATGTGATGGAGGATTTGTATAACGTGTAGTTTCCTAAGGGCTCAGGGTGTTTATTGAAGTGGCTGCTGCCCCTGCAGCAGTTTTGGAGGCTGTGAGCTGTTGGGCGTATGCTTTGGCTTATGGCTATTCACACAATCACAGGTTTCATTACACCATATAGGGGCTACCTGTTTGTCAGTGCAATAGACCACACAGATCTGTCTAAAGCAGCAGCTTTCAGTGGGGATAGTTGTGCTGCCAAGACTAAGCTGAGCAGAGGCCTAAGAGACATAAAATGGCAATATTTTCTGTTTTGCAGGCAGTTTGGTTGTGTATGTTGTGTATGTTTGATTATGTAGTCTCTGTTTTGCAAGTACTTTAGTTATGTAAGGAAAAACAGATTGGTGCAGCGTGTATATTTATGTAGTGCTTGTCCTATAAGATTTAGTTAAACAAATTAAGACAATTTCATCTTGAGAGTCAAGAACTAACCATTAGTTCTGTAGCGTTGATGAAGCACTTGCCTCTTGCAGGAGCATGAATATGACTTTACTTGTAAGCAGTGTTCAGGAATGCAGAGCCTTGGTTTCCTTTTCACCACCAGCAGAATAGAAGCTCTCGTAGGGAGGTTTTTGGTATCAGGACAGGCAGCTTGGCAATGGGAGTGCTGGGTTCTGCTTGCTGCTGTGGGGCAGAGACGCTGGCACCGGGAGGGCTGGGTGCTGGGAAGGGCTTAGCAGCAGTGAAGCCTTGCCACAGTCGAGACTCAGGCTGAGGAGGCACAGCATGGGGGCCACTGGCAGAGGAAAGAGAGGGAGCATTACATCCTTCTGTTCAGCTGTTTTGCAGGAAGTCTGTTTTCAGAACTTGTTCCTGTCCAGCGGGATGATCCAAGGCTGGCTCTTGTCAGCCTGATGAATTCAGTGTCTCAGTCAAGAGTTTTGTATATGAAGGTGTGGATATGTCTGGTCCTCACCATGCTGTTGTGAAGCAGGTTGTTATCTCTGCTTTAGAGCTGAGGAAATGAGGACACTGAGGAGGGGTCTCAGGGTCACAAGCTAATGTTTGGGGTACAGCGTGGTGAGATACTCTGTAAATTAGGTTAAGAAATATGGTGGAAGGAAGAAGAAAAACAGAAATGCAATTGTTAAATGGTCCAGTGATCTATGAGCATATGTTTATGAACTTTCTCTATTAAAATTAGGCTTGTAGTCCCATATCCTGTCTTAAGTGCGCGTGTGTGTTTGTTCCCTTTTGTTTGATTTTAATGGAATGTGCAATTCCCACATCTGAGTGCTCAGTCACTTCATGGTATGAAGCTGCGACAAGGGAGATTTAGATTAGATATTAGGAAGAATTACTTTACTGAAAGAGTGGTCAGGCACTGGAACAGCCTGCCCAGGGAGGTGATGGAGTCACCATCCCTGGAGGTATTT
>BJBW01002874.1:5233-43532 GCA_004320125.1 Scolopax mira
CTCTCTCCAACTCCCTGAAAGGAGGGTGTAGCCGGGGGGCTTCCTCCAAGGAACAAGTGATGGGACAAGAGGAAATAGCCTCAAAGTTGCACCAGGGGAGGTTCAGACTGGAGATTAGGAATAATGGCTTCACTGAAATGCTTATCAAACATTGGAACGGGCTGCCCAGGGCAGTGGTGGAATCACCATCTCTGGAGGGATTTAAAATACATGTAGGTGCGGGACATGCTTTAGCAGTAACTTGGCAGTGTTGGGTTAATGGTTGGGCTCAATCTGAAAGGTCCCTTCCAACCATAACAATTCCATGAAGGTACATCTTCCACTTGACACTGTGCCATGCTGCACTGTGGACCAACCTTCTAATGTTTCCCCAGGGCTTGTACCCCAAGGTAAGGCTAGTGCTAGTCTTAATATCTGACAGACAGAACAATATCCAACTCTTAGAGTTCTCTTAGGAAAATCCTGGATGTCCAAGACGTGCTCACCACAAATACCAGTATAGAGAGCAACAATCCAGTATTTGCCCACTGATTCCCCCAGTACAAGTTAAGCAAAGCCATGTCTGGGAGCACTTAGGAACACAACACTCCAGGTGGAGAAGGAAGCGAGTAGCACCCTGTGTGACCAGGAGGAGCTGCAGGAGCACTGCTCCCTGCCTAATGTTCATCTACCATGCACAAGCTCCTTTTTACAGTTACTGCAAAAAAAGAAAAAGAAGTTATCATGTCTCAAAAGACAAACACATAGTCATAATTTAGCCAACAGCTATAATCCATGTGGACACAAAGTGGAAAATTCATCGTAAGGAATGTAAACCAACACCATGATTCGCTGCTACTTTCAGCCTCCTGCACCTTCAGCAAGAACAAAATAAAGGAAAAGTGGTATAGTGGTTTCAAAGAGTTTCCCCTAAATTTTAAACACAATCCAATACGTGGAATACAAGACTGTTCAGTACCATACTGCATTTGAAACAAAACCCAACAACATATATACTTTGACTTCATAATTAAATACTTTGCTCAAATAAACCAAAACTTTGGCTTTCAAGTCAATTCTTGAATCAAAGTAATCAGTCTCCAGAAAGCTAAGGCAGGTTCAGCTAATCATTAAAAACTGCATTTCAGGCAGAAGACATTTTCTGCCCTACATGTTTCATTAATAGATAATTAATAGAGAAAAACCAGATGTATCAGTCATTGTTTTATGAAAAATAAGTATTAGCAAACTAACATTGATTTTAACTCTGCAAACACAGTCAATAAAGGCAACTCCAAAGACAAAAAACTCTTTGATTTAATGGGATGTCATGGGGCACCAAAGCTGTGATTTCACTGGAGAGATATAAACTGATCTAAAAAATATAATTCCAACAAAAGCAGATGTCACCTCCCTCCTGTCCAGGCCACTCAACCCCACCACGTCTCACATAGTGATATTCTGACCTCACAGAAAGCCAGGGCAGAGACCTGGACAGGTTGAGCTGCAGCTCTAGTTTCCTGCTGGTCTGCCCCAGGGTCAGAGAAACACAAGAAGTGGCAAGAAGAATGCAGAACGCTGCCACAGCACCGTCCTCAGGGGCAGCCAAACATCAGATCTGCTTAGAGTGGAGTTTTACAACACAGGAGTCTTAATATAAACATGAAGGGACTGAAAGAAAAGCCAAATGAAGAAAGAAAAGCCATTCCTGAAGAAGTCAATTCTTAGTTACCGATATTCCAAAGCCATCGGTGAGCATGGAGAAGGCTGAGAGTTGCTCCTAACAGTGTCACAAGTGAATCAAAAATTAGGTAGAACACAATTAAGTGGTCTGACAGACACAGATTGAGAGAATGAAACACTTTGCTATCAGTTTAGAGAAAAGCGAGCATTTTCTCCACAGGCACTCAAGGAACTACACAACCTTAACAGGAATTTTACTTTTGATTCTTCCGAGGGTTGATAAGAAACACTTGTAGCACACAGGCACCTGG
Source organism: Scolopax mira (assembly GCA_004320125.1). NCBI lineage: Eukaryota > Metazoa > Chordata > Aves > Charadriiformes > Scolopacidae > Scolopax > Scolopax mira. Next base: position 7,207 of record BJBW01002874.1, read on the forward strand.
TTTGGACTTTAAACTACCCAGCACCGTCAAGTTCCTAGTTAAAGTTAACCAGACTTTACCAAAGTATTCAATGCTACAGGGAACAGTGTAAAGTAGACTCTCAAACCTCAGGTAATGGCGTGTCTTGCTTCCCATGTAAAATACCCTTTTCCTCCCACACAGACCATTTGGTGCTTATTTGAAAGTCTAAGTTGGGGATCAGCCGTGACAGCGGATGAATGGCTTGTGACCGTTAAACAACTGATCTTATTTCCTTACAAAAGCAGCCTCAGAGGAAGCTGCTACTTCTAAGCATCTCAAACTATAGGACATCGAGGCTGAATACGCAGCTATCAAATTATTTAAAGAAATCAGTATTTTATGGAACTATTTCACAATGATTTTACACACACATTCCACGAGTACAGATTTGTATAGATGGCTATCACGTGAAACTTCAGCTGAAAGAAATTAGGAAAACTAGACACAGAAACACAGAAGCAATTCTGAAAATAAATTCTACAGTTTTTAATTATTCAGTTCTCATGTCTATTCTCAAGCAAAAATAAAGCACTAAAGTCAGTTAAGATAACACACAAAGAATTCTCATGTGATTCGTAAGCTTTCATGTAGTTTTTATAGACAATAAAGTACTTTCCGATCTGCTTCATTATGAATGAAATAACGACCTAAGTCAGTATTGGTAGATCTGAAACACAAGACTGAGTATGTGCGGCAGAAAATTGCACAAGGGAGTTGTCCACAGGCTGAGAACAAACACACACACAGAGCTCCTCCACAGCACAATCACATCTAGTGACAGAAACAACCAGGCTCACCCACTAAATCCAAGATTCGGTGAATTTGTAAATGAAGATTTTTTATTTTTTTTTAACTGGACAAGGATTAAAACTTCTTCACAGAGCTGATAAAAAGCTTCTGCAGCTTATGGCACCAGCTGCTCCACCAGCGCTCGGTTGTTTTCAAGGAAACATTAAGTTTCACAAATCTGAACAATTCATTACTCTCATTTTTTTTAAAGCTACTAGTAACAAGCCTATTTAAAGAACTTACAAGTTAAATTCCTGAAGACTGATAAGGCCTCCAACTGTTTCAGACATGTGTCACACCTTTATTTTACTGATCAAAATCAGATTTGTATATTCGGAGCTCTGAGAGAGTCAGAGTATAAATTAGAATAAATAGCTGGGGACCAAATTCAGACTAGTTTTAGACATGTCTACTGATGTTCAAATTTAGGAACTATACTTTTTGGAATTCTTAACTACATACAAAACAGAATACTTAAGGATAATTACTTACTATCTAATACTGTATAACTATAATAACTGTATAACTCTAGTACTGTATAACTTTCAGCCTTACTTCAGTTATATGCATATGTCAGCAGTTTGATTACACACACACACAAATATTTACTATTTCTACATTAAATTGCATTCAATTAAGTGTTTACTTCAGCAGTCCAAAGAAAAAAATTCGTATATACTTATATACCTGCAACTTTGTCCCGAATAAGTTTTGCAGATTCAACTTCGCCGATGCTGCTAAATAGACTCCGTAACTCATCTTGCGTCATGTTCTGAGGGAGGTAGTTCACGATTAAATTTGTTCTACCAATATCATCCCTGCAATCTTCAGCCATGTGATCTTCATAACCATTAGACATTTTATAAAATATCTGCAAAGAGAAAAATCTCAAATAAGTTCTAGGTCTTTGCATTTCAAAGAGCCAAATTTTCTCCACCTGAAATAAGTCTGAATGTTTATTAAATAAAAAAAACATACAAAACCAAACTGAGAAAGAGCAACTGTTTTAACTGCACATTTTTTCCACTCACAAAACAAAACATTATTTGTTGAAACTTTCCGAACAATTCATTCTTTCAAACTAGCAATCATGGCATTTTCCAAAACTATGTACCATTAAGAGCTCTTAAGGGTTGTTGTTTGGTTTTGGTTTTTTTACATCAATAAAAGGCATCAAGACAGATATTGTGCACATTCCTGGAAACACCAAAGCATTCACTACTGCAGAGTTAGAAAAATCAGGTTCCCCACGTTCATGTACTTCATGAGACAAAATTAAAACCGACACCTCAACTCTAATTCCAACCTTAAATCCAGAACTGTTAAAAGACAAAAAAAAGGAGCAGCAGCCAGACCTACCAGACCCAGTTCAGCCTTTTAACTCTTTATTTTCTAAATATTTTCTCACTTATCCTGCATCTTAAGGCCCTGTTACTATTAAATTCTTGCCTTTGGGTGTCTGTTTAATGGCATATATGAAGCAGAGGAGTCTGTACTAGGGCACTACCTTTGGTGCACATGGAGTATTTGATTGAGTTTCTATTTTTGCACCTTTTTAAAGAAGTCTTGAGAAAACCTCCAGAAATCCCATCACAGGAAAGTATTCTCCTGGCTCCTGCCATCTCAGAGCATATCTACAACTGAACTCACACCAGGCCCAAGCTACTCTTCCTTCATGGCCTGCCAGAATAAATTTTAAAACACTTTTACAACTACTTGTCAAAATCAGGATATCTAAGCCCTATTCCTGCAACAGGAGAAAAATGAGGTCTGGCAGATTCGGGAACCTGGGACTGGCATGTTCTTTCTGGAAACCACCACCACCAGGAAGCCAGTATCCTGTCTGGTTCCAGACTCTGGTTCTCAAGTTTGGGGCTGCAGACTGTTCATCCTCTTGGTCCCAGAGGGCCAACCATCTCCAGCTTCAAACCACAGAGTTTTGTTTAATAGCTTTTAAAATCAGCTGTGAAGCACATGGATTTAACAGAAAAGCTGCTAAATGCCTGAAGTGAATTCATCGCCTCCTGAAGCTCAGTTCAACACTCCTGCTCTTAACTCATTGCTATTTTACCACAAAATTCCAACTCTTTTGGTATGTGAGCAACACAGACACAACAACCGACAGCATAAAGCAGCATTAAAGTTTAAGTACAAATGTGTTTCCAAATCAGACTCTACCAATAAGGAGCAGAAGACCAAACACTCTTCTTTTTGGATGAAATTAGGGCAGACTTGCAAGTCTAACTCCATTCTGAAAGTTCAGTGTAAACCTTCCAAGTTCAACTTGAAATCTGCTGCTCATTAAACCCCTCAGTGCCACCACAGAAGAATTAATTAGCCCAGGCTCAAAGAAGAGCTTGTGTGTTTACTTTAGTAGAACTTTTGGCCAATACAACCCTTTGGCCAAAAGAATAGCATAAGATGCTGTACGTAAGCAACTAATATTAAAAATTCCTCTAGTTGCAGTTTGAGAACTGAAGCAGGGATCACTAGCACAGTGTTGATCTTGCTTGAGGGGATAATCAATTTCAACTGAATGAGAACAGTTTAAGATGTTATTACTTCTCAGGCACCAGTAAATGCCAAGTCAGGTGTTCAGAGGACACAAATGCTTCTCACTCATCCCCACACCACCAGCAAGCACTCAGCTCCACAAAGGTAGTACTAGCAGCGTTTGCCAACTTATGCTTTCATTAAGATGGGTCAGAAGCCATCGTATCACCACAAAACCTCAAATAAGGTGATTTTGAGTTACAACCATTAACACAAGACAACGACACGGCACTAGCTTCCAGATTTTTATGAAACTACAGACCCTGCTAACCGTGACGCCGAGGGCCCGAGCAGCAACAGGACACGGGTTTATTTGTCAGGATCTCCCGAAGGCTGAGTCTCTCCAGGGACCACACTGCTGCTGCTGACAACCAGGAGCTGAACAACAGGAAAAGTCAGGAAAAGAAACTAGAAATCCTACGTCTAGAAAAGGAATGCTGCCTGCAGGAAGGGACTTTTCCTCCCCTCACCAGTAGTTAAGTCACATTTGGCATTTACTGCATACTTCGCTCTTGGGAAGGTCAGATTTTTTTAAGCAGCAATAATAGAAGACACCATTTTAGAATGACCAGATTTATGTTAATTTGAGATTTAGCACAGTATAGATTTAAACTGAATCTCTTTTTAAAAACATGTGTTGAAGCACTAACAGCTGGCAGCTTAGAGAAGGAGAGGTTTTTTGCAAACCCTCTCGCCCCAACCAGCCATCCACCCCCATGGCTGCCCTTTCCAGTGTCACCATGAGCAGGCCCCAGGAGGTGACCAGTTTGTGCCATGAAAGCCATGGAAAACTAGACCAGGAGAGAAGTGCTTTTTCTTGTGTCAGCAGCTTGTATCTGCTTTCCTGGCAGCACAATAAGCACCAGCACTAATGCTGGAGGAGAGGAGAGCAAGGGGGGAAACCAGAGGGGAAGAGATTCCCCCCATCAGGTGATTTTAGGCTGCCAGGTTGTCTCTGCTCTGCTGAGAAATGGCATTAAATCCATGTTCCCTTCCAGCTCTGTCAGAGCTGCCCCAGTGCAGCCTCAGAAGCTTCCTGTCCTGCTGAATGAGACTCAAAGAGCTGAGCCTTCCTTGTTCATCACAGTGGAACCCAAAACCAGACGATTTCTGTTACAACTATTTTGGAAACGTAAAGGCAACTTTGCTTGCCTTTGCCCTGTATAAAATTCAAGCCCTACAACACACCAATGTGTTGATGAGCACAGAAGTTGCACAGCACAATTAGACTATTTAGTAAGCAAAGGAAGAATCATTGAGATTTTTCCAGCTCTACAAGACAAAAATTCAAGCTTCTTTCACTTAAACCAAATTTGCCCAGGATACAATACAAATTCTTCCCACTGCTGATATTATCCTCCTGCCAAGTTTAAGAAGCTGCTGTACATTTTAATGCTCTCCAAATAATTTTTAATTAAAAAAAATAAATCTATTTTCCTTATCCTCCAAGGTCTAGCTTCTGCCTAAAAAGGAGGTGCCACAGTGAGGTACCAAGCCCAAAAAACTCCCCAGCACATCATGATGGCAAGTTCCCAGACTTATATCTGGCATTAATCAAAATTGACAGGAGCTTGGCAAGTAGCTATCAACTTGAAATTATTTTACCACAGTCTCTAATCTCACTGTCTGCAACACTCACCATCTCTATCTCCCCATGATAAGCAAAGAGTGCCCAGGGCATTGCTGATTCAGAAGCAATTAGAACTGTGAAGGAAGCCTTCCATCTGCTTCCCTTCAGGTATTAAAAAAAAATTATAGAAAGCCCTTCCATAAAGATCTGGCAAAGGTTTTCATGGGATACCAGGAAGAACACATGCCATAAAGGCATAGAAGAGGAAAATCAGAGCGCCGATAAAGAAGATGCTTCTTTCTTCCTCATCTTTCCCCAAGCACTTTCACAATCTATTGCAAGGTTAACACTTTCTGGCTGTCCTGGAAATTAGTGGGAAACCACTTCCTCCGCTGGTGGTGAACAGTTCTTGTGCCAGTGAGAATAGAAACAGCACCTGGAGAATTGTTAAACTTTGCGTACTGAAAAGAATTCCTAAAAGAACAGGCCATAAAATGGTCAGTATGGATGAAACGAGAAATGCTCCGTAAGAAAACAAGTTTAATCTGCTCTCACTGAAATATGTTGAGGGGATCTCCTGATCTTTCTGTTATCCAAAGAATCAAAATGTATCAGTAAATATTCCAGACTTGAGAACCAGGCCTAGAAACCAACTTGGATCTCCAACTTGATGTTTGTCAACCCACATCGACATAAATGAGAAGCAGCAGATGGGTCAAGGATGAAAAAAGCCCTGACAGCTCCGTTTGGGAAGGCCAGCTGCAACAACCAGGGAACTCCACAGCCTTTCCAAACAAAGCCTTCAATTCTGCACCCTCAAAAAAAAGGAAATTTTAAGACTGAGTTCCATTGCATTGCAGTTCCTAAAACGAGACTTTATTTTTTTAAATAACCAAACCGTGCAACAGCTTGTTTTAAAAGGCAGCTTTCTTTTTCTTTCATGTGTCAGATGCCCTCAAACTTAGGATGCTAAGGTTGCACAGAGCAACCAAGACATATGGCACCCAAATCGTCCATTAACTCTGGGAATGCTTGAATCCACACAGCCCTTCACTACCCGCTTCAGAGACTGGTGCTCCCCAGGGCAGCGCTCTCAGGACTCCACTGAAAACACTCTCCAAGCTATTTTTTTTTCCAAAACCATTGCACTGACCACAACAATCGCCTTCTAACAAAGGTGCACGAGATCCCAGAAGGTTTAAAAGAAAAATGACACAAGTGGTTCTGACAACAGACCAATAAAAATCTTTTTCCAAGTGACGCTCAGTATCACCACCCAGAATTCGAGGATGGAGTGTTAGTGAGGCTTTCACTGGGAGGCGTTTCCTAAGATGGAAGACCTGCACCAATCTGAGGAGATAACCTGAAACAGGAACACTGGCAAGAAAGATAACTGACTGTCTTCAAGATCAGGCAAGAGGCTTCACTACCTTCCCCTCGTTCCCAAGTCTGCCAAGGCACTAGACCACTTCTGGGATCACAGACTCCAACGTAGACACCTGAACACATGACGGTAACGTGAGGATTTTAGCTACTACAGAACTTAAACCACGAAATTATTCCAGGAGCAAGGAGCTCTGTGCTCCTTCATGCCAGCAATTAGCACCTTCATTAAAATCCAGGCAGCAGGTCTTATCACTCCAGCACTGACCTGTCCCCATTCCTGTAAGACATGTCTGCAGACAGGGAAGGCCACACAGCACCGCGGGCACAGAGGGAGGACTAACGGGCTGAACACCAGGAGGCCACAGCCACCTCAGACCCATTTCTTGTCTCTGACAACAGAAGCACACAGCCTGCACCAGGGTCTGCCGTGTGGCCAGAGAGAGCCAGATGAAGGTGTTGAACTATTGTGGCACGGAGCTTGTGGGACTTACCCTGGAACACTAAGGGGACCTTCCCTTCTCAAACCACAGGGAAAGTGAGGCTGCTGACACAGGTCATCAACCCGTCCTGGCAATGAAGTGAAAATTAGCACTGCAGGAGACCACAGAGTGCCTACAGAGATGAGGTCTCCTTATTAGTGTCAATACTGGGGAACGAGCAGGGATCCTGTAGTGAAAGAAGCGACACTGGCAGAGTTCCACCAGTGAGCTGTCCTCATCACCTCAGACTCCAGTCTCAAGGGTTTATTCTTAAATACACTGGCTGACTTCAACAATCTTGGTGAGGTGCTTCAAGTAGAACTTCAGGGCTCTACAAAGAAGAGACCTCCTCCTGTTTCTTCTGCACATGGATGATATTTGTTGACATGCCTCCCCTGCAAGCCACAGCCAACTCAAACAAGTCTGGCTATCTGTCTCTACACTACCTCTCCATTTTGAAGCTGCCGAGCAGTCTTCCTTGGAGATGACACCTGAAATAGAATAGAAAGGACACTACTACACCAAGGGAAGTGCCAAACCACTCCACACAGCTACAACAGACAGATGCAGAGATGCCAAGGTGTCTAGATTTGACCACATGCCAGAAGCAATGCCAGGCACACCGCAGAGCCTGCAGGGAGCCTCTACTGGTTTTGGCTGTTCCAAGAAAACAATTTTCAGGAAGGATCCAACACTCCATTGCCATGTAAAAACTTGCTTTGCAGCCAGCTGTCAAGTCAGGATTGAGAAGCAAGAGTTTAATCAAGACATAGAAGGGACAGAGACTGGGGAAAAACCCACCCATGTTTTCCTCTCAGAAATCACTGCAAGGAACAGAATGTGTTTCACTTCAGAAGCCACACCAGCAGAAAAACCTCCACGAGGCCTACGTGCCTCAGAAAAAAGTTTCCCAAAGCTCCACTGCCAGAATTCATCTATTCCTTAATCCAGACACTCCTGCTTCACATATGCCACATATGCTTTCCCCATGATCTCGAAGAAAACCCCTTTTATTCTTTACACAAACTCCTTTCATGTCCCCAGCAGCTTTGCACATCGCACCCCGCGAGCACAGACCTCTCCGTGGGCATTGACATGGGCTGTGGGTCAAGGACTGTGCAAACCCCATTGCCACTGCACCCACACTGCACTAATACAATAGCACTTCCAATTGCAGAGGATTTTCATCTTGATCAAACACCAAAAAAATCAGTTGGGGTGAGCGGGAAAAGGAGAAATCACAAAATCCACAGATTTTTCTCTTCAATTCAAGAATAACATTCTTACAGGATATGAGGGGAAAATCTGGGAAGTTTAACACAAAAGGTTACCCTGGTGTGTATATGCACTGAGAAAGCTCATCTCAGACCTGAGATCATTTCAACATATACCCGCAAAGACAGGTGATAATGCTTAAGTTCTTCTTATGAATAAAAATAATTAACATCCCAAGTAGCACACCAGTGTTTGAGAGATGCCTGATGCTGTTTCCAGAAAGCAAGTCCGTAACCACAAAGAAAGAATCTTGATGTCACCTCTTCTCACTTGCCAGGCTTGCCCAGGCTGGCTGGTAGATACTCTACTTCATGAGCATGAATCTTCTGTTCCATTGGAAGAGGCATCTTCCTGAGCTTTGAAGTATGATGTTTGCTACATGTGAAAAGTCCCCTGACTGGACTCGTACCCTATTTCTGTTTTCATTGTCCCATGGTGATCAGTAAGGTCAGTATTTTCTCCTGTGTAACTGTCTCATCTGAATTCCTCTCCCCCGCAGCCACAATATTTTCAATCAGCAAACTGGAGAAATGTAAATTCAATATTCAATTTGATTTGTTTGGCATCTGTACTCTCCTCCCTCCCAAATGAGACCAACTTGGTCTACTCAAAGAGGCCAAGGAAGGTCACTTAAAAAAAAAAAAGTTTGTCTTCAGACAGGGAGATTCTTTTATACTGAAACTCTAAGCATTAAGCCACATAACTTGCTAAAATTTTAATTATGGTTCCGTCCACACTAATGTTTAAGTCTGTTTGTAAACCTGGTGACCAAATAGATCCTTTCTGCTTGCTGATGCTTCAGATTTTTCAGAATTAATGTATCTCATCTTTTTATTGAGGCTTCTCCCCCTTTGCAAACCTGAAATGAAGACACTGCCTTTTTTCTCCTTAGCTTGACTAAACTGAAAATTCCAACACTTTTGCCAGCTCTGACAATAAAAATATCGTTGCACCAGAAGTGGTTATTACTAAAATCTATTATTGCATTTCAACAAACTTTATTTTCATATGCTAAATCGATGATTTCTAGTACAACTTATTAGTGATATATCATCAAGGTAAGTGTTTGTGTCAATGCTTCTATTGCTGTTCAGAGACACAAATATCCGAGGTCAAAAAATAAACTGCATTCTTCAGAGGAATGACCTCATTTTACCAGTCTGATGAACTATACTCAATTCCCAGAAACAAAATTTATCATAGTTAGGATGCTGTCAGAAATCAGATACAGACCGGCCATAATTCCCACCCGCTGCTGCTTCGACACAAGGGGGAGAATCGGGGCCTCCCGACACCATCTCTGCTTGACAGGAATGAACAGGGGCAAACTGGAAACTGGGCAGTTCAGGTACTAACCATCTGCAGCTGGGTGGTAGGTTTCCCCACCTCTCAAGGTTAGTAGCCTTGACAGAGAGAGGAGACTACAGAGCTCTGCTTAAAGCTTCACATCAACACCTTCCCCAGTCACCTTGTCCCTGGGTCAAAGATGCTGACAGTTAATATAACAGAGAAAAGGCAGGGGGACAGCTTTCTGCAGCTGGGACTATCTCACCCCTTGCACTAGTAAGTTAAAAAGGACAGGTTTACAATAAACAGGTATAAAAAGAAGAACAAAGTTATTATCTTCTTTGTTCTAGCCAGCATCAGACTGTGCAGCAATTGCCTCTGGAAATTTTTTCACCTACAAAAACAAAACATCTGGAGACAAAGAACTGTGCTGGATGGAACAACTCCTTTCCTACAAACAGGACACTTGGGGTAGGTGAGAAGAAGCAGACATCAGAACTGCAGATTCCAGACACGTTTCGCCAACAGCTGCCCCACACATTGATCCATCCTTGGATTAGCAGCTGGTACTTTCACTTCCCTGGGACAGGAAGGCAAGGGAAGTAACAGGAGGAGGTGACGGCATCCAACTCATTCACCAGCACAAAACAAGGAGCTGGAAATCCATTTCTGAAAGCTTGATGAGACACCACAAATTGCTACTGCACTCCTACAAGGAGGCCATGGAGGCATTGGGTGAGAGGACAGAAATCATACTTCATACTATGCCACTGCTACTAATATTTAAAAATAAAATAAAAAGCAGCAAACCCATGCACATAAAGAATGTCTCAGCCCCCCCTTCCCCCCAAAAACATAAAACAAAAGAAGCTTAAAATCTATTTTTGCATACATCACCTACATATAATAAGGTTGTATAATCAAATGGATCATTTAGGCCAGCAGTTTGAAGCTTGCAAGTACCTAGATCACAGAAGTGCACATCAAAAAGGAAACGTGCCCTGATCAATCTCCAGTAGAAGGCAACATGCAACCCCTCCCATTTCCCAAACTGTGTCTCTCTTCCTAAATGCTTAAATCGGCGGGAATCTCCTGCAGCTGTCTTCCATGCTTTCTCTGAAGTACCCGCAGGTCCAAAAAGAACAGTTTCTCTCAGCATCTTGTTGAAGCCTGCAAATACAACAAGCTTGAGTTTTCTGTAATGAAAGTCTGTCCCTTCCCAGGTAGGGTATCTGGAAGACACGTGGTCATCACAACACCTACTAACACTTTACTGTCACCAATTCACGGAGGGCTCATAACAAATACGCAAAAACAAGACAGACCGAGGCTTCAGGAAAGAAAGCAGACTGGCACAACAGCTTGAAGAAACAGATTCCAAAAGTAAAATGACATGTCTCTGACAGGTCAAGACAGGGAGGGGATTTTTAAGCAAGAATAAAAGTGACAGAACATGCAAGAATCAGCAAATGGAAAACAGAATGTTTTAACTAGGAGCACAGAGCTCATTTCCTGGTAAGTTAGTGTCAGTGCTAGGCACTGGCCACAGTCAACAGACACGATTAAGTTTAGAAAAATACTAGACACAATATTCACATTTCCATTTAGACCACATTTACTACTACTGTTGTTCCCACAAACCTGGCACGGCATAAGACAACTCACAGAGGAAAGCAGAGGAGCCACTTTTACCTGGTGCTGCAGAAACACCCACATCAGGGCTAAATAACTAAAGCTATAAACTCACTATACAATGAATTTAACAACCATATTAGCTTAAGATGTTCCTGTTCATATTCTAATCAAGCTAAGGGAGAGCCTATTGCAAACCTTCTATAACTCAGGACTGCAGAACTCTTTGAATCATGAAACCACAGGCTCATTAGCATCATTATACAAATACTGTTACACTGCTGCAGAACCAAAACTAGGACAGTCCCAGAGTAACGTATCATGCTGCACAGACCTACAGGCTCAAGAATCTAGAGTTTATTATCTATCACACAACACAGACATAATCCAGAAGTCAATCTAAGAAATCATATCAACCATAGACTCTCAATAAAACCTATGGAACCTAAGCACTGCCCCAATTTTAAAGAGGGGCAATTTTAAAGTCAAAGGACTCCATTCACGCAGATCTAGAAAGAAAAGTGGTTAAAACATGAGTTTCCCTGCTGGGGAACAGCAGGCAAGTAAAGAAGTAAGAGCTGAGTGATATGAGCAGAAAAATATACACATTCAGGGTGAAAAAAGAACAGAAATACAGAGACCACAAAAAGCAATCAAACATCATCAACAACAAACATTAATAAAGGGAATTAATCCCTACTCTGCCCATTTCTTTGCTCTTTTATTTTCCACAGATGCCTCATTAAGTGATCCACAGGATCCCAGCACAAGTCCTTCATGCAACAAAACATCCTTCCCTTCTCAGCAAGTCTCAGATATAAGCCTCTGCCCAACAGAAAATGCTACTCCACTAGCCAGCATTACAGAATAAGGTAGCCAGCACACACTTCCACACAACTATTCCAGCAGAGCTCAGCAGCCCTTTTTCCAAGCTACCTCCACACACGTTCCTTTCACCCACGCCCTCCCACTCAATGCCCCCTTACACATTCTTGCTTCTTCCAATCACTAAAAAAGGGTAAACGCTCTACTTTGAAAAGCCTCCCACGAGCACTAACAATAGTGGACTGCTACTTTAGGCAGGATTTCTTCCGGCCAAACGCACTCAGCGCGGCATTGCTTTACCCTGCTCCTTGCCGGCCCAAATCAGCACTAACACGCATTGTCCTCATTAGGAAGCCCACCCTCAGGCACTGCCAGTCAATAAAGACGCGCCAGTCTTAACGAAGGTGGGAGATTTAAAAGCCGTGTCCATGCAGACTCGGGCTAAATAAATCTGAAAGGCGACAGCATTAACCACAAGATGAAAGGCTCCAAGAAAAGGCACGGACCCGAGCAGCGCCTCCGCCACCCGGGGCCGCCCCCCCTCGCGCCAGCCCCGGCCACCACGACCCAAGGCCTTCTCGCCTTGGAGCGCGGAGGCCTCGGGCCCTCCTCCGCCGCCCGCGCCCCATCCGCCTCTCGCGGGCCCTCACCGCCGCGAAGGCCGCAATCCCGCCTCCGGCCCACAGGCCGCAGCCCCGCTCGCCGTCCGGCCGCCCCGGGCCCGCGCTCCCCCTCCGGCCGGCCCCTCCCCCCAGCAGGCCCAGGCCTCAGCCTCCGCCTCGCTGGCGCGGCCCTCGCCGCCCGCTCCCGTCAGCGCCGGCCTGGCGGGCACCACCGGGGGCTCCGTAAGCGCCGCCCTGCAGCCGGTGGCGGCGCGGCCTCACCTGTGGCCGGCTCGGCAGGGCCTGTGCAGCGGGAGGCTAACGGCTCCGCAGCGCGCACAACAAGCCGCTCGCAGCGCCGCCGGCCACGCCCCCGCCCCGCCCTCCGAGCCTCGTTGGCTGCCGCGTGCACGTGTCCCGCGCCTCATTGGTCCGTTGGCCCGTCTGTCAAGCGCCGGCCGGGAGGCGGCCTCTCCCGTGCGGCGCCGCTGGCCTGGCGCGGGGAGCGGGGCCCGCGCGCCGCCCCCAGCCCCGCCGCCTCCGCACGACCCCCCCGGCCCCGGGGAGGGGGCGCCGCCTGCGGGCCCTCGGCCGGCGGGGAACCTGGGGGAGGGGGATCCGGGCCCTCTGCTGGGGCTGTAGGCGGCCTCTGCGAGAGAGCAGAGGCCTTGCACCTCCCTCGCCGTCAGCGGGCCTGCGGAGCTCCCGGAGAGGCCGGCGGGAAGTGGCGGATGGCCTGAGCCGGGCGATCCCCGCCGGGACGGAACGGCCAGGAGCGGAGCCGGCGCCCCCCGGCCTCGGCTTGCGCCGCTGGGGCCTGCTGAAGCCGCGGGAGGGATGTGGGAGGAGGAGGTGGGCCTCCATGGCCGCTCCTGCGCGGGTCCTGCAGGAGGAGAAATAAAAGCCTTTTCCTGGGGCAGAAGCGAGACCGGAGCGGGAGATGTGGCAGGACGGGCCCGGGCTGAGTCGGCGCCTTCCCGTTACCTTCTCTCCCCGCGGCGAGCACCGGCCGTAGCGCAGGCAAACAGGACCCTGCCCGAGGGCAAGAGCTGAGGAGGTGAAATCGCTCCTGTGTGAAGGAGTCACCCGTGAGGATCTGCAGGAGAAGCCCCTCCATGCCCCGAGTCCTTCAACAATGACCTCAAGGGACCTGCTGGTCAAGAGTTCTCCCTCTGTGCACTGACAGCAATTTTTTGGTAGCCAAGGCCATCCCTTTACATCCGAAGCAATTTCCACTGCACAGGAGCAGTCTGTGACTGTAAATTCCCGATATTTTGCAGGAAACAAATGTTATTCTGTCATTCACACACTATTCTGCAGCAATACACATAGTACAGAACGTAACATCCTTGTAAGCTGTGAATCCTGTCTCCTTGTCAAGTGCATCACTTTGGCCAAAAACTCAGAATATTCCTGCAATAAAATGTGCAAGTTATTTTCGTCCACAGACAATTCATAATTTGAGTTTTATTTAGTTGACTAAACTGAAAACAAAGTAACATACCTTTCTCTAGACCAAAAGGGTGAGATCTCACCTGAAGGACAGGAACTTGCAATGTAGTGGCAAAAACTTATAGAGGAGTGTGCATTCTGTGCCATTTCCTTGCACACGTGTGTGTGGAAATACTCTGTACTGGGAATAGTGACACTGGGGCTCATGGAAAATCACACAATGAAAATACAAATATCTTTTCTCTACCTACTTTGACATGTCAAGGCCTTGGCTAGTAAATTCCCAGCGTTGTTGCACTGGTGGTACCTGGTTTATCTCCCCAGAAACCCATTTCTGAAACCCCTCCAGGGGGCCCTGTTACACGGGGCCATACTGGGCTCCAAATCCTGTGCACAGTATGACAGGAGTAGCCCAGCCTCTGCCATAGTCCGAAGGGCACAGTATCAAAGAAAACACAGTGGTCATCACCATTAAATGAAGAGTCCGTCAAGGGCGTTAATGATTAAGAGAGACGTTAAAGACATTACAGTTTTCTTTTCTTCTTTATCATAGCTCTTGGTGCCAGATGGGGAATCCTCACATGTAAACTCCAAGCCTGACAGGTCTGGAAATATTCTTCAAGGCCTCATAAAACATTAAAGATGTTTGTGCATCTGTTATTTGCTCATGCTGCTATGTATGCCAGCCACAATATCATCATTTTGTCATTCACATCAATGGCAGCTTCCTTTTACTGTGAATTTTCTATTTCCCTTGTATCATTCAGGTTTTAATTAAGCAATCCCATTCTTGCGCCTAAAATGGGTCTCAGATCTCCAAAAATTGAGGCCATGGGCACAGGACAATGCTGCACAGAGCTTTGATGCCTTTATCTTGTAATGGTACATTTACAATCTCATAATTTCATTGATCACCATAAACACTATGTTATATAAAACTATGATGGCAATTAGAAAGTATTATCCTATTAAACTATATGTCAGCTTTTAAAGGAACGATCCCATTTTGCTGAAATGTATTCATTGTCTGTTGCAGCGTTTCAGTTCAATATGAAAACACGTCACGTTTTATGGTAACGTGGAATTTTAGAAACATGAGGACAGTTCTCCCCATGAAACCATCTTTCAAAGATGTGACAGAAATGGCACCGGGCTCTTCACAGGTGTATCGAGTCATGTATTCCTTACGTGGAAACATGAGAAAAGCTCGCTGCAAACAGGGCAGTGCTGGGAGCCATTTGTCAACATGGATCGTACAAGGCAGGAAAAAGAACGGTGTGAAGTGAATTAATAAAGCCATTGCCACAAGGACAAATGGTTATAACCAGCCGTGAATCAGCTAGAAATGTCAGGTTACAAAGGGAGGCAAATTGTTAGAATCGTTAAGGTTGGAAGGGATTTTTCGGATTGAGTCCAACCATCAACCCAACTCTGCCCAACCCACCACTGACTCATGTCCCTCAGCACCACATCTGCCCGGCTTTTAAATCTCTCCAGGGATGGTCACTCCACCACTGCCCTGGGCAGCCTCTTCCAAGGCTTCACAACCCTCTTGTTGTAAAATTTTTTCCTCATATCCATCCTAAACCTCCCCTAATGCAATGTGAGGCTGTTTCTTCTTGTCCCATCGCCTGTTCCTTGGGAGAAGAGACTGACCCCCCCCCGGCTACACTCTCTTTTTAGGGAGTTGGAGGAAGCGAGAACTCCCCTCAGCCTTCTTTTCTCCAGGCCGAACACCCCCAGCTCCCTCAGCCGCTCCTCATAAGACTTGTGCTCCAGACCCTTCACCAGCTTTGTTGCCCTTCTCTGGACCCGCTCCAGCACCTCAATGTCCCTCCTGTTGTGAGGGTCCCAAAACTGGACACAGCCCTCAAGGTGGGTTCATCCTGCCCAACTTGGTGTCATCTGTGAGCTGACTGCTGGGCCCTTGATCCCCTCATCCAGGCTGTTGATAAGGGTATTAAACAGAACTGGCCCCAATACTAAGCCCTGGGGAACACCCCTGTGACCACCCACCAACTGCACTGAACTCCATTCATCACCACAACCTGGGCCCATCCTCTGGCAAGATTTTCACCCATTGAAGAGCACAAGTCATGGGCAGTCAGAGGTTTCCAGCAGCACCGGCTGCCCCGGTGCCAGGCAGCCATGGCGTGGCCAGGTCCCTGTCCCACGCCCACCCTCACTGCCAGCCACAGGCTCTGATAGGCACTTCTGCAAGCCTCCAGACCACGGCTCTGTTAATTAATGATGTCCGTATTTTTATGTTGTTCATGTTGTTATCAAAATCCACTACTTTCATAAACACAGGGTGTCCTAGTTTGAGTGACACAGGATTGATTTATCTTTCTGTAATTTTACTTTTCAGAAAGCTCTCTCCTCGTGCTTGGAAAAACTGCACTTTTAGACAGCTCTAGGGTCTGAATTTGTGAAAATATTCTCTTTACTGCCAGCTCTGGGGTGAGGGTTTCAAGGTCTTGGTGTTTTCCAGCTCCCCAGGTACAGGGACAAGGAGGAGCGAGACCCAGGCGCTTGACCCAGGCTGCCCACAGGGTTACTTCATACCAGGAACGCCACATTCGGTATAAATTAGAAAGTTTGCTGAGGAGTTCTCTCTCTCTCCCTCGATGGTGACCATCCAGAGAACTTTTTGCCCCAGTGCCAGAGCCCTGAGCCCTCCCCTTCTCCCGAATCCACGGTGTTCACAGGGTCCCACATTGGCCACCCCTTTGGGTAATGCACGGCTGACAGAACTGGCTGAGTCCCTGTATTGGTATTGGGATCCATACTGGCTCTTTAGTATTATCAATGCTCATTTTTTAGTCTTATTCTATTATATTCCAACTCTGAGGTTTCCCTGGTTTTTTTTCCCTGATTCCCCTTCCCGGTTGAGGAGGGGTCATCGGGGGAGAGAATAATTGTATAAACGCCAATAAACTGTTGTAGGCCCCTCAAATCCTAACACCGGTTACGGTCTCCTGGGGGATCTCTCAGAGCACGGACCACCCGCCACCTCCCCCGTCTCCCTGCGCCTGACACAAAATGGCCGCCAGCGCCGCGGGACAGGTAGCGGCGGGGCGGGGCCAGCCGGGGGGAGGGGGCGGGGAGGGGCGGGGCCCCCGCCCGCCCCCCGGGCGGCCCCGCCCCGCCCCCCGTCCCCACCCCTCCCTCAGGGTGGATAAAATGGCGGCTAAGGCCATCCCTGCTGTCTGCTATGGGCTCCTTTTCCCTCGGGAGTGTCCTGGGGGAGTTCCTGCTTTTCTGGATTTCACCCTCCTGGAAGGTGTTTTGGCTCCTGTACAGCTTTCTCTTGGTGTCCTTATTTCTCTCCCTCCTTGAGGGTCTTGCATTCCTCTCCAGTGGCTCCTTGCTGTTGAAAAGCCGCCCTAGTCATCCTTTCCCCATGGCTTTCTCTCCTCGGGGTCTCAGCCCCTGGGTTTCCGTTGTCTCCTGGCTCCCCTTTGCCTCCTTCAACAAATAGCCTGATGTTCCTTTGCTTATCTAATGCACCCCTTCACTCACCTTGTGGCTCTGTACCACCCTCTCAGTGGCTGGGCTTGAGGGCCACTGTGGTGCTCCGCTATCAGCACGTCCTTCAGGGAAACATTCCCTGGTTTTGGGGCTCCTTGTGCTCTCCTCACTCCTCTTGCTCTTCAGTCCTTGCTGCTTCATCTCTGTACCCGTGTTACTGCAAACCAGCAGATAAAACTTTCTAAGACTCGATTTGAAGTGTAGAAAGCAGGCATTCTTTATTGCAGTGCTGGGTGCACAGGGGATAGCTCCTTCTATTGTATGCACCAAATACTGTTGTCAAATTTAAATTTATGTGCAACAGGTATGCATATTCAATGTAATTCCAAGGAAACATTAGCATATTCACTACATTTCTGAGAATCCATTTACATATAAGCTTTTCGGCATGCATACTTGTGCCTTCTGGTGGTCCTTATTTTGAGTTAGAGTAATTTCTTCCTTAATCTTCATCTTTTTCACCTGTCCTTTAGCTCACTTTTCATGTTGGCAAAACATTCAAACTGCTTAATTGCTTGTTCAAACTCATGATCTCTCTGCTACCGCCTATTTGTCAGACAGTGTCCATATTTATTGCATCCTTGTTTTAGGCCACCGTGTTCTCAGGGCCACATACATCTTTTCTTATCTTACAAAGTCCTTGAAACTGTTTGGGATGGTTACTAAAATGTCTGCATTTCTTCTCTAAAAGAAGATTCTCTACAGTTTGACCATTTATAACCTACATAAAATCTACCTTAGCTATCACCTGAAGGTACTTTCCTCCCTAGAGATCTGCGCTAATAATATCCACTACCTTGAAGTGGTTTGTCCTTTTTGGAAGTGCCGTCTCCTGGTGTCTGTCAGAAGGATGAAGCCAGACATGATATTTCCCTCCATGGGAGTTACCTGCCTTGTGGTTGCCTGTAACCACTCCTTTTGTTCTGCCCGGAGGGGCGTTTCACTTATGAGGTGAATTTTGTCACCTGGGGTGTGTTTGCCTCTTCCTTGCACTGCAGGAAGATCACCCCTATTTAATTTTTCAGTGAATTGCAGGAGAACATTTCTGGCCTTTCTCAGGTCAGTGTGGGCATCGCTGTGTTGAGCTTTGGAGCTGAGGGAGCCACCGACGAGTGGGTGTGTTGGCTGGCAAAAGTACCGGTTCCTGTTTAGATGCACCAAGGTTCTCTAATTATATCAGCCACCCTTAATACAGAGTCACAGACTGGCAGGGCTTGGAAGGGACCTCTGGAGATCGTCTCCTCCAACCCCCTTTGGTAACTGTTTTTATAATCTTCATCTTGCTACATGTCTCAGACTAAACAGAGAAACAAATGTCTGGGAAGTGCTTGGGATATTTTGTGGCGAATCTGATTATACATTTAGGTTTTGGCACATCAGATTCCTTCTTAAACCGTAATAACTTGTAGTGACTATTGGTAGCATGCTTTCATTTGCTGGTGTCTCTGGTGTTTAGGAGCAAAGTAGTAAATTTGGTGGGGTTTTTTTGGTGGTTTTTGTTTGGGTTTTTTGTTTGGTTGATTTTTTTTGTTTGTTTGGTTGGTTTTTTTGTAGTAGCATAAATCATTACTTCTGCGTATTGCTTACTGGTCCTGGCCTGGGTGGGAGACCTTGTTGTGTGAAAGATGGGCTGAGCTTTACTGACTGAGCACAGTTTGTAGTCTCAGCTTCATGTGCAAAAGACTTTGTCTGACTCAGTAAGACCATATTATGGTCATCTTGAAACTTCTGGATGATGTTAAGCAATAGTAAAATGCATAGTAAACATACCATTTGAATTACTTTTTTTGTTTCCCCAAAGACTTGGGGAAAGCACCTGGGTTTTCTGTATTTTGGAACGTTTGGCAAAACATACTGCTCAGGTGTCCCCATATGAAGGGGTGTTGGGAAGAGCCTGATGTGTGCCTTAGGAATAGTTGTTGGAGAGTGGCTTGTTAGTCTGGAGATTAAGTATTTATTGACACAAAAAACAAATGCACAGAAATAGATTTACTGACCTGTTCGTGTATGGTTCAAATGTCTACAGTGGTGTAACTGCCTTGTTGAAGCCACAAATTAAGTTTGTGTGCAACGGCAGTGGTAACTCCATTGATACTGCTGCCAGGCTTGGCACTGAGACTGTTTGGACTCACACCAACAATAATTACATAGTACTCCGTGTTCCTAATGTTTTTGATGTGAATGGTTTCCCTCCACTGCCAGAGGTTTATGCTTTCCAGAGTATGTATTCTTGATGGGCTTAAATACAGAAAATGTGGCAATATGAAGACCATAATGCCCAAGGAATCTCCTGGGTTTTACAAACTAATTAGTTGGCTTGAACATTTACGACACTTACACAAGCCTTAAGTGTTTCTTATCACCACCACGAAAGCAATAAAACACTACAGAATCACTGTGTTATCAGACTTTGCGTGTCTTCATACTTTAGGATGTATTTCAAAATTCTTAGAGAGAATTTGTGAAGTCCCATTGTCATTAAAACACATTCATCACACAATCTTCACAAACTTCATTTACATCAACAAAAAGAATTCCCAACACCAAGGCTTTATGGAGGGAGGCATGACTATACCTAAAATAGTTTGAAAGTCTGAAACATCAAAGCCCTGTTGAATCTTGTACTGTAGTGCTGTGAGTCCGTACAGAGCACCAGAGTCTGGGGAAAGCTCAAGCACCAGATCAGACCAGAATCTGAGCTGGAAAGGATGATGTAATTGTGCCATCATACCAGTCCGCAGCAAATACCTACTGAAGCAACATATAGTCTTGATCTGCTTTTATCCCCAAATGTGTAGACTTTTGCATTTTCAAGGTAAGCGCTTTAGATAATCCTTTAGCTTAATACATTGCACAATGAAGTGTGAGATCTGTCTCCAGGGCTGTCTGTCAGGCTGATCTGAGTGCTGGCTGATGTGTGGCTGTCCAGCACGTCTGGCAGCTGGGGTTTGGAGTTTTTTCCTGTTTCCAAAGTTATAATTTGGATACATTTACATGCTGAACACTTTTCTGAATAGGTGGGATGTCTAAGGATGTCTGCTCATGCAGATCCATGTTATTTGTGCCTTTTAAAGGGTTTAACCAGAAATTCTAGTCATCTAGTCCCAAGCACCTTGGGTGTTACAGGTATCAGGAGGATGTATCATCAGCATGGTAACAACAACCCAAGCCCTGTCTTTCAAAAATCCCTCTTGAGAACAGCTTAGAGATGCCAAAAAGCACTGGAGTCAAAACCAGCCAGGCGAAACTTAGTACCCCACCTCAGTTCAGGGTATTGGCCACTGTGGTCACGGGCAGCACTCACTCAGGTACCTCCCAAACCCCAGAACAGTCCCAGGCACATCAAGCATTGCCTTTGGATGACTTCGGATGAGGATGGGAAACTGTGGGGCTTTTAAGACTTACGGCTTTTAAGTTTATGAATTTTTGAGTGTACAAATTCTTCAGTATTTTTTGAAGTCTCTCTACAAGGCATGATCATTCTTGTTTCTGTCTTCAAGGCTTTTCTCACTGAATGGAACCTAATGCTTGTAATCACTAAAACAATACTGGTACTGAATTTTAGAATGTTTCCATTTAAATGTAAGCTATGGCCAGTGACTTTCCATTTTAATAGTTTCTGAAGTTGGAAAAAACCCAACTTTCTAAAGTTGGAAAAAATAACGTTGTTACCATAACTTCACCTATGCAGTTAAATAACTAAGTGTGGAAACAAGTGGCATTATAAACTATTACAAAAATCCTTGCAAATATTGACTTTTTAAAAATAAAAGCTCTATTATTTGGATGTTGAGGTGAACCATGACTTTAGAACACTATATGCACAAGCAGTGGAGGAATAGCAGGAGGAGGAATGCTCTGGTAGTTTTCTATCTTCCTTGGTAAGGACAGGAAGTGTATGACCTAATAAAGGCTTTTACAGCAAGTTCTTAAGTCAGATTTCTTCATGCAGTCGTTTCAGGGAATGTCTGTGAGCTACAACTAATGAACCTTAGTATTTCTTCTCCCTTCAGTTTTGAATCTCTATGGCCTAAGCTTCCCCGCTGCTATGAAATAGTACTGGATGGCTGATGCTTTAATTTAAATCTAACAGCAAACTAAAACTTCTGAATGCAGAAATAGGGTTGTAAGTTTGTGGCTTAAGGACATATGAAAAGATACTTTATCTGTTTTCTAAATCAGGTTTGCAATAAAACATGCAAGATAGAAATAGAAGGTTTGGGGTTTTTTTTCTTTTGGGAGAGATCAGCATTGGCTACTGGATCTCATGGGACTGAGTCACTGCTGCTTGTCCACACAGGCAAAAGAGCAGCTTTTTTTTGTGATTGAAATAATATCTACAAAAATTCGTCATTTAATTGTTAACTTAATAGCATACTGAGTAAGAGTTGGGCTTATCACACTGAGTAGAAGCCCTTTAGCAATTTTAAGTAACACTAATCCTTAATTACTTGGAAAGCTATTTGTTTATTGATTGGCATTTTCTGCCCTGTTTGTGAGACTTTATCTTTGTTCCACGTCCAATCAGTTGTGGCCTTAATTTTATATCATGGACTTGAACTCCATTAGTCAGCCTTCATAACCAGGGTGAGAGTAAAATGTGGTATCATCAGTAAATTCCGTGCATGGAAGCTGGGTCTGTTAAATCAAGCTTCTTCTTTCTTACTTCTTTTTTGTAAAGCACTCAGCCCCTGTGTTTGATCATATCCCATCAGTGGAGCGTTCTGGACTGTGCGGTTTCTCCGTTGTCAGCAGGGACCCCCTGCCCAGCCCATCCCACCAGCAGACTCCCAGGAAGGAGCTGTGGATTAAGACCTGGGGAGGTTTGAGTTGGCAACTTGTATTGATTGTATTTGCTTATGCTAATTGCACAGTCAAGATGGTAATGATTAAGAATCTTTACTAATCTGTGTGTCTAATCTTTAATTGAAAAGACTCAGTCATTGCTACCTGCAGTTTTCTTCATTCCCACCCAGTTCATTTAGGCATTCAAATGTGGATTTCAAGTGATGGGACATGAAAAGGAAACCCAGTCCTGGAGCTTCCTCTGTCACATGAGAGTTAAACAGAACTTAAATTTTACTGCTGAATATCCCTCCTCAGGTAACTCTGGAATTATGAGGCAGTGCATCAGGACTAACAAATCTGAGCTTTCAGTCTATGGCATGTAATTCTCCAGACAGAGAATACCTTGCCAGCAGTACCATGTCTCAGGCAGCAGCTACATAGCCTGTGTGAATATAGAATTACAGTTAAGTTTCTGAGCTTTCATCAATATCTTTTGTTTCCTGGGTTGGAGTCAGGATTTTTGAACATTTTAGGATAAATTGATTCAGTCACCTGTGGCGATGTATTAGTCTGCCTGATAGAGCAGATAAACCAGACCTGTCCACCATAAGGACTCGGGCTGCATCAGGAATGTGGCTTGTAGGCAGTGAGTGCTCTGGGTGAATTAAATTAGGAATTCCCTGTTTTGGCACAGTAACAAGTTATGAAGATTCTGCGGGTTTTTATTACTCATACTGGAAGTGGCAGTGAGGGAAGGTACTGAACTAACCACTGTGATTTATCATCAGACATGATTATTACGTCCCAAGAGGTTACTTTTCTCTGCCCATTGTAACTTGCTTTGCCAGCATGTTTGTTCCTTGACTCTGTGCTGTGTTTAATTTTGAGACTTTAGGATAAATTTGCAGGCCTGCTCCTTAAAGGGACCTTTTTTTGTAACTGTAAAATTGGCGTGTGTAATGCAGAAATTCACACCAAAATCACACAAACTCTGTGGTACTTTTTCTGCAGCAGTTTGTCAGAATTGTTTACTGTTCCTCGCTCGCTGCGACTGCTCCCAGAGAGCAAAGTGCAGCTCATATCACCATTTCCGAGGGACTTTTGTCTCAGTAGAGTATTCAGTTCTCATGCTTTAAAGATAATGAAGTGAGTCATTATCTTTACATCTCATGTGATTTATTATAGACATACATCACTAATACTTTCCAAGGCAGGAGGGGGGAAATAAACAAAACAAAAAACCTCAGATCTTTTGTTCAGACTTGTGGTCTGGTTGGGAGTTTGCTTAATTAGAGACTTGCTTTGATTTATTTTTTTTTAATCTATGTACTGAAAACTCTTCAGTAGACAATGGAGCTCATGGAAGCTTTCTGATTATTTATTTTTATAAATATACTTCTTTGGCGTCAAGATTGAGTAGATTCATCAGCACCATTTAGTCTATATGAATATGTCAATGTTTTAGTCTTCTACTGGAGAAGTGGGGTTTATCTGCACTGGATGCAGATTGGTAGCTCTGATAAAGGAGTAGACTTGACATTCTTGAAGAAAAAATGCCAACTCATGAAACTTTGGGAGTGTAGGAACTCCCCAGACTGACCATCGATACAAACCATGCAGTGACATCTCCAGCCCAGTCTGTCATTGCCTTTTGATATACCTATTTATCACCTAGTTCATCTTTTATCATAAAGGTGAAGTTATAACAAGAAGTAAAATAAAAGGAAAATACGGTTTCATCATTTGGCCTAACCCAAAGGATGTATTTGTAGGGACAGGTATGAAATTACTGCCAAGTGCAGGAGAGGGTGTTAGAAGGAGGAAGGAGTCCTGTGAGCTGCTGAGGAGCTCGAGTCAAATGCAGATGCACTCATTCTTGAGCAGAAGGCACTGATAATCCTTGCTACATGCTCCATGGCAACAGAAGTGACGAGCCGTTCTACAGAGGACAGAGGGAGAACAGGCCCATTATCCGCCTCCCATAATAAACATGTCTCAATTAGAAGCCCTCCTTGCCCACAGTGGCAACTCTTTTGCTGGCCCATGTTTAAGGGCAGTGACAGCAAGTCTGGAGACCTGATGACCTAAACTTTTTTTGTTCTTACTCCAAATCAAGGTTGTCAGTAAGCTTTTTAAGCAAGAAATGTTATGGCTTTTTTTGTTTGTTTGTTTGAAATGTTGGGTATGCCTGCTGTAGTAGAGATGAGGGTGAGAATTATGGGGCCCACCAGATTAGCTCTTGGAATAAACCACATGGTTCATACTGGGAGAATTCCCTTCTGAGGCTGAAGACTCTGAAACAGTTTTCATGGACCATTAGGAAATTAGAATTGTGTGTATTTTTTCCCCAGAATACCTGCATCACTTACAGTTACTGTAATAAGTATCATAAGAGATAATGAGTGAGAGCCTGGCCCAGGTTGGGCAGAGAAGCTGTGGCNNNNCAAGGTGGTGTGGTGGGAGGTGTCCCTGCCCAGGGCAGGAGAGGACTGGGGGGACTTTAAGGTCCAATGCAAGCCATCCTATGAGTCTATGATAATAATTGGATCTTCATTTCCTGTCTGTAGGAGGAGCTGGGATCCAGGACACAATTGTCTTTATACATTCATGTCAGTTAGAACTGCAATGAAATTTGGAATGAATCAGTTGGAGATTAAGAGATTTGGGTCTCTTCTGGTTGACTGTACATTGAAATACCTTTCTTGTGTGAGGAGATGTTTTCTGCTAGATTATAGCAGATTATACTGGCAGTATAGTGTGGCAGGAGTCACACAGTGTGGTTTTAAACTTTGCAGAGTGGAGTGTGGTCAGTATACTCATTGTCTGAAAAAAAAGATGATCAGTGAAGAGGTATAATTTAATGTTATGTAGAGCATAACATGAAGAATTATAGGAAGACTTTATGCATGACAGAATAGTTAATATACAAAGGTAAAATTGGGGAGGAAACTGTCCTAGCTTTTCCACAGTGTGTGTAGCTGTGCTGGCTGTCACTACTCAGGAGCAAAATTTTGGAGTCTATGACAGTGCTGAGCAGTAGATTACCAAATCTTAGACATTAAAAACAAAAACAAAAGTCAGAAAATGTTACATGACTGTTTTGTATAATGGCAGTGGCTTCCCTGTGCTTGGGCTACTGATGGTGCAGTTCTCTGTGCCTCTTGTCTAGGAGAGGACACAGCAGGACTTGGAAGGGGCCTGAGGCTGGTGGCAGCGATGATCAAAAGCAGAGCATGGCTTCCTTTGTGCAAACAACTCGGTGGGCTGGGGCTCCTCAGCCTGGGAGAGATGATTTAAAGCAGATAGAAGATGTTTACAGAATGTGAAGTGGCATGAAGCAGCTCGATGGGACCTGGATGCTTCCAGAGCTACGTGAGCTGAGGTTTGCAAGTGCAGCTTTGAGGAGCTTGAGAGCAAAGCTGAGGAGGTGCCGATTTCCACAATAGGCAGTCGCTCTGTGGGAGTCTCGCTCAAGGATGCTGTGGCTGTGAAAAGCTAAAGGGGAAAGAAAAAGTGGCTGAGAAAGTGAGAGATGCTTTGCAAGTTATCAAAGCACAAATTATGTCAGGCTTAGGGTATTCTTGGGGCTGTCGACGGAAGCAGAGGACTTGCAAGAGGGCATTCTCTACTGTCTCTTCCCTCAGTGTTTTCTTACAGGCATCGTTGGAGACATGAGCCCCATTGGATGGGCCTGAATGTGCTTATTGCCAGGTAGTACCTTTGCGATAGACTTCCCAGAGTTGCTTTAGCACTGTGGCATGGTTTTCTTCTCTGTGTGGGCTTCATTTTGCTGAAGTTGGCCCTGCAGTCTGCGTAAGCTGGTCTAGGCTCCCTCTGTAGGCAGCAGAAGGCAACAGCCAGGACGAGTTACCTTTCGGGGACGCCTATTGCCCTATGGCCTCTGAGAACAGATTTTCTTGGTGACTCGTATGTCCTCTTGCTGGTGGCCAAAAGCCATTCAGGGCGCTGGGGTTTGATCCGCCGCTGGTGCAGAGCCCGAGGCAGCTGCCAGGAGAACAGAGCGACTGTAGAAGTTGTTGGATGTTGCACTGATCTAAGAAACCCATTTCTTGAGGGATATACTTTTTCCTTATTTTTTTTTCCCTAATACAATGCATTTCAGTCCTTAATAAGTATCTCTGTGTCAAAATAAACAAATCTTTCTCTTTTTTTTTTTTTTTTTTTTTTTCTCCAGTGGAAGCATATCTGTTTTGGATTGGTGTCTGTCATAACAGAAAGAACATTGGATTTTGTATGTTTTAATGAGGTCTTGTATCTTTAGAAATTTGCAACATACCCTAATTTTGGGGTGACTGAAACTGAGCATTATTTGGAATTGGAATGAGACTCTCCTGGGAATGAATTGAAACTGCTGCTTGTCCATTGTTGTCAATGATTCCTGCAGTTTCCCCTACACCTCCTAGAGTAGGCACAATTAGTCACTTCCTGCTCCCCAGTCATTCTCTGCCAATACCATGAAAATGTCATGAGCTATTTTTTCTATAAACAATCTCATTATCCACTATTTAGAGGCAGGCATCCAGACATCAAATCTGTGAATTGTCTGCTTTGGCAGTCAAAGCCAACTATTTTTTTGCTACAGTCTGCCATTAATCTTTCAGGTTTTCTGTTGGAATTCTGTATACAGGATAACTACAGCTCTGAACAACAAACATCTCGGAGCGACTGTGAGAGTGAGCAGTGTCCCCAGCCAGCGCCGGCACCAGCCACCAGTTATTCCGACCGGCCACCGACCGAGCGCTGCTGGAGTCCAGCATCCTGTAAAACACCCCCCCACACCCCCCCCGCGGGTGTATGTTTCATGTGAAAGTTCTTGTAGCACAGGTAGCTGGTTTTCAAATGAGACACTTCAAAAACCTAAAGCCACTGCTTCCTGTAGTCACCGGAGGAGATGAGATTTCCTGCTCAAATTCTCTTTCTAGAGAAGCCTCTCTCTGCTAAAAGAACTTTCTTGTGTAGTTTCTTCAGTATGAAACGGCTGTTGAGACTTGTAGCTTCTTGCTCAAATACCTCTTTGATATCAGGCATTCATATCTCAGAAATAAGTTTTATTGCAGGTTCTGCAACTGTGGAAATAAGAAATGGAGGGAATGATTTTCACTTCTTTCTTTTGTATCTTTGTAATGAGAAAACATAACCCTATAGTACGTAATATACTACAAAATACAGATACTACATAATCAGGTCTCTAAACGGGATTTGAAGTAACTTGATTACATAAGCAATATTTTTCCATATCTGTTGGTTGAGAGAATATGATAATACAAAATGTGGATTGTAAATATTCCTCATTATTCCTTGAAATTAGGCTAGGAAAAGAGATATTCAGTAGCACTGAATTTGAGCAATCTGAAATGAAACTGTTACAGAATTAGTATTTCACCTTTTTAATGGGTGAGGTAGATTATCTTACTCCATTGTAGATTATTTGTTTTTGGGGGGGAGAGGGGTGAGAGGAAGTTTTAAATAAGTACATTGTTTGAAAGACTCTAAAAATATGTTCTGTGAGCTCCTGGACATTGTATATATATATTGAAAAACATAGGTTAGTGAGCAGTGTATTTGTAACTACAATCTCTGGGTAACTTTGTCTTGCCAAGGAAGCAAAAAGTGCTAAAAACTGTCTCACAAATTGTTAAGCCTCTTTTTTTTTTTCTTTTACTGATACTTATTTTAGTAATGAGAAAAGCTTTCTTACTAAGCCCATAGTTGTTCCAGTAGGCAGAGAAAATTGGATTTATCATCAAAATATTTCCAGTCTAAGGAACAAGAGGGAACTGCTGGAGAGGGGACAGCAGACGGCTATGAAGATGTTGAGGGGCCTGGAGCATCTCTCTTATGAGGAAAGGCTGAGGGACTTGGGGCTTTTCAGTCTGGAGAAGAGAAGACTGAGGGGGGATCTGATCAACACCTATAAAAATATTTAAAGGTTGGGTGTCAGGAGGATGGGGCCAGTCTTTTTTCAGTGTTGCCCAGGGACAGGACAAGAGGAAACGGGCACAAACTTGAATGTAAAAAGTTCCACCTAAACACGAGGAGGAAGTTCTTTCCTGTGAGGGTGGCAGAGCCCTGGCAGAGGCTGCCCAGAGAGGTGGTGGAGTCTCCTCCTCTGGAGACATTCAAACCCACCTGGACACGTTCCTGTGGGACCTGCTCTGAGTGACTCTGCTCTGGTAGAGGGCTGGGGGAGAGGATCTCCAGAGGTCCCTTCCAGCCCCTGTGATTCTGTGATTTGAGAGGGGATTTTCCCCCTATTCCTGTGTTTGCTACCAGGGCTCCAGCTTGCGTTTGACGGTGGAAGAAAAGAGAGATCTGGTACTCAGAGTGATAGCTTGCAGAGAGCTGCCATGTCTTATGAGTTTGAACTTAACAACCAACAAGATACCCATCTAAAACTGCTACAGGTTTTTTCAGAAGTGTGCGATCTGCCTGTGGCTGCCCACCCGCTTCCAGCCTCTGTCACTGGGCCTTGTGACTCCTCGTGCTGCACCGAACGCTCCAACGACAAACAGGCCGTGGCAAAAGGCTCCTTAGCACTTTGTATTCTGTAAGGTGCATCTAACCAAGAGCATATGGCCACGGTGTTGTCACCTGAGTCTAAACCAGCTCCGTCAGGTGTGCTCTGCAGCCGCCAAAACGCTGATCAGCAGATAGGCTTGGCCAGAAGCCAGGGCCTGCCGCCCAGACGGGACTAGTAAGAAATGAAAATGAATCGTTTTGTGTGAGTGCTTACAGGAGTGCAGGGCACGGAAGGAGAAATTCACCCAACTGTTAGAATTTGCGAGCCTTTTATGCAAATTGCAGGTTTGAATGGGACTCCAAAGGGAGTTTTTTCACTTTTAATCTGAGTGTTTTGGGAAATTTGCCATTTATTTCCAAAGGACGTTTACTGTTTTTAGCAGAAAAACAGTACCGTCATTGAAAGGGAAATGAATATGTTGCCCTGTTTGATCGCAGACTTACCAGGAGCACTTAGAAGGACAAGAGCCCAAAAAGCCAGCCGTTGTTGGGAGGACAGGAAGCCAAGGGAGCGGGGCTGGGACCAGCGTCAATGCCAGCTCTGTGGCCTCTCTGCGGAGGAGCAGGTGGCTCACGCCGCGCAGATCTGGGAGCCAGCAGAAGGTGGGGTGGGCTGGTGGAGATAAGAACTTGCCAGGGCTCGTTTATGTTCTAAAAGTGTGTACAGGAAGTAAAACATCCTCCAGAAACATTTCTGAGGGAAAAAATGTGATAGAAATATATGCTTTAAGGCAGTTCACTGCAGTGAACAAACCCTTTGGATAACCACGTGGCGTCTCAGCCTAAGACTGTTGCTCGGCTTTAGCAATTGTCCCTCCTCTAAAATTGTAACCTATTCTGAGAAACCCAACCATTTAAACATGTTTTCTATATTTATTTTTTTTTTAAACTCATGTTGAAGTGATGTTACAGTTAACAGGGAAATAACTTTATCACTTCCTAAAATCCTGGCCACCTAAGCATAGCAGAATAAAATCAAGTGTGTTTCTTGAAGTATTTCTTAAAATTTTTCCACAACTGAACTTGGTTTTGACTGTTCAAGCCAATATCTCTAAAAATGTTTTGCTTCAAGTGTTGAATCATCTTTGGACAAGGAGGTTGTAGAGAAGCAGGGATTTGGTCTCTTCTCCCAAGTCACAGGTGACAGGACAAGAAAAAGTGGCCTCAAGTTGCCCCAGGGGAGGTTCAGATTGGATATTAGGAAAAATTTTGACACTGAAAGGGTTATTAAGCCTTGGAATGGGCTGCCCAGGGAAGGGGTTGAGGCACCATCCCTGGAGGTGTTCAAAAGATGGGTTGACATAGTGCTGAGAGACGTGGCTTAGTGATGGGTTTTATCAGAGTCAGGTTGATGGTTGGACTGGACAATCTTAAAGGTCTCTTCCAACCCAGACAATTCTATGATTCTAAGAGGAGGAGGTGGTGTGAGCTGGAACCTGTTCAGAAATGTTCTGGGCTATCAAAGGCACCGGTGTGTGGGTCTGTCACCATCCAGATGCTCATGTCAGCTTGTGATAAAAAGCTTCAAATCTTTCAGGCCTAACTGCATTCAATACAAGAAGTTGATAAAAGATATCATCAAAGAAATAATTACAGTTAAGTTTGTGTTCTCAGAGCACAAAGATTCTAGGAAATTCTCAAGTTGCCTTTTCTTTTGAAAAACTTCTTACCATTGGAAGAACTTCCCTATCTTTGCAAAGCGAGGCTTGTTTCTGTCACCGGTGGACACCGCAGTAGTCTGAGTGTGGGACTCAGGAGGAAGTTTTTGCTTAACAAAGCAAAACTTGTAGCATAGAAATTGGTTCTGTGCTGCATTAGAGATGCAGTAATAAATTTAATCCAGTGCTGTCAGTGGATAAGTCAGCTGCTGTAATAATTTTTATAATGACAAGTAATAGACCAATTGGGGAAGATTTTATGGTAACAAACAACTGACAACAGCATGAAGGATTTTCAGCTTAAATTCTATTAAGGATGTCTTCCTAAATAGTAAAGAATTGGGCTACTAATCCAGTTTTCTTCATTCACAGACTAATACAAATACAGGGAACAAGCAAGAAACCTGTGGCAGAGGAGGTGATGAAGCCAGCAGCAGAGCTACAACCCTCTGACAATCGACCTGCTGGGCTGCTGGATGTGCTGCCTCAGAGTAGGGGTTAACATTTGTACTCACAAGATAAATTGCTCTGTGTGGCTTTTGATTTCAGACATACTAACCATGATTTTTACCATATTTGCAATGGTGTTTTTTCAACAATACTCGATCTAGCTGTTGAGCTTATTCCATGTTATTATATTTCAGGCATATTATTTTACTCTGATTTTTCAAATATACATTTATGGGCTTGCATGCAAGGTCTTCTGTTAGTCGGGATATTTTTTCTGTGAGTAAATTCTGGTTTCAGTGCTGAAATATTTGAATTGTTTCCATTGCTATTATTTCATGAATTCCTGAAAATGTTACTCGGCTTGTAGTTACGAAATTTTACATTAAGATTTGAAATCTAAATCAAATCTTCAGGTATAGCATTTCTAGTGAGATCAGGCTTTGTTCTTCCCATTCTCACTGTAAGCAAAAACAGATGAAAAGAAAAATAAAAAACCCCCCCCCACACACAAAATCCCAACCCAAAAAACAAAGAAGCAAGTGTAAGAATGATTTATGCCTGGAAAAAGTCCATGATGGCAGAGGCAGGTGATTGACTGAATACCAGGGAGGAGGCGGGTGCTGCAGGAGGTTGTTGATCTTCAAAGGGAGGTACTGGGGTGTGGTCTGAACTCAAAAAAAAAAAAAAAAAGAGGCCATAAATTCTTGGCTAGAAGATGAATGCTATTTCTTACGAGATTTAAAATGAAGTCACATCCATTGTGATGACAAATACTCTCTTGGCACTGTGTGTGAATGAATCATGTTCTAGTTAAATTTCTATGTGGGCTTTTCAGTGGCATCTTTCTAGAGCCCTTCGCAGCTTAAATGGATGTTGCATTTC
Source organism: Scolopax mira (assembly GCA_004320125.1). Classification (NCBI taxonomy): domain Eukaryota; kingdom Metazoa; phylum Chordata; class Aves; order Charadriiformes; family Scolopacidae; genus Scolopax; species Scolopax mira. The sequence continues at coordinate 38,927 of BJBW01002874.1, forward strand.
CTTCCTGTCTTAAATAGTGTCATAATGTGACTGTGAGCGTTTAAAATAGCTGTTGTACACTTCCCAATAGATTGGCAAAATTTTAATAAGGAATAAGTGTGTGTGTCTTGTGAAAGTACATTCTGTTGAGAAGTTCCTAAATGCAAAACAGTTGTTACTGTCGTGGATAGTTATCCTGAACAGCGTGTTTTATGTCTCGGACTGCAAATGATGAAGGAAAAATATATCCAACTTCATTGTAAGCTCTGAGTGCAGTTTCAATGGGTTTGTATTTAGTGTTCAGGGAGCAGTGATAGCATCCTAATCCAAAATAAAAATTGTAGCAGGAGGTTGGGAAAAAATCTCTCCTATGAGGAAAGGCTGAGGGACTTGGGTCTTTTTAGTCTTGAGAAGAGAAGACTTAGGGGGGATCTGATCAATGCTTACAAATACTTAAAGGGAGGGTATCAGGAGGATGGGGCTGGTCTTTTCTCAGTGGTGCCCAGGGACAAGACAAGAGGAAATGGGCACAAACTTGAGTATAAGAAGTTCCACCTAAACATGAGGAGGAGCTCTTTACTGTGAGAGTGGTAGAGCACTGGAAGAGGCTGCCCAGAGAGGTGGTGGAGTCTCCTTCTCTGGAGACATTCAAACCCCACCTAGACAAGTTCCTGTGCAATGTGCTCTAGGTAGACCCTCTCCAGCAGGGGGGTTGGACTAGATGATCTCCAGAGGTCACTTCCAACCCCATATGATTCTATGACTCTATGAAAAGTTCTACTCTTGCATAGGCCCATAGAACTGCAGCAGGTGAGCAATGGAAAGATGCCAGTGAATGACATCCATGGATGTCTCCATGGACATCCTCTTTGTCCATGGAGACCCACAAAGACTTAGGGTCTTTGTGGCAGAGGTGATGTATTCTGGTATTTTGTGTGCTTTCGAGGGAGATTTTCTTGTATGATTACTGCGGTTAAGAGGATTACCTGGCAGCTGTGAAATCCTGCGCGCACTCGGTTGTCTCAGATCTTTCACATTTTTAGAAAGAAGCTCTGAACTGAGCTCTTCATTCCCCTGACATTGACCCCAGGAAGCTCTGGTTGGTATCAAGTGCAGGTCAAAGGGTTGGTTTGTGCATGTCTGGTGGGGGATGGAGGGCAGGTCTGTTTAATGGTAAAGTAGCAAAATAATTTCTTACATGGCTATACTAAAAATGATCACAGAAGCTGGTGTATCCTCAGGCCTGTGCCAACACAATCTAGAAACTAATTTCCAAGTGATAAGGAAGAGTCCCAGGAATGTGTGAGCCTCTAGAGGAACAGCTTTTCCCTTTGGTTAAAGGAGAAGCATATTTGTTTGCTTTTTACTTCTAACGTGTTGCTTTTATCTTCTCCCCAGGCAATGGGACTTTTTGTAGAAAAGACTTGAAGCAGGGCATCCAGCCTGTTAAATCCTGGCAGAGGATGTTCTCGAAGGTGTTGGGAATAGGGGTGGGTGTCACCGCGTTACCCGGAAGCCTTGTGGGACCCCCGGGCACAGCAGCTCAGGCTGTGAACCTTGTTCCTCAGTTCCTCAGCCTCTTGGTTGTTTTCTTAGGAAATGGTGTGAAGTGTGATGTTTTGTCTCCTCTGCTCTGCTCTACTGGAGCAACGCTCTCTCCAGGAAGGAGAGACCCGTCTGCCTTCTGACTCACAAGGAAATGAGTCTGATACTTGAATTTGTCAGAGATGTATTTCGAGCCCCCAGGCACTCACACTCGGCTTTTACAAAGCTCATGTTGCTTTTCTGAACACTTGCAGTCGTTATTTATAGAAAAGCTTTTAAGGGAAGTTTCAAATGCTGCAACTGCGTGTTCATCCCCGAGAATCTAAAGCTTGATTAGTTTGTCACACTTTCTTACTTGAGGTAAAGCAAAATTCCAGGACTATTTGAACTGTTTTAAAACTTTATTTTTAGTACTTTACCTGCTGAGTTTTGCAATTAAAGACCTGAATGCAACACATTGATTTTTGTGATGTGTTTTCTTTCTCATCTCTTGCATTGTCAGATGAACCTGGGCTGCAGGATCCCTATTGGGAGGATAAGCTGGGTGCTTTGGAGACCATGAGATGATGTCCCAGCCCATGCACAGGTAGGAAAGAAGACTAGTTAACAACAGCCAAGGAGGACACTCTGGTAAATGTTCCTGGCAGTGGTGGACTGGAGATCCCCACTGCAATTAACACTTTTAAACTACTGCAGTTTAACTGTAATTCTGTTTCTATCACTAGTAACACCAGAAACGGTGTTGATGTTGCTCCCTTTTTACAAAGGGAATCATCAAAGTGAGGGAATAGTTCAAACAAGAGTCCAGTTGTCTTTTAAATATGATGCTACTTGCTTTAAGTATTTCTATCTGCCTTTCAGTATTCTGTCACATTTTTTATTGCCTATGTGGAAAACCATAGAACTTATCGTAGGACATAAAATTGTACAGTGCAGAACTCAAGCCCCCTCCCATTCTGTTTGCTTAATCATTTGGTCAATGGGAAAGGTCATTTACATATAATTACTTATTTTTCATTGACACTTAAAATTTGCCTGACTTCATTCTTTCTTTGCAATGAATGCATTGACTTTCTTGACCAATACCAAAGTTGCTGGCCATGTTCACTTCAGGTGAGTGTTTGCAATACAAGTTTAATTGTTATGTGTGTTGTAGTGGTGGTGATGACCTTCTAAATAACTTTAAATTCCAGCTTTTCTAGTGTGTGTGGGAAGAACTGCAGATTTCTATGGATTTCCTTCATAAATGCCTTCAACTTCAACTGAGTTGTTACCGTTTTATCTCCCCCTTCTCCTAGCTATGTTTTTTTAAATGCTGACTTTCAGGAAAAAAATAAATAAGCAGGGGACTTGGCATGGGCCCTTTTCCATCTCCAAAACCCACGTTTAATTCATGCAGTAAAAAAAGAAGCGAGGTGGCTAGAAGAGCAGAGGGTAAAGGAGGTGGGAAAAAAAAACCCCACACAAAAAGATGCTGCCTAATAATGATACTGCATGTATGAAATAATGTTAATAGGTTCCCATTTTTATATATAAAGAAGTCTTGGTTTAGTCTGATATCTTACATTTTTAATAACTTTTCTTTGAAATAGTGCACTGTAGGTAGTTTTAAATTGTGCTGTAATCACTAACAGAAATCACACTTTTGTGTAATGGGGAGGTTGCCTGTAGCAACAGTGCCTTACCTTCTGTTACCTCTCCTTCCCCTCCCACTCCTGTGCTCTAGAAGAAACTCTTCCCACAGGGAAACAGGTAGACAGTCAGATACTATGAAGACAAAAAAAAAGAAACTAAAAGCAGACCCCCCCAAAAAAACCACGCAACTCTGTGTATTCTTTATACATTTTCTTTATTATTTTAGATTTCTACCCTCAAGCTGGAGGCAGCTTCTTGCCTGAAGTGGCTGGTTTTGGCCAAGTTGGCCAAGCCAATGTGTGAAGGACGGGCTGTGGCGTTGTCCCAGTGGTGCCTGGAAAACGAGGACAGTGGAGCAAACCAGAGCTGAGTGTTGATGCTATTGTAGGTGGTGCTGGTGGCTTCATTAAAACTTCAGTTTCAAATCGCTCCTCACATTCCTTCAGGCTTTTTGGACTATTTTGAACAACAGCTTTTCAGAACTTAGTGAAAAACATTATTTCTACATTGTTTCTTGTCAAATAAAGTTGCTTCTTCTTTAAGTAATTTTTTGGGGGGCAGGGTGTAAATTTACAGGTTCAGTTTAAATATACTGGATTAAGAGTTATAAGCCATATAAATATATATCTTTGAAGAAAATGCATTTCAGTGCTTCCAGAAATGTTTGAACCATAACCACATGCTGAAGTCTTGACTCTGAGCTTCCTTTTGCCATACAGTTATTTGTTTCTGGTAAATCAGAAAGATGGGGAAGTGCTGAAATACTGTGAGCAATTTCAAGCCTTTTACCTTAGATCAAAAGAGGATGAAATGGTGCACCCACTCCAAAATGCTTCCCTCATTAAAAATTAGAAAGTAAAACCAGTGCTGCCCGAGATGAAAGCTGAGTTATGGGACCCAATCCTGGGGGCTTCAGCTGAGGCATCAGTCCCCGCTCGGGGTCAGGGACAGATGCACCTGTAGAGACCAAGAGCCCAGAGATGGGAGGTGACTCCAAGTGCTGCAGCTCACCCCAGAACACTCATGGCATGAACCACGGAGACTGTAGCCAAGGCCTGGTGTGTTGAGACAAAAGCTGTGACAGCAGCGGGGTTTGGGTGTAAGGAGCTGTCACCTGGAGCAGCACATCTTCCACTCCTCCCTCCAGCACAACCAGTCTACTTCTTGTTCAGGCAAAAATTTGGGTATTGCTATATGCTCTGTAAGAATTCAGTGAGAACATCTTTGCTGTCCATGCTGCTCCTCGGGAAATGGGGTTGTATCTGAACCCGGGGCTGTGCACGGCTGCCTGGGGGCGTTGATAGCTCCAGCCAATATCTAGGGTGAAGTGCCCTCTCAAATGACCCTCTGTCCAAGTGGCAAACAGTGTCGTTGGATTGAAATATAAATCTGTGCTATGAAGATGCTGGGAGGGCTGGAGCCCCTCTGCTGGGAGGGGGGGGCTGAG
>BJBW01002876.1:0-111861 GCA_004320125.1 Scolopax mira
AAAAAAAGAAAAAAAGAAAAAAAGAAAAAAAAGAAAAAACAAGAAAAAAAAAGAAAAAAAAGAAAAAAAAGAAAAAAAAGAAAAAAAAGAAAAAAAACAACTTTGACTACTTAAGAATTAGCTCAATGGCACCCTGTTGTCTGATCTCATTCATAAATGTATGTATGTCATTTCCTATTGAAACGTGAAGATGTCTTACTGATAAATATAAATATGAAGTGTAGTATTTTTGTGCAGACACAAGTTTCCTGAGGGAACACAGTATTTGAAAGTGCCCAAGATCTCAAATACAAACACATAAAGACAGTGAGCATGAACTATTAGTCTCTTAGAAACTGGATGTAAACACAACAATTAACAGTTCATGATTCCTTTTATTTATTCAAATCACTTCTGGCAGTTGGTCACACCTCCAGTTTTCCTAGTAACCAGAGAAATGAAAAGGCAGGCTCAGGATTATGAACGAAGTATTATGTAATGTGGCTGTGTACAAGCTCACCAAAGTGCCCAAACAAAAGGCAATTCTGGAAAGCAAGACCAAGAAAGCAAATTATACAACTAAAGTCTTCTCCCTTCCACGGTACATTGTTATGGAGAAGCAACAGATTTTCTGCTCCTGAGAAAGTAAAAAAAAAATACAAAATGAACTTTTGTCTCTTTGGGAAGCAGAAGCTTTACAGTAAGGTTGAGAGCTTTGTATTTAAAAAAGTTTAAAAGCAACAATTCAATCTTTCATTACGGCTATTGGTTTTTGGTAGGATGGATACATATTTTAGAAATGTAAACAACATTGTCACATGGCCTCACTTTTATATAATGGACATGGCACTAAATAACAGAATTAGTAGGTCCAGGATAGCCCACTGACTTTGGCTCACAACTGCTAATAAATATTTAGGTTTAGAAATATTATCTACTTTGAGAGTACTAAATACATTAGCAAATAACAAATTTCTAATTTCTAGATTTTTAATACCAATGAAGATTTTTAATCCACTCTATTTGTATGTTTATGGATCAGATTATAAAGTATTTAAGTCTTTGAAGTTGAAGAAAAGCATCTAAAGAGGTATAAAAAAAAAATGCTCATCATGCCTTTTTATGGCAATATCTATCTCTAGGTACCCAAATGCCTTTTCAAATCTTCTTCCTGCAACTTCAGTAATGCCAAGGAGCCAGAAATCCAGGTTAATTAGCCTTATGTCCTATCTAATCACTTTCAAATCAGGGTATGATTATCCATATTTTATTACTGTGACTCACATCTGCTAACAAAGCATTATGCCCAGAAGAATTTTGCTAACACTGCACCCCGATCACGTTTGCTTTTTCATTTATTTGTGACTGACCATGGATGGTGTCACCTCTGTCTCTCCTGTCCACAGACTCAACAGGTCACCTCACCCCACCATGGCCTGAGTTCCTGTCACAACACACTCCACCAGGCAAAAAAAATACAAGCTGGGTTGCAAAGCTCGGTCCTTTGCCCGAATATTCCTCTCCTCATTTGGATGGGAGCACAAGCTTTGTGACTTCCATTAAAAGGTATTTCATGTCCTTCTCACTGTAACAAGCATCAGCTTCACCCATGTGTGAACAGAACTGCAGCATCCAGGATGGAGAACAGCACTTAAGTATGGAGCAAATCCAATTAATAACAGAGAATGATTGGGCTGGTACAGTCACTGGCTGAAGAGCTCACAATTGTTGTAATTGGTTATGTTGATTCTTGATTCTCTTCTGAAAAATGACATAGTGTTTCTGAAACACCCAGTGGAGCTAAACAGGTGGTGTTACTCATCACCGTTGTTGTTAACAGGAGGCAAGAAAATTCATCTGTCTCTGCAACTACTAAAGCAGCATCAGTTTGCAGTCTCAGTTCTGACTCAGTACCAGGAATGGCTGCACCACTTGAACCTGGAAAAGTCTAAGGACAGCTTGGCAAATGAGACAATAAAATAGAAACCCTGGCCAAAACAAACAGAATGGAGAGAATGGTCTTTACACAAACTCAGCTGTAATAATGATTTACTTTAATTTACTTGGGAGAGTGGACAGTTCAAAAACTGAAGTCACCACAAATAACCATAATTTCTTATCAACAGTCAAGTTTGAAAACCACAGTCTCCATTCCTAAAACAGCTTTTTTTCTTTTTCCATCTATCAGACACTATAAGCAAGTAAATATTTTCCTTTGCTTTGCTACAGTGGCTTGGCCTCATATTTTCTTGAATATTGTGCTCTTGTACATAAGGTGGTTTCTTTTTTTTCCCCTCCAAGACCGGAAAGCTAACAGTAATACTCTTCACCTACTATTGCTGTTGTAGTTCATTCCCTTCACCTTATGGAAAGAAGATTTTTCCTTTGTTTTAATGAGCTTAAGATAAAGCCTTTCCAGAACAGCTGCTGCATTCACAAGGTCTGGAAAGAAGTGGCTTTCTTGCAATAGCACCTTAAGTAAAGATGTACAGAAAGTCCACGTCGATATAAGGTCCTTGGCACTGTATGGTGAAGAAGCTGTACCTCTCCAGGTACACCACTGATAACCTTCAAGCAAGCTGGTGGAGGCATGACAGCTACATCCGCTGCCCTGAATAAATAACATATAGAAAGCATAGGAACATTTGTACAGGCCTTTGGCATCTGTGAAAGGGGAGGATTAATTTTCCCTGGGAATTAAGCTGGCATAGCTAAAAAGCTAATCAGTGATTTGGGTAAACTAAATTGTAACTCATTCCACAGCAACAGCAATGTAGGTAGAAGATGCTATTAAGTGTTCCAGATATATCTCACATCAGGATGAACACTCTTTAGCTTAGAGCTTCATAGGTTTTGCAGGTTTGTGTGACAAGCCTAACAGTAAAAGATTACATACCTTCTCCATAGACACTTAAACCAATGTGCATCAGTGAGGGCATAATCCTCTTAGAAGTACTAAAGGCTATGTAACAAATACTGAAATGTAATTTTTAAAAGTCTGGTAAAATTATAGTAAAAGAAGTTTCACGAATGATGTCTCTTAGTACATTAATGTTTACGTTCTGAGTAGTGAAATACCAAACAATATTCCACAATACTGCATGTTCAGTGATTCCTCAGCAGTGGGAGCATGAGAGACAGATGAAACAGAGAGAGAGGGGGGAGAGCAGGTGAGGTGGGGGGGGGGGGGGCTGTGCCAGGGCTGGCCTGGATGGAACCCAAGAGGAACCATCCTCACCGTGTAGTAACCTGGCATTAATCTTTCTTCCACACTTCCCTGGAGGTTACTCTGCCTGAAACACTGGGATGATATTCTACTAGTTCCCTAACAGTTTTGATATTGAATTAAAATAATCAACTGAGAAGCCCAACTAAACCAGGATCTGTTTCAATGAACAGAACGGAGGTTAGCTTTTAAAATTAGCCCTAGTTCCTTCACACACCTTCTGAAAAGAACATTACACGTGGGCTGGCCGCAAATTAAAGTCTACTAATAAATAAGAAAAAATAAAACACACATCCCCCAAAAACAATCAACCAGAATTTGACTATAAACATTGGCTGTGTAATAAAGTAATCAGTTATAACTTCCTGTAAAACGTAATGTATTTCAAACATCTCTTCTTAGCTTGCTGCTGAGAAATAAATTCCGAGGAGCCAGGGTTTTTTTGGGTGGTTTGTTTTTGGTTTTTTTTTTTTGGCTTTTTGTTGTTTTTTCCCCCCCCTTTTTCTTCTTTTTTAAATAGGCTATTGGATTCTTAATAGGTTGTTGACACTTCCCTCATAAGGCTCCTTCTCATTTTAGATGAAAGGCAGAACAAGTAGCCTGCTTTCTTGCACACAATAATAGACGATTCACTTGGATACACACAACTACCATCTAAAAAACCTCAGTGCGAGTCTAAAATTAGACTTCTGTGATATGACTCACAAGGAGGAGCTTTGTGACAGAAACTAGGATATTTTTAAGCAAATGAAATCTGAAGTACAAAATAAAAACTGCATTCTAGAAATAGTCTATGGAATAAATTGCTGATAATTATTATGGTTATTTTTTCCTCTGTGTATTTTATCTACCTTCAGGTATATTATCATTCTGATAATTAAAGGTGGTGAAGCTTCTGATTTCAACAAAAGGGCATAAAAAAAGGATTACAGGAAAACAGTAGAACTCTATCACTGAAATATTTTGCCTTTATACTACAGAAGTGTCTACGTCAGTATACAAGAATGGCCAGCAATAGTTCCTCTACAAAACTATTTTAATGGTTATTAATTAGTAACTAAGGCCAAGAGATATGTCCTTCTGCAATTTTCTGTTCCTCTAGTATTAAGTAAAACAACTGAGGTGGCATTCCAAAAGGGAGGGTTATTTATGATGATGACAACAATTTGCCACATTTAAATGTAATAATACACCAGAATGTACACAATGCATTGCAGGAAGATACTACAGCCCAATTGTGAGAAGATAAAGCTTAATTTTTCAAGCCTGCAGTGTACTCTAATATAAATAGGAAATGATTTAGAAGTCACAAAACTGACAAATGACAAATATCATAACCAGCACAGAAAAATTTGACATCATAATACTTCAAAGATATTCTGCTTCCTGATACCCTCAACCCAACACTATTACTAAAATAGCTGTCTGTCTAGCAGCCTGCCAGAATAGAGGTAGTGCTCTCAAAAATACTCATCACTGTAATATTTTGCTTCTTAAATTTTTTTTTTTATCTTCACTAAACCCTCAAAATTGACACATTATTGTTCTTATTTAGAATTCTTGAAATACCTCCCCTTTCACACCAGTAACAAATATGGAGGATGTTATTTTAAGATAAAGTTGACTGAAAACAGTTTTTGAGCCTCAGACATGGACTTATCACAACCAACGTTAAACAGCTGCAGCGTGGATGCCTACATATGAACTTGTCAAACTAGAATGAGCAGAGTGGAGCTTCTGAAGAGACAGTTTCATATAAAACACAACTCGCCTGACATATTTTGGATCTCCAAAATATTTCAGAAGCACCATTCTAAAACACTGCCTGTAAAGTGAACCAATGAGGTTTTCCCTCTTGCATTGCACCACCTGCATTTTGTCTAATGAATCCCATCCTCAGTGTTTTAATAGTAAAAATGAGAAGAGTTTCAGTTAATGAACCGTGTTCTTCCAGAATCAAATAAAAGCAATCTCAGTATGAAACGCTACCCCATCAACAATTTTTTGCACTAGATATATACTTTGTCCCAGATGAAAACTGTAAAAATATGTTGATTTTTCTTAAGTAGCAATTCAAATGTAAATATGTTTGACATTTATATCACCTGTGTGATTGTTAATGTTTTTTTTTATCCTGGTTGACCATCAACCAAGTGGAAAGAGGAACACAGATTAGTTTGCCAACCTGTTAGAACTGTGCTGTGATAATCAAAATTGCAAGCAAGGAAAAAAAAACATGTAGAATTGCATTGATTTGGGAAGAAAAAGCAGTAGAAAAGTAAAAGCTATGAGGTGACAATCTTGTCTTTTTAAAAAAATAATTAAATTATATTTTAAAATAGTAATGTGGAATTTGTTAACAAAGGAAAAACTCTAAAAATCAAACAAATGCTACATTGCACAGACTGACTCAGGACTGTGTTCTCATTGAGGAGAAAACAAAATTAAAGGTAACTGCAGCAAAAACCCCTGCACCATCGTATGGTTCCTTTCACAGAGATACTTACTGCTCTATAGATGACAAAACATTCTAATACAACATGATCCCTAGAATTCACTGCAGACTTTAGTTGTGTGCACTACTAGTTAAAGGTTTTGTCATTTTCCTCCTATGGTTCTGCAACGTCTGCAGTTAGTTCAGAACTTGTCTCTGCCAGCAATAAATCAGATTATTTCTATCAGATACTTGGGTCAGAAGAAACCTGAAGTGGATTCTTGCAGGACTTGTTTCCATATGTATAAACCAGAATTAAATACTTCTAACAATGGTGATTACACAGGTAGCCTTAGCAACTTTCCTTATCCAATGTTAACAAATATTTAACCTGAATACCTCTGGCTGCAGCCTAACCTTTTCACATACTTTTTGCTGGAGTAAATGAAAACACTTGATCTCTTTTCTCTTTCTTTTTTACTCTTTAATAATTTCCTTTTCAGCTATGATGTTTTTCCAGCTGTTTTAATCTTTACACACATAAATATTATATTTCAATATTTTGTTCTGAAGAAATATTAACTTAAACTTTCTCATACTGAAAAAAAAAAAATTAAAATATTTAAATCCTGCTTGAATTCCTCCCGTGTAATAACACATGGGCTACAAAACTGCCCAAGTCATCATTTATATTTACTTGGCCTTCAAGTCATTATAGTCTACAGAGTCAATAGACTCAAAAGAGTCTATTTACACACTGCCAATATGTAACAAATTGCCTAAATTACAAGATTTACTCACCAGAGAGACTAATAATTTACACTAGCATCTTTTGTAACACAAGAATCTTCCAAATGCAAGAAAGCTGCAGGAATTAAGATGTCACGTTTCAGAGAGCAAAAAAATTGCAAAGAAAAGGTAGCAGCAGCAGGACTACACGGAACCAGTATACACCTGCAAACTGGGCAGAAGTAAACCTTAACTGGGGCAGTATTTGTAAGATTGGAGTGAAACTCAGCTGTGTAAGGTGCCCCTCCTGACCAACCACATCTTTTCAATCTTGCTCACATTTACAAATATGAAGCTGTAGTCTGATTGCACAGATGATAAAATGGTAAATAGCACTGAAAGGGGAGATTCTGCCATTTTGCCCTTTTGCCAGGAGCTCACCTGACCTCTACAAACCAACTTTCGGCTGGTTCAAGTCTAAGGTAAGAGGAGAAAGAGCACTGGTGGAAAAAAAGTTGGGACCACGCATGCAGTGAAGCTTTCAATAGCAGGTTTGTGTTAAGTCAGCTTAGCTTAATGTTAAACTGTGACTCTTGGCTCTGTTGACTTAGAAAACAGCCAAAGGAAAAGACGGATGAAGGTACATATTAACAAAGTGCCTATCGGCTAAATAGGAGGAAAAAAAATCTACTGTTTGATTAATGGCTACTGCAAGCATGGCATGGAAAAGAAACACTAGGATGTAAAAGAAAGGAACAGAAGAGCCAAAACTAAAATGGGTGAGGGGAGCAAGGGGGTGGGGAGGAGAAGACAATCCAGAAAAGAAATGACCCATAGCATTTTTTGAATAGTGCTAATATAAGGAAGTTATTAAAATTACAGATGACACTCAGTTGTAGGTAATTTTAAATAAAACAAGGACTGGACTTTAAACTACTTTGACCTGTGTGTATTGAAACTCTTCAGGAGTGTGTTACTAGAAACAGCTATGGTTCCTTTCCATCATAATGTGCCTTCATGAATGATCAGGTTGCTTGCTTTCCCATCGTAGCTCTTCCTGCACTACGGAGTCTCTCTACAGGGAATTTACAAAACCCATGACTTCCACAAGCCAAAATGAGTTTAAGAACCTTATAGAAACACTGGTGCAACGCAGAACCTAATATAAGATTGATTAAAAAGAAATTATGCTTTCATACCATTTGTAGAAGCTTTTTTTTTAAGACCACAAAGTGACTGTCTTGTAACAGGATATTGTTTAAACACCATACTACAACAAGCCTTTGCCTGGACACCACAGGGTAAGACAAGTTGCATTCACACTTGCACACAAACTCACAGCCCAGCAAGTTACACATCTTTATGACTGTTTATCCCAAACGGATTTCTGAGGCAGCGATACACAGGCTTATTAAAAAACTCAAACATTTGCAGAGTGTATTGCAAGTGTCATAATCAGCAAAAGGAAAGGGCTCAAATTGGTTTTTTTTTTTTATATATAAAAAAAAGAAACTACTCTGTTGCTCTCTGACAGTTTTTAGGAGACTGATACAATTGCATTCATTTGAAGTATGTACAGCAGAGATTTCAAAACTGGTGTTGAGAATTCCAGTGAAGAGTAGTATTTTTCTGCTGTTTCCTACACTCTCTCACCACAAACACTTACTGGAAACCTGTGAGGTGAATACGAGAAAACAATGTGGAGGAGGGAGCACAGCTCACTTTACCTTTCTCCCTCATTCCCGACAAATTCCCAGCACGGACACCTTGCAGTGCTCACTGACAGTGTCACACAAGGACTCTCCTGCCTCAGGTGTTGTAAAGCACAACGGCTGCACTGCACTGAGGATTCCCCCAAACCCTCTCCATGCCCATCACGCTGGGAATGCTGTCAGTTCCACTCTCACCTTGAGCTACACACCCAGCTCCAACTGCACCAATTCTGGGCTGCCACGCAAAGATGCCAAGAAATATCTTTGTGTTCCTATGTCCATCCCCACTCCTGTTTCATGGTCTCTTCCAACCATGATGATTCTGTGATTCAGTTGACTATAATTTCTGAAAGGAAGAACAACCTTAATTGACATGGGCTAAGGTAGTAGTGCAGATTGCCTGCTCATCCATAATGCAAAGCTACAGACTTATAAAAAAGACTTAGGCTCCAAACACTCCAGTCTTGGCACAGGTGAAGTATTTATTGAAATAATGCTTCTGCAGCAAAACTCAGATCCCAGCAATACCAAAATGAACTGACTTCATCTGAGAAGACTCCAATCCCAGCAATACCAAACTGAACTGACGTCATCTGAGAAGAAAAGACTCCAGTTATAGGCATGACTTCAAATTAACATGCTGCTAAATTTCCATTTAGTTCATGCATTTTCTTCTAAAATATCTTCACTTAAAGGGTCATTTAATTACTCTTGCCTAATTTCCAAAAAGAAAAAAAACCACACAAATCCATATATTGGATTTCTACAGAGCAGAATAGACAAAAATGAAAAACAATTATGTAAAAAATAAACAAACTGCAAATAAACAGAACAGCCATTTTGGCGGCAACAGCTTTATAGATGTTTAGAAAGTTAGTACATAACAATTTGATAATTAACAGTCCATGTGCTCTCTAAATAGCTCCTGTAGCACTGTCCTTACTCAATGCTTATGGGGTGCCAGACTGGATAATCCTCCCTAATCCTGTCCTTTGCTTTCATAACCTTCTACTATTTCTCACATGCATTTCTTCATATTCCTCAGTAGGGAACCCAGTTTCACACTTATTTCAGTTCTTCCTTCAAATATCTAATTATTTTCTCTGGTATCTTTATTAAGAACCTGATTTCTTTTAAATATGTAGTACACTGAGATACACAGAAAACGTAGTAAGACCCCTGCCTGTTCTGTGAGCCTCACCATATCCTCGCACTCTCTCATTCATTTGTGTCTACCTGGAGCATCTTATCCTAATATTTAAATCACAGGTTTTCTGTGCAGAGCATATTTCCTCACTCTATGTTTGTGGGCACTTTGAACAACCATTGTCCAAGACTGCAGACCAAGAATTAGCAGACACAAATGAAAACAGAGAGGAAGAAGACAGTAACTGTACTTAAGTCTGCAGTACATCAACCAGGAGTATTTTGGGTTTGGAAAAATGCTGTAGTGGGCCCAAATGAGACAGATTGTGCACCTTTATGTTTTCTCATATTAATATACTAAGCCTAAATGGAAATTATGCGTGCTTCTTATATGTAGTGGCTGGGAAGCTGAGTTCAGATATCCCAAACTGAAAAACAATAAGTGGAAGGAAAATCCATGAGATGATAAAGTTTCCAGATTTAGAAGATGGAGAAGGGGGCAGCAGGGGTTCGTATAAATTTTTGTTAAGTCAGTGGAAACTACAGTGTAAAGAAAGGAAGAGGTTGGGGATTTATAAGTTTAAAAGTTAACAGGAGTGAAACCTACAGCCACACTCACAATTTGTTTCTACTAAATAGCATCATTTGAACAAAAATAAGCATTCTGAAGACAAGCTTTTGTCTTCAGACAAAATATTGCAGCATTTAGGCATATAACTTCTAAAACAAAATTAAAACAATAACTTTATTAAATAATGTTTTATTATAAGAACTTAAAAAAAATGAATACTCAATGAATACTGCAAAGATATCCTGTGATATGTTATCTAAAATGTCAGCTTCAGCACTAATAATTCACTGATTGACATATGAACTCTTCAATGCTTAACCATATTATAAGGTACAGTTCTCCTTTGAAGACAGCAAGTATTGATAAACTAACATTAGTTTATTGGTACAGCAGATCTACCTGAAGACTTCAGGACTGAGAAGAGGATAGATTAAATTTCTATTCTCTTTTTATGAGAAAACTGGTGCACAATCAGGTCATGTGGGAGAAAGAGAATCAAAATCTCAATTCAGTGTCTTGGCCCATGGATCCACCTTCATAATACCAGTTGCATTTAAACACCATTATTGATGCTATATCAAAGAATTCATACAATTAGAGCCCTTTGGATACACTACAAATATTTTCCAGTAAAAAATTTAGAACAGTTATTAAACTTCAGAAATACTGCCCTGTCTGTGTTCTACAGTAAAAAACAGGAACCTCCATTTATGAATGGATGGCAGAAGGCTCCAGCCCGAGTCAGTCTCTTACCTTGAAGTCGCTGCATGACATTGGCAAAATCTCTAGATCTTGCCCCTAATCGGGATGAGGCCATGATGTCTTTGCAGCGAGTCCACTTCCCGTGACAGAAGCCTTCCTCCAAGCTGCTGACCTCGGTGAGATGAGGATCTTGGGCAGCTTCCTTCAACGTTTAGCCCTCAGCCCTGGCACACCATGCCTGTGGCACTCAGATGCCTTCAGTACAAAAGCAGCCCATGCAGGGCTGGGGATCAGCACTGGTGAGAAACCTCAGCACCTGAGAAAGAAAGCAACAAGGCTTAGAGGAAGCTTCTACCATCTCTGCAAGACTAAAACCCCTGAGTTTAAATAGCTATTTTAACATATAAAGAGTGGCATGTTCTATGCATACCGTACACCCCAGTCAGAGACACAATTAATGCTGAAAGCTCGCTTGGCAATCATCAGCAGAATGAAGCTGCAAAAACAAATCATTAAAAAAAAATTGGCAATGCACCATAAATCAATGCCTTCCTGAGGATGCTTGTGGATGTTGTTTTAGAAATAACAATAATGTTATGCATATTAAATGTAACACTGTAATACTTCTTAATGTAAATAACATCAGGCATAAAGAAGGATAAATTAAAGCACTTGTAAAATCCAAAAGCTGTACAATTCTGATTTTATTTCACCATGCTGGGAAGGAGTGCATAAAAGTAACTCATTGATCAGGATAATCCCTAACTCCACTGGACTGTGTGATCTAATCTGAAATATTGAGATTCACATTCATTATTATTCAGTAAAATTGAATTCACGTTCCCTTTTCCAGTGTACAGTGGTGTTGGCTTTTGGGTCATTTAACACCAAAAGCTGTGAACTAGAACAGCTACATGAACTTAATATTGTTGTAACTATAAAATGACCTATGTGACAATAATGTGGTCAAAAAACCCAAAAAACTAGAGTCTTCAGATAATGGTATCAGTAACATATTATTGTCTGAGGAACAAGTACATATTGTGTATGTATACACCTGTTCCCCTGTTAAGAAAAAATTGAGCATATAGACATGAAGAACAATTGTATACATACTACACACACTGGGTGCATCTCAAATTTTCAGGATGACACGCAGTTGATCAAGATCACAAATATGAGTGGGTTTATTGGAGCTGTGAACTTTCCTCTTTTCCTGGACCCACTGTCTGTCAGAGAGTAGAGTCCTCCAACATCAGGCAGACAAGCCTTTAGGCTGCAGAGCTTTAGGCACACTGAACTGTCCCAAAGGAGCTGTGTCAACATCTAAGGGCTGCCAGAGGAAATCACATTTCAACATTTCCTTTTCTGACCCTTCAAACTGTGCCTGACCCAAGGGACTCCCTGCTTTTCCTCTTACTGCTGTTTTTATTGTATGTTTTCCTTGTATTTTGGATACGTAAGAGCTGCTCAGGTCAGCAAACCCAAGCTCACTGTAAATTACTAGAGCACAATTCTGATGGATCAAGGTGCAGAACAGACTGTAAAGTCCACCCCCGTTCACAGGCATGGCCAGACTGGTACCAATACCTAATCCAGCCACATTACTGCTCTTTTTGTATATGTCTACACTTTGCATAAGACATCTGGATGTTCATACGCCTTCTCTCTTCCCATGTGTTCCTACTCTCTCCTTAAGGGGTCTCCTCCCTTCCCACCTTCCAGGCTTTCTCCCTCACCCTTCTCAGGATGCACAGAGACTTTCCACATCAGTCGTGATTTACCAAAGGTGGAAAGGCACCCTGGCAGCTAGGAAGCCTCACCCTTGCCACAGCTAGGCATGAGAAGGTGCCACCATCACACCTCTCAGCTGCAAGGCTGGTTGGGGCTGATGGTCCCCTGGCATCACTGGATCTCTGCAAAGAGCATCAGCAACCAGAGCTCTCTTCCACAGCTGACAACAAAGAGCATCCAACTTCATGGATGGGGGGGAAGAAGAGGAGGTTTCCTTATGCTCACGCTTACATAGGTCAGCCTGGTGAACTTCGCTTCTTTTGCAATATTTAAATGAAACATCACATTTTCTAACCCCATACAACCCAGAAATATTTGTAACAAAGTGGGTTAAATGAAGCCTTGTTTTTGTGGCAGGGGCACCACTAAGATTTTGAGCAGTAGTATAAATGAGGTAGAGCAACTTTTAATAGCTGCTAGACTAATTGTCGGGCAGAGATAAGGGGTATTAAAAATGCCTCGTCTGACTGTTTTTTGGCTAACAGCAGTAATGATATCAGAATACCAGCCCAAAAGCACGGTGACAGAGCTAATGTAGACCAGCTGTACATGAGCAGATTTACAGGAGCTGTGGAAGATGCTGGTCCAACTCCAAGTTAAGAGTGTCTGGGAAATTGTAATGAAGATATATATTCAATCCACTCATACAGCAGGCTGAGTCACTGTGCAGCAATAAATGGCAGACTTGAAATTAATAATTTATCTAGCTGATATTAAATTATATGCTGCATAAGAAGAATCTGCAGTTCTAAATAGGGCTCCTCATTCAAAAGCTCCTTTGCAAGCAGTGGGAATTAACTCGTTTAAAGAGGATACTAATTTACTACAGGTGGGAAGGAAAGATTCTCATGTACACTGTCACCTCCATAGGCAGAAAACCACAGCTCAGACATGAGCAAAATAGATGAAATTAATCTTCATGCACCCTTCTCACCTGTCTTCAGCCAGCATCTAAAACTCCACAGAACAAGAAACCTACATGCACAGTCAACTATTCAATGTAATACAGAGGGGAATTTTTTCCTGACTTCTATAAATAGGTAAAGTCTACAACACCACATTTTTTTCTTACTAAAAGATTATACTTTCCAGATTTGTAAACATTAACATTTTAATCAAATATTCTCATAGCTATTATACAAAATCACTTGTAATAAATGGAATGACGTTTCCATTGCAGTGCCAGACACAAAGACGCATTTTCAGATGGACATGTTTTCAGAGTTCACAATTTTTTTTTAAAAAATATATGGTTTAAATCTTATAAATCCTGGCCTGAGATAAACCTAAAGGAACATATGAGCTATTCCCTGCTTTAGCATTCAACAAGTGATTATTCATTATTATTATTTTTTTAGTCTGAACATAGAGGGAATGAATACACAAGAGTGAAACAGAATGGTTTTGCATATAAATGAGATTTTTTTTTATTACATTTGCCACTTATCTGGATTTGATGGATAAAGTTATGCTGACATCATTTTCTTATATTAATTTAAAAACAGAGTACTAGAATATTAAAGGAGGAAACGTGAACTTCTCTTCTACAAAAACCATTAGGCCTTGCAATCTCCTACAGGAACATGCAGTTTACAATTCTCTGGATTGCATTGTTTCTCTGTTTAAATGATAGAAAAGGATGATGTCTGTTCTGTGGAAGAGGTAAGAAAACACTACATCTAATAAGGGTTAACTTTTCTAGGTCCCTAGTGTAACCCTGATTTTTTCATTTCTTGGAAACGCTTTGAGTTATATGCAATTACAAAAGAGAATATATTTTCTTTTTATTGGTAAATAAGCAGAGTGCCAAAGGCAAGACCAGGTTGTATTTTATCTTTTAGTTCTTAAAGTTTATAAAGCACATTAAAGGAAAAGAGATGGGCCTGTCAGCAGTGGGGTTCCAGAAAAACAGAGAGACATCTGCAAAGTTCAGACAGCATATAAGGTATGCATATAATGGCTGAAGACAAACCTTACACAAATAAAGGGTAGAAAATTCTCTGACTGTCCTTCATGTTGGCTCAAATTGCAGATTCCCACCACACCAGGCTGGTGCCTGGGGAAGATTACTACTGATGTGAAAATACAGTTATAATGGAAAATAGAGTTTTAGACTTCTAAGACTTCTAGAAACTCCCATTATAGCAGTATGGGGTAAAGAAACTCCAGACGAACGAGGATAAACACAGATAAATTAGATATTGATGAGAGCAAGAAATGGACAAGTGGCAGGCAGTGAAAGGACCGTTTCTAATCTGGGATGTATCAAAAAGAGAGGACGAAAATCTGAGTAATAAATTCAAGGAACTCTTGCATCTAGAAGCCATTTTCAAATGCTACATAGATATAAGATGTACAATAAAATAACTTGAATAACTATAGCACATGAACTGAACTGAATCCCAGGAAAGACAGAAATAAGGTCAAGCGTTGGAGCACCATTATACATTAACAAAGGGGCAGACTTCCCTCCTAAGAAACAGTGGTAGAGAACTGATAGAGTCACAAAACACTACACTTCCAGGAAAGGATTTCCAAGCACAGCGTACTGCTGTAGTGTTAGAGGTCCACTTTGATCCACAGGTTCTGATTCTGAACAGTAAGAGATCTTTGAAATGCCACCAGGGTGATAAACGCTACTCAAACGTACGCGATTCTGAGACATCAGTGACCCCAACGTCAATCAGGAATAAGTGATTCCCATAAAGTAGGAACCAGAATTTTTGGCGGTTCATAACAGTAGTTTTCAACATCAAATAATCACAGAACCAACTATTTTAGGTTGCGTTTTAGTTAGTAGTGGGGAAAGAAAAGAAAAAAAAAAAAGAAGCAGCTAGTCATAGAAAATAGCTCTAAGGAGCTGATTAATGTAGTCCAAACCATCAAACCATTAGAAGAACAACCCAAAATATGTAAGCAGGTCAGGAGATGATTTAAAGAGATAGTGTGTTAAAAAAAAAAAAAAAAAAGGAAAGCTGCTACAGAAGTCAAATGGACTGATGTACTGAAGATTACTGTGTCTCCCCTGCGAAGCAGACTGGGCATTTCTTTAAATCCAAGGTCCAGTAACTGTACACCTGTGCAGTGGAGAATAAAACTGCTCCAGACAAAATTGGAAAAGCCATGAGTCAGAGATATGTGGGCAGAAATGAAGAATGAGAAATGAAGAGTTCTGTATCAGAATGTGCTGTCTACATGTCTACAGGGATGGAGAGAGACATACTGAAAGACCGGCTGAGTTACTAAGGAAGTAAAGATGGTAAGCAAATGGTTATTAGCCAGATGAGTAAAAACAAAGTAGAAGATAAGATCAAGTGGAGATTAATTTGCCTCAGTTAGTATTATACTGATTTTTCCACTGAAGATAATTCTGATAGAAAAAGGCACAGAAGAAATGGAAACAGCATCATCTGAAATAAAATCAAAGTTAAAAGTGGAAGAACTTGATAAGATTCATGCCAGGATACTAAAAACTTGATGAGTTAACTGACTAGTTGATAATTTGTAAATTTATTTGAACAAACTGCTCAATCTGCAGGTAATACCTAGCTAATCAAAATTAGGAGCTAGATGAAGATGTGGGGTAGAATGATCCAAAGTGATTCTTACACTGTCTTACACTGTCTTACACTGAAAACGTGGTACCTTCTAATCAAAAATCTTTCCAAATCCAGGTTAACAGAAGAGTCCCTTTGACAATTGCTGCAGATGCTGTGGTTGCAAATTGCAAAAGTGCTGTTGTTTGCTTAAATGCAATGTGACACAAATCAGTGCACACTGGAAATGTCCCAAGTCCAATGGGACAAAACTGCACACCACATAAGATCGTGGAAAAATTGAATTTTGGCTCTGAAAGGTGTTTTTGTTAGTTGAATCACAACTGTGTCACTCTGTGCTTCCTTTCTCTACTGCATGGAGTACATTTGAATAGAAAGAGGTGGAAGAAGAGACAAATTATGACCTTTGACAACACACTGGAACAGGAAGACTGAAACAAGATGTTCTCACTGACCATTCAACCCCAAACGGATTTGATGTGCTGTAGCTACCTGGAGGTATCCAAATTTGTTTTTCTTGGGGAGCAAGGGCAGGAGTGGAAAAGTCTGTATCCCTACTAGAACTCCAGATTATATTGATTCCTCTAGTTATGCTTCAGCCTTATTTGGAGCTGAACAAAATTTCTTCATTTTGCAGAAAGTTGAGGGTCTGCAACTGCAATTAATTTTTTGGAAGATTTAAGGTAATTTTCACATCTGACATTTAAATTTGTGGCATATATGGCACACAATCTTTCTACACTTTGCCTGCAACTGCCAGTATTTAAAATGTATTTGTAGGACCTTAGTCATGCACACACCTATGTATGTATTTGCCTTTCAGCCAGTAGGCATTTTTTTTTTCTACTTTCTATTATCGTTTTTTGGGACGGACAAAAACCCAATGGAATGAAACTCTGATTCTTGTTTTGAAAACTGTAATTCCCATTGAACAGAAAATGCAAAGTGTTCTATGAGAAAAGGTAAGGTAGAGAGTTGCTATTTTTTAGAAAAATTGGCAGAACATACGTTGCTAGATATATTCAAAGAAAGGTCATTCACTGTCTTTCTGATATTAAAAGTTAAATACGGTGTCTATTGCACTTGAGTTATCCTGCTATTGAAATTATGCAGGAATATATTATAGTTTATATAGATGGAAGTAATAGCAGGAGACTGGGATCAGTAGCTCATCACCTTCTATAAACGCAGGATATAATCCTTGCCTCAAAGTGCTTACTACCTGCGCAGACAAAGACGGGCCAAGATTAAGATCAGAGGTCACAATACATAAGCAAATAGGACAGCGTGAAGTTCCGATATCATTTGTAAGCTGGTTAATGATAGGAGAGCTGTCCTGATTTTTCACTTTTAATACTGATGCGGTACCTAGGATATCTGTGGCATAATACAACCTCCAACAGAAGGCTCTGGCAGTGGTACATTTGTAGGAGGGGAAAAAAAAAAAAGACAGGCACTAAAATAGAAAACACTGAAGCATCTCAGGAAAGGGTGGGTCAAACCAAGTTTGAGATAACCAAGTAAGCATCAATAAGCAGCAATTCTTTGGCATGTCTGCACATCTCCCATGCAAGAAAGCTTACGTGAGCGAGCAAGGGGCAGATAGAGCTGACATAATAATGGAAAAGCAGAAACCCTTGTGTTTTTCCCATTAAAACTGTGCCTTTGAGTCTAACAGTGGCAGAAGTTCAGTTGCTTTAGAGCTAGACCACTGCTATTATTTTGTGACCTTGGAGACAACACAAGAGCTCTAAAGTTTTGTCAATAGCCATGGTAATGAGGAAGTATGGAAATAATTGTTTATGTTTGAGGTATGTACTCTCCCAATAACTACAGACACTACTTGAAAATAAAATAAAATTAAAAATTGAGCCACAAGTGACTTCCTTTAACAAAGCGTAACCGAGATGGATGAATGTGGTGTCTGTCCAAACAGGGCAGGTACGTGTCTGTCTCTGGGGGCCTGATCCACAGAAGTCCCATAGACCATTCTTGCTGTGCTGACCCTGGAAATTCTCCAGGGATTTGTGGCTTGTTCAGTGCCTCACCCAGCAAGATCTTCCTCAGAGCCAGGCTCTTGTATGTTCTCCCCAAATGCATTTAAATACTAACAGGGTGCTGCTTCGCCTTCCCTGTGTGCCTCTGCCCTCCCTCACCCACTATCAAAATGTTACTTTCTTTGAACTGTGTGCTCGCTGGCACTGTCTAACTCAGAGTAGCTCTAGGGAAGTTCACAGGAAGATGCTCCAAAGGTCCCAAAGTACAAAAAAAAGACCCTTCGAGGATTCTCATATTTTAATAAAGAGAAAGTAATGCCGTGCAAAGGTGTGAGTCATGATGAGATTCTTGTGTCTGTGTTAAGTGTGGCAGTCCAAATCACTAGTGGCATTTACAACAATTACTTATTTTAAAGTAAAAATCAAATCAAATCACAAACATATTTGGGTACATCAGTGATTAATACCTTTACGTCAGTATTTTATACTCAGGAACACAGAATTACCATTGACATATATAATCTCTAAAGGTAATATTAAACAAACAAACAAACCAACCGACCCACCCATCCCCTAAGAACAGGAATTAAAAGAACAGGAGGAAAGAGGAGAGATTATTACTTCTACTTTCACATCTAATTAAATGACTCTAACATGCAGCACTGTGCTCATTCTGGAGAGCTCCTTTTTCCAGGGGAAACTTTGGTGCTTTAAGGAATATGTTAAATATCCCATATAACAACCGGTATTGACTCCTCCAAGGAAAAACAAAGAAAGAAACAAACAAAAACCTAACTATATATTTTAACGCTGTACCTCATAAAACAATTTTGTGATGTCATTCAGCACATGAAACTTAGTATGAGCAAAAAAAAGCATTTCTGTTTACCAACTAAAAAACATAGCATCCTCATACTCTCTGTCCAGAGGCAGTATTGAACTCGGCTCTTATAGCTTAGGATCTGTTTAAAGTGTTAAAGCTCACACAAGAACTGGAAAAGAGTTAACAGAAAGCAAGCAGTCCATCACTACTACTACTACTACTACTACTACTACTACTGGAAAGTGTGTGCCTGGTAAGAGTCTTTCAACCGGCTCGGGGCTTGGAAAGTGCTGGCAAGCAGCCAGAAACACCACATACTACTTCCCTACAAGCCACATAGGTACAAATCCCTCACAGGGACGAGCGAGCACTGGAGTTTCCCTCAGCATCACGCAGATGATTTCCATAAGTTAACTCCTCCTCAATTTGCAAAATCTTATAGCAGATAACGAATAGTCCTGAGAAGCACTTTCCCCCAGTAAGGAAACGGCTGAAAACATGGTTGTCGACATCCTAGTAACAACCTTGTCTGTTACTATTTCAGCAGGTCTTACCTCTGGGGAGTTCCCACACATCCTAGGGAGCGTACAGATGCTATGCATCTCTGTAGCAGTGCACTTGTCCTTTTTTGCATCATCACTGCCTGCCACCCAGCCTAAAACTGGCTTCTTGGGAGCGCACAGGAATAGTCACATCTGCCTGGATTAACTACATTTTGGCCTGCGGTGTGTGTGACTGAGCATAAAACCGGGTATCTCCGCAACACACACGTGTGCGCTTCAGGAGGCGAATCACCGCCCTCCTCCGGGATCTCCTACCCCCCTGCTAACGGGCAAAAAACCTCAAATCCACGGGGGGGGGGGGGGGGGGGGGGGGGGGGGAAAGGGGGGCAAACGCCGCAATCACGGCAGCGAGTTTCGATTAACCTCGAGATAGTTTGGGATGGGGAGGGAGGAAGGGAGGGAGGGAAAGGAGGTGCCTGGGGGGCAGCCGACGAAAGCTGTCCCGTGGGGAGGGTCCCCCCGTTCCTGGACGCGGTCCTCCCAGCGACCCGAGGGCTCTCCCGAACCCCCCGAACGCCCCGCAATCACCAGGGGGCCCCGCACCCGCCCCCGGCTCCGCGCCGGCCGCCTTCTCCCTACCTCCTCCCGCCTCACCGCGCCGTTCCGCGCTGCTCCGCGCCTCGACGCGGCTCCCTGGTTACCGAGCACAACACGCCGCCCCCCGCACCGCCCCGCCCCGCCTCACCGGCCGGCAACGCAGGTGCGGGGGTGGGGAGAGGGCGGCCAGCCGGGTTGCGTGTGCGGGCTGTGCTTGTGCCCTGCCCCTGCGGCGCTTCCCAGGCCGAGGCCGCGCTGTCACTTGTCGTCGTCGCCACCACCTTCCTCCGGGCCCCGCAGCCCGCCCTCCTCCCCCGCTCCGCCGTGCCCCGGAGCCCGCTGTCCTTGCGCGCAGCGCGGAGGGGGGGCCCGCACCCCGCCCCGCCGCGGCTGCTGCGAGGCCGGACCAACTTGCCCGGGGGCGGGGGATGGAGCACCGGCCTCAGCCCCCGAGCCCAAACGCCCCCCCCCGCCCTCAAAATAACGTTGGGAATGGCTGTAATGGAGCTGTCACTGCTAATTACTGCGGCTGGTATTATCGCTGGCCTTAGGTAGCGTTCTGTTCTGTCGGGCATTACCTTTGGTGAAGGCTCCCGAGCATCATCACGCACAAGGCAGGGAGCTGCAGGAGCAAAGTGGGACACCGGCACTTACGTAAGAGCAGCAGGACAGAAATATTTCGAAGGAGCTGGCGAGAGTGGCGAGTCATTTCTGTTGTTAAAATTAAGGCAAGCTTCACGCAGGAAACAGGAGGGTATTTTTCTGCTTGAGTGGTGGATCATCTCTGGTCTGTAGCATTGGGATAGAGAACCCAATAGAGGTGAAATGGAGAAGTTGGGAGAAGCAGTGCCCGTGTACCTCTTAGTTTTCATCTTTTCTGGTGCTGCTGCAGTGATTTTACAACATTAGCATGCAGGGTGTTTACTGAGCGGATGGATGGAATCTGAGTTAGGCAGCAGAGATTAGTCAGCACCATCTCTTCCTTTAGCACTAGTCGTGTGAACACTGGTGCTACCCTTGTGATAGGAACACTTACACTTGTGGCACCTGTCCTGACACGATACACAGTTTGGGATGACACACTTGGAGCCAGGATGCTGCGTGAAAGAAACAGACGTACCAGGAGTTACAGCAAGGATTCTTGTGAAACTGGGGGGTACGTATCTAGGTCACCTCCATTCAGCCACAAAATTGTGCTTTTCTTGACAATAGGTGTAGCCAAGCACATTGTACTTGAAATTTTCTTTCTCTTGAGGGTTTGTAGGTTTATTAATTTGTTTTGTGCAAGGGGGGGACTGAAAAGCTGACTTCGTAAATGCTTTCTTACCTCTACTCTTTGTCCTTCTGCTTTGTCTTACCCCATGTCAATTGCAGCATCAAAGATGGCAAAGGAAGTGAATGGTGATATCTTTCTGTGTTTCCTCTTTCCACATACATCTTTTTGCTGAATAAATTCATCACTTCACTGTCTCTTTCAGAAGGTGCCAGTTTATTGCTAGTGTAAGCTTCCTTTTTTTTTTTTCTAAATTACAGTACTATACATTGCGCTATATGTTTCAAATGTTCAGTTAAAATATTTGATGTGTGCTCTTCTTATCGGTTGTAGCAGGAAACCCACGGAAACCTTGCTGATTCCTGTATGGCTATTTTGAGTTTAATACACAGAAAAAAAGATGTGGCTTATTTAAATCTCTTCCCCTTTGTATATTACACAAGAATTCAGTGTCATTCCAATTCATCCTATTTATTTTCATACAGAGCAACGAACTCCAGCTGTGGAAGTAGGTGAAGTCCACCTTGTATGAAAAATATATTCGAAAATAAGGTGGTAACTATTGTAAGCCTCACTGCACTTATCCATTTTTTTTTTTTCTAGAAGAGAAACCCCTCTTTCAATATCCTAGGGACAATGCAGTACAATATATCATCATCACCTTTCTTATTTTAATTGTTAAAAAAAAAAAAAAAAACAATCACAAACCAAACTGAAACTGTTGCTACTAGGTTGTTCATAGGTTGCCTTTCTGTAAGGAAAGGTATTTCATTTGCTATTATATAACAGTTCTGACAAGGGGTTACCTCACTTTCCACGCATGCTCTCTCCTGATGTTGGGGAATTTTTGGGAAAGAAAAGCTAGAAACATATTCAGATATTTTTATTCATTTTACATTAATGACATCCTTACTCTAAGCATATACTTGATTCCACTGTGATTTTAAACATATTTAATGCTAGGTGATCACAGTAAATAAGGATTCTTTACTAGATGCTGTCATTGATGTCACGAAATAAATATTATTTCCAACTGGGACAAAAGAAAGAAAAGAAAAAGAAGTAACACAGGTTATTAGAGTCCTCATACTGTGTTAAAAGCAAATTATTTAGCGTGCAGCACACATCCAGGACCACTCAGGTAAGAGGGCCTGAGCTAAGCACAGGTGGCAACCAGATGAACTGCCCTGGTGGACATGTCTAGCCAGAAGCTGGTGCCCCTCCTCTAACAACCCCCACTTCTGAGTACCCTGATAAAGCATTACAAACTGCAAGGAAATACTGCCAGTATCACCAAAAATGGCTCTGTGTCGTGGATGACACAACACCACTGAGAGCTGCTGCTTTTAGCTGAGACATGAGTGAGGTCTTTGTCACTGAGGAATTCAGGGTGCTCTTCCTCAGAAGAGGTATACAGCCTTTAAAGGATTTAAAGTAATGTTTCAGTTTGCCTCACCACTATGCCATTCTGTGCTTGCTCCAATTCTGGTCACCAGACTTTTGAGGAAGATCTAAACCAAGCAGAGACAATTCAGAGGACACCTACAAGAACGGTGAAAAGTCTAGAAGGCATGATCCAAAAGAAAAGACTGAAATAGCTGTTTAATCTAGGGATTAGAAAGTGATGGGATGTATAAAAACATTCAAAACCATAGAGAAGCACTACAAAAGGAAGGGAATAATCTCTTCTCAGTGTCCACGGTGCACAGGACAAGAAGTGCCTGCCTTGCAGCAGGTGAGATTGTCATACCATAAATGAAAATTTTTGGAGGAAATAAAGCTTTGCACCACATACCATAAGGAGGAAGTGAAATTTGCATCATGGGAGATCTTAAAGTACAGACTACACAAGTGTCTTCCTGGAAAGCTTTTTTTTTTTTTTTGATACTTTGTCAGGGTGCAGAACAGGATATCTCTTTAGGTGTCTTGATTTCTTCCAAGTCCATTTTCTGTGTCTCTGCATGTCGAGACTGGTTTGAGCTAGAGAGCATACCTTTCTTTCTGCAGGTTTTGCAGCAAGCAATGGTTGCCACTTCCTGTCCTAAACTGCCACACGGTAGCGATGAGCAACGTTAGAATGTTGCCACAGACCTCCTGAGAGATGTCTGCAGTTCTTCATCTCTCCTTTTAATCTGCTGTACCAAGGACAAATGGATAAGCTGTATAACTGTGTGAATTTCTCTACATAAAGCTTTTGTATATTGCGTGTAAATGTATTTGTGTACGTTTATGTTTTATGCTTAAATGTAACAAATCTTGGTGCACAAACTTTGACACCAAAGTGAAGATACAGTTAGAAGCCAGAGAATATATTCTCTCTGACATGAATTATACTGAATTACATGAAGTATAGCAGCAGACCATTTCACTTTCCTTGCATTGTGCTGAAATGAATGAAAGCAATGGGATGACATTATGCAAAAGTGAAGTGGGAATAAAAAAAAAAAAAATCATGAATACAAAAAAAAAAAAAATCATGAATAAAAAAAAAATCATGAATAAAAAAAAAATCATGAATAAAAAAAAAATAAAATCAGGAATAAAAAAAAAATAATCTGCTAAACTAGTATAAAATACCATGGTATACAATATGTTCTTGTAAGCGAAGTTAACAAACTTCTAACAGCTTAGAGATGCCTAATTAGGTTTTAAAGCTCTGTAAATGTACAGAATAAGCTCAGTCTAGCATATGGCAAGAGTCGAGCTAAGAAAAAATGTCATTTATTTCTAATGTTAGTCACTTCATTATTGTCAAGAAATTCATTACATCTATCT
The DNA here is from genome assembly GCA_004320125.1 of Scolopax mira. Taxonomy (NCBI): domain Eukaryota; kingdom Metazoa; phylum Chordata; class Aves; order Charadriiformes; family Scolopacidae; genus Scolopax; species Scolopax mira. The sequence goes on from BJBW01002876.1 coordinate 23,819, forward strand.
GAAATTTATTGTTGTGCCAATTTTTTCTCATTTATGCTTTGTAAGTTGGAAAGTTTCCACTGAATTGGAAAACATATCTAAAAACTCAAACTCCTAAACAACCCAATGAAAAGTCGACACCCCCGTATGGTTTAAAATTGGACTAAAGGGTCATTATTTAGAAAGCATAAGCAAGCAGAAATGATAGTGATCTAAAAATTATGTACATTCTGTTGGGAGCTGCCAATCCAGTAGTGGCATAGCAGCAAGGCTGGCACAGCTTCACATCCTCACCTCCAGCTGTCAGGGAGGCTGAGTGTGCACACAGACTCACCATACCCATATACACATGGCTGTTTGCACAGTTCAACAGGGCCAGGAAACACAGCACTCGTGCAGACACCAGTGACAGGACCAGCCAAATTCTGTTCCTCTCTCTGGCTGATGAGAGTGAAAGACTGTTAGTGGAAAATATATACAAATACATCTGCAAAGCTTGGATCCCTCCTGCAGCTGACTTCAAGAACTCCATCTGGCCGATGCCTCGCTCCTGGACCCCGGTCACCCCAGGTGCCAGCACCTGGGCATGACAGCTCATCCACTTCCACCCTGCCATCCCTCCATGTACCCGACTCCCCCATCACCCCCTCTTTCAATGGGCTGGCCTTAGACATTTGGTTTCTCCAGCAGTTGATTCGGGGTTCCTCTCCTCCCCCACTTGCCCCTCACCTTTCTGCGGGAGGTGTGTGTCTGTGTATCTCCTCCTGGCATCACCAAATCTCAAAGCATTGCCTCCCAGTAGCCAGTGTTCAGAGTCCCAGGTCTTTCCAGTATTATAGGTACACCAATATTTGGTTCCTTGGCTTCATATCCCGCTTGACAGCTGATAGATTTTTTTATGTTTATTAGTGATGGGCTGCATAAAAAGAAGCATGACCAGCAGGTTGAATGAGGTGATTCTCCCCCTCTACTCTGCTCCAGTGAGACCTGGAGTACCGTGTCCAGCTCTGGAGCCCTCAGCACAGGAAAGACATGGACCTGTTGGAACGGGTCCAGAGCAGGGCCACAAAAACAATCAGAAGGCTGGAGCATCTCTCCTATGAGGACAAGTTGAGAGAGCTATGGTTGTTCAGCCTGGAGAAGAAAAGGCTCCAGGGAAATCTTATTTCAGTACTTAAAGGGGACTTATAAAAAAGATGGCAACAAACATTTTAGCAGGACCTGTTGCCATTGGACAAGGGGTAATGGTTTTAAACTAAAAGAGGGATGATTGAGACTTGATATAAGGAAAAAAATTTTGTCCATTGAGGGTGCTGAAACTCTGAAACAGATTTCACAGAGAGGTGGCAGATGGCCCATCACTGGAGACATTCCAGGTCAGGTTGGACAGGGCTCTGAGCAATCTGAGGTAGTTGGAGATGTCCCTGCTGATTGCAGGGGGGTTGGACTAAGATGACCTTTAGAGGTCCTTGCCAACCCAAACCACTCTATGATCCTATAGACATTCACACCCACGTACACTATATGTGTTCTCCAGCTGCTGGCAGCAGAGATGCACAGGCCCCTGTGGTCCCAGTTGCTGCACACAGAATAGGGAACCCCTTGCCCAGGGAAATAGGTAGAAATGGAGTTTAATGAGAAGCCGGGACAGACTGCACTGATAGGGTGCAGGCAATGGCCAGACAGGAGTACAGACCAGCAGCCTGTCGACAGGACACATTTTATCCCCTTATCCCTCTGTTTTCCCACGCTCCTCCACCTGCTCTTGTGTCACTGGGCTCCTGTGTGTTGTGGAAGTGAAGCTTTAAACACACAACCTAACACTTTTTAGTGATGCTTCAGCTCAAACAAAAAAAAAAAAAAAACACCAAGAAAACAAAAAACCAAACTGTTTAAAAATTCGGGTCGAACATGATGAAGGTAACGTATTTAAAAGTGACAGGAATCAGAAATAGTAATACACAGCAAAAACGATCGGGTAGCGCCACCGTGTGGATAATATCAAGAAGTTCTTTCTTTTGGTGCTGGGCTAAAAAGATGCTGCAGGAACAGACCAGGAAACTCGCAGCTACCAAAACTGAAGTTATTTCTAATTTCCTCATATTCTAAAAGAGACAGGAAGTCTTTATCAACTGTGCCTTTGAACAGAACAGGGCAGAATTTCAGCTAGCACCAGTCTCAAGCAAACATGGACAGACATCAGGAAAAGTCATAAACACTTGGCAAATTGTTATGTAACACTAGGCAGAACAATTACATTTCTTCAGTTGTTCAGAATTGCTTGTGTTAACAGAAAAATAATTTAGCTTCAAATATAAAAAAATTAAAATAATTACTTTTTTGACATACAATACTAAAGTCAAACAGCAATTCCTTTTAGTAGAAATAATAAACAAGACTGAAACCATAGGGTATGTCAATGGTGACAGTAAAAGGATGAGTTGAAGACTAAAGTAAAAGACTAACCTGGTAGGAGAGAAGGCTTACAGGAATGTTGGGGACATGACGATATGCAGAGGTGCCACTTCATGTCTGATCTGAAAGGACATCTAAACAGAAATGGAGAACAGAGTGTTTAACAAGGTGTGAGAATCTTGATGTGCCACCTGAGGCTGCTACAGCACCTGAGAGCAATAAACCTGATGGTGCCAAGACATGAGTAGGAAAATTAAATCAGTCGGTATTCCTTGAAAATGCCTTATTTTTTAAAGAAGAATTGTTTTTAAAACATCTTTGCTTTATTTCAGTTGTTCCAAACAGTCTATGGGTCTAGTGTGAGGCTTATCTCCTTGATCATACAATATCTATCTGGAGAAAATCTCAGTCCCATAATTTTTCATGACCTGTAATCAACATATTTAGGATTCTTACCTACCACTGTGATTACTTGACTATTGACTGACTGGTAGTCAGTGACTATTTTCTGTCACTGTCATTATGCTTGCAGTTCCAAATCTATATTTGATGATTTCTATACCAGTCTTGATACAAAATGTATCAAAAAACTATTAAAAATTACATAGTTTAAATATGTCAAATGTTTTAAATTACAAGGAATGTATCTGAGCCACTGTATACGATGTGTGAGTGAAAGAATTTTTCAAAAGTCTTTCCTGACCTCATTGTGCATTTATCTTAAGTTAATTAGGTAAGAGAAGCATCTTAGTATTCATGAGAACTTTAGCAGGCAGAAGTCTGTCATCTCTGTGCAATTAATCTTATCAGATATTATTTTCTACCTTTTGATGTTAACTAGTAGAACCAGAAATTCTTCTGAACAACGTCAGGATTCTGCTATGAGACATCCATGTTTTTCATCATGATAATTTTCATTCAGGAGCATGAAACTCTAACCCTTGTCAAATAACACATAATGAATAGGAAACTTGAGGTTTTCTATGAAAAGCTGAAGCATAGAGGGACTTTTTTTTCAGATGGTGTTGTTTAAAACAATATTACAACTTTTGTAAAAAATACGCTTATTTAAAAGAAGAATTTTAAGAAGGAAGAGTACAGAATACAGAAACAGTGGAAGACAACAGTATACAAATCTCACACATGCAGAAACAGACAGGAATTTGACTAAGAATTGACTAATTTTTGAATGGATAGATCAAATCCAAGAATGAAATTATAAGATTTCTAATTGGCCTGTAGAAAAGTCAAGTGATATTGAAATAATAAGTTAAAGTGCCTACAAAATGTCTGTCTGTTTCCCAAAACTGTGTATTACCCATCTCTTGACTTCAACTCTCTTTGTTTGCTGTTTCAAAAAGTTGTGCTTTATCCCGAAGGTGGCTGCATTTCATGTGTCATTCATCCCTACAACTTCTAAATATTTTTTCACTGCATGTTTCCTGTTCTTAACTGTGTCAAGGAGTGGTTGGACTTGATGATCTGAAAGGTCCCTTCCAACCAGTAAGATTCTGTGATTCTGTGAAAATAGGCAGTTTCAAGACTACTGCTCTTTGCACTGCAATCTTCATTCCAGGAAAATACTGTACCACAATACAACAACACAGAATGTAGTTACAATTAATCTAATTGATTCAGTAAATGTGCTCCTCCACTAGGAAAAAAAGCCTCAGAGGAAGTCTTTCTCACTTCGTCACTGCTTTGGGTGAATATCTTTTCCTGTCTAGAGCAAAAAATTGCTAAACGGTATGCTTGGGAGAAGAAACAAGCTTTTTTTCTATTCTCCAATCTATGCCTTAACTTGTAGCTTTAGACATGAGCCACATGATAATTTTCAGAGTAGACTAGGAAGGACCCACAGCTGATCCTCTGTGAATCCTTGGGATTTTTCTGGTTTATGTTGTCTTCCGATGGAAATGCAACTAGATGCTTCCCCTCTCTCTTCTATTGTCTCATCTCAAAATTCCCAGCTCAGCTCCAGTCAGATCAACCCATCCCAAGAAAAATCCATATTTATTTCTGTAGCGGAGGAGTAGGAATATAAATTCTTGCCTGCTTAGTTAATTGACTCTTCTTCTAAAAAAGGCAGAAGTAAATGATTAATTAGCCAGTCAGAGGGTATTTTCTTTGATAGTATCTGAAGATCAGATGTAGGTTGTCATCACAAAAGCAGAATCTTTCATAATATGTTTCTGAGAGCTGGCAATGCTTGTTGTTTCAAAAGATATGCAACCGTCTTTATCTGTACTATCTTTGTCTTCAGAACTGTAAAGTGGAAGCATTCTTACTGACATTAATTCCACTATTACTACTTCCTATTACCATTTCTTGCAGTTGCCTAGCTAATGAAATCTCCACAATATTACCTATTGTTTTAAATCTTAATCCATGCCCTGCCATGACAGTCTTATTTATGCCTTAGGACTTTTCCCTGATCAGTCCAGAGCTTTTTGATTAGGATCAGGTGATCTAAATTGAAAGGGTCAGCTGCCATTTTTGGTGTATGCCCCTCAATTCCACATTTTAATCTTACAGAATGCTTGCTTTCTTAAGTTTGACTGACCCATGTCAAGCAGTCATATTGACTCCTTTACTTTTTTAAGTTATATGCTTTTGCATTTGTAAGTTGTCTGTTCCCTTACATTTTCATCATCTTTCATAATTTTGTTTCCTGATTTTTTTCAATTGTTCAGATCATCAGTTTATGTCAATGTAATTCAATTTACTGGTGTGGATTTCTGCATGCTAAAAATATGGTTCAGAAACCTTACATTGTAGAAGTGCTCATCCCTCAAGTCTTTTGCAGAATGAATTGGGGGTAACTCTATTGAAAGTTTTATCAGTGTAAAACTGAAACCATGCATGAAAGTGTGCATGAAACCAGTATTGAGCTCCTTGTACTTACTGGTAAATTATTTCCTACATCTGGGATTTCTGTAGTCACTCTGTGCTTGGATGCCTGTGGCCGCAACTCCTGAGTCTTACAGCTCAAGATTCATTAAGCTTACTCTCTATAATAGCAAGCCATCTGAGAGCAGTAAAAATTAATGACCTGCAATAGAAAATGGTTAAATTAATTATTCATCAGTTTCCAAAGGACCATAATCGTATTTCCATTCTCTGTGGACCTCTCTGATTAGCTTGCTGTGGGACTGGGGTGCTCAGCGGCGTGGAGCCTACAAGCACAGATGTTTGTGTGGGTGCTCAGGAGAGAGGGAGCAGTGGGGATTGTCAGGGTGGCTATCTGGATGAGGACGAGGGCAAAGGATTGGACGTTTTGTGTCTCTGAAGCGTGCTGGGCTGTCTAGATCTGCTGCAGTAAGAAGGAAGGGATATCTGTAAATAACAAGTACTTTGGTCTTTGATCAGAACAAAATTTTTGTAGTAAGTTTGGGAGGGAAATTCTCCAGGACTCATGAGTATGCTGAGGGAAATACAGCTTCCTTCACACGGCACTTTTCTTTTTTCCCACTAAAAACTGATCAAGTTTGCTTTTTGCTACTTCCCTGCTTAAACTGAGGTGAGAGACAGCTTGCTGCCAGCATCTTGTCTTCACAGCAGCCAGTGATGGGCCTGCAGCTTGACACACAAGGCGAGATTGACAGACCTGCCAAACACACACCCTCAGAAATGCCTTTAAACCTCGAACACTGCTGTCAGAGGAAGGGGAAAGAAAATCATCAAAAGGAGAAATATCAATGATGCAAGCCTTGGGCTTTTGCTTTTCCATACTGTGCTTTCCTGTAGAGTACAGGAAACAATCATTTGCACAACAAAGAAAAAATGCAAATTTCCTAGTCTCACTGTTCGTTTGTACAGTACTTAAGTACAGCAGAGTTGTCATTGCCATGCGGGATGCCTTGGGGAAACTATAATCAGTATAATAATAACAAAACCAAGCAAGCAAAGTTGGCATACGGGGCATTGCCCATGGACTTTATAGTCCTCAAAACCTTTACTTAGAATGTTAAGAGGCATTGTGGCACTCTTTGTACTTTTCTGGGTGATTAATCTCACCTTTATATACTTCAGAACATTTTGACATCACGCACATTTTAATTTTCCTTGGGCAATTCAGAAGTAATGTAACAGAGAAATACCAGTCCAGCTCATTTCCTCATGAGTTGCATGCCAAGCCTGTTGGATTTATAGGAACATATTGATACTCCGCGACTATGGCATGATCCTGTCAATCAGAGGAAGAGAAGATTAAACATTCATGACTACTGGAAAAGCAATTTCCTTCAATTGTTCATCATGCCTCCATTCTTAACCTTCTCTGTAGTATTTCCTCTTAAATCTAAACTTCAGAAAAGGTTTTGGTTTTTTTAGAACTTTTTAAATGGTACTAGTAAACTAATGAAGGGGACCATAATGATCATATATTTTCTCTTGTTTTGCTTCACATTACTCATTTGCTTATGATGTGTCTCAGAAAGCAGATTTTTACTGTCATAAGCTATTTGCCTAGAAAAATGAAGGAGGGATTTTCAATTTGTTCATCTATCAAACAAACACAGTCATGAAAATTAAGCAGTATACCCACAGTAAACCTAACTAAATTAAACCAAAATATCTGTTGTAGCATATGATTCCACAAAGACTATTTTTTATAATTTGCCTCATAGACCAGATATAGATCTGGAAAAAATAATGAAGTAATCCAGGTGCAACACATTAGACTGGGAAAAATCCTGCTATAAAGTGGTTCTGAAATACTTTTTTTTTTAGTATTGGAATGTTAGGAGAATTAGCTTGGAAACAGACTTGCTGAAAACATATAGACAGTAATGATTTTGTTCCTACCATCCTTCTCATCTCATTTTTGAAAGATATTTCAGATATACAAGAGATATAAATACTGTAAATGCTTATCTGCACATGTCACACCTATTATGATATCTCAGTATGTGTAGAGATATTTTCATTAGTTACAATGTGTTTGGATTAGGCTCTTATCTAACACACATAATGAAAAGACAGCAGGGAACTGTTTTCTAAAATGAATATAAAATAGGTCCCAGAAACTGACCCTGAACCCAGTGTGCTATGTTTCTTGGTGTTCCTAACTGCACGACAAAATTAAGACCATGTTAATGGTAAGTCCTAGTTTATGTTCCAGCAAAAGGATTATTCTTACCAGCAAGACTGCAGAGATACTGAACATCCACACAGATCTACTGATGTACAACTCCACATGCAAATGGTAGCACGCAGGAATACTTTTCCCCGTTTTAAGGCAATGCCCCATGATGAGTTAAGTCCATTAAATTCTACATGACGACCTGGGACAAATACAATTCTGCTCCTAAACAGTTCATGCAATAAAGAGACACCCACCTGCTGCTCACAACAGCAACCTGATGCCTGTGAAAGACAAGACGTGTCTCTCAGTTTGAACAGATTAGGTATATCTGTGAACACTATTTGTCAATGAAATTAAAAATTTCAGACCACCCTAGAGAGTGGGAAAAATGGATGTCATTTCATTCCATCTTTTTAACAGCAGGTATGACATAATACAACAGCAAGAGATATTTATTTTATTTTATTTTTTGTGCAATTATAGTAGCTAGATGCAAAATCTACAGCTCAACTGTAGAGCTCTATCAGTTCCTATGAAAATGCTATGATTTTGCTGTCATACTGAATTGTGTTTAGGTGTTGTTTCTTTCACTCCCCTTACTTGGCCTTTTTCTGAACAGGCAATAGAAAGAATAAGATGGTAATCTGAATAGAGGTAATGAGTCTACTAAATGTCATGCTTCATCACCACAGGTCTCAGGATGTTCAGGGGTGCAGAACTGGGTAGGAAGACTCAGAATTCTATTGATCTGTCCTTTTACCTCTAGCATCATAGTTGGAGATAAGGAAATGCTGTTCTCTGAGGATATAATGGCAAGTCTCTTTATTAGATTGCAAGTTTGTGCAAAATTGCCAATTTGGCTATTAGAAAAAAATTTTCTACCCTTTTCAAAGCATATTGGTAGATTTTATTTTCATCTGCTGAGCAAGAAATGGTTCGCAAGATGCATTTGTAGGAGATCAGAGAACATAAAGGGATTTTTGGGATTGCTGACTCCAGTTTTCTGTCCCTATGAACAATTATGCTACATAATCCTCTTCCATAATTTAGCAAGTTTCAATTTGAGGTTGAATCTAGGTGGATTTATACCTCCATTTAACCTAATTAATTCCCTGTGAGGGAAGAAACCTCAAATAATATCATTTTCTTCTGTTCTGGGATGGTTACTCACAATTTTGTTTCCTGTAAAAAATAAAAGTTTGAGTGGGCCACCACAAAATATGATGCAAGCTGTTAGATATGAAACAGTGAGAGAGATTTTCCTGACTTTCTGTTAGACCCAAAGAGCTCATCTTTGCCCCCTTCCTGTTTCACCTCCTTGTGTCCCCAAGGGTGACCGCTGTAACCTGGTGTGCAGCTGGACCCACACAAGCCCCATAACAGCAACTCTGGGTACCATACTCCCTAACTATTACTTGGCTGTAGGAATACAGTGCAGAGATGCTAAAACCAGCCTTTGCCCACACGACTTACCACTCTTTCTTCTAGCAGGATCTGCTGCCCCTCTTAACATTACGTTTTTAGTTATATAAACCTGGATCAAACAAAATTATTTTCTCTCTGGCCTTAAGTTTAACCAGTGCTGAAATGCATTAAGGTAAAATATATATTGCTGTGTACCCTTTTTTAATTCCTTCCCCCTCACTTTCCCACCGACATACAAATATGCAAATACAAGTTTGATATCACAAAAATATCATGAAAAGCATCAGTAACCTGAAAGTGTGTGGCTGGGGAGAGCTGTCCTCTGCCTCTTCTTCTGTTTCTCAGACACCTTTCACTAGACTATGTAAGACTTGCATGTTAAGGACAATATATGATTTCAGAGTTTTGTGTTGAGTTGAATATTGGATCTAAAAATTTGGTACTTGTTCCAGTAAATACAAAGTGTATTCACATTCTACATTGTGACATTATGCTTACCAATACTTAAAGGGAGGGTGTCAGGAGGACGGGGCTGGTCTTTTCTCAGTGGTGCCCAGGGACAGGACAAGAGGAAATGTGCACAAACTTGCATATAAGAAGTTCCACCTAAACAAGAGGAGGAACTTCTTTACTGTGAGGGTGGCAGAGCACTGGAACAGGCTGCCCAGAGAGGTGGTGGAGTCTCCTTCTCTGGAGACATTCAAAACCCGCCTGGACAAGTTCCTGTGCAACCTGCTCTGGGTGGACCTGCTCTGGTGGGGGGGATTGGACTAGATGATCTCCAGAGGTCCGTTCCAACCCCATATGATTCTATGATTATCTTCCCATAATTAGCAATGAGGGACCTTATTTTTATGTTATGTCCTCAGGATTCCACACCTCCCAGAAGTACTGAATGTCTGAAATAGTCATGCATTTCCCACCCACAATTCTTATGAAAATTCTGGAGAAACAAAGAGTAACATCTAATACACACCTGGAAAACAAAGGTGTTTTCTGAGATGATGTTTCACCAGCCACATTTCTCTTCATTCATAGCAGGCATATAATATGAACAGAGCCAGCATGTGGAAGCAGGTTATTTAACTATTTGGGTAAACTGAAGAAATCCGCTGTTTGATCTTGAAGAGGATTGAAGTGAGTCATTAAAAGGCAGTAAATTCAGGCCGTAGTTTCTGTCTTTTGCCACATTATGAGTGGCCTTGAAAATGGATACTTTGATGGGAGACAGCAGCATTTTTCATCTCTGGTCAAAGAACAAAAATTCCTGAGTTTTTCTTCATGTATCCGGAGAGCTGTAAAACTAACCAAGGACAAATATGAGGCTACTGAAATATGAAACAATTAAAGGAAATCCCAGCCTAAATCTTAATCTCCAGATGGAAAGTGTAAAAAAAAAAAAAAGTTTCACTGGATGCTCATTCTACTCTTTTTTATTCTTTTTTTTTTTTTCAGTGGGTTCATGCAGAAGAATTCTCTCTATATATCGTTGTTTCCTCAAAAAGTGCCAGTAACAGTAAGCAGCTGAAAAACTGAAAAGTAGTTTTCAGCAAGTTGCTTTAAAATTCTGTCACAGTGTTCATTTTTTGCTTCTAGTCTGGCAGTGATTGACAGTAGCTTGGTTCAATTGTAGACTGATCATACTCAAACATCATTACCATGCTGGCCAGCTGAAAAAATTATTTCAACTAAATTTATCTCTATGCACCCTCTAAAATACCTCTCCACTGTACGTGTTTTGTTAAACAGAAAAAATCAGGGGTTTATGGAAGCCAGTGAAAAAGAGAAGAATCATAATATATCAATGGGGAAAGCATAAATGCCACAGAGAAAACAACTGCTGCCCCCAGAACTGGCTGACAATGGTGCCAAGTCCTTCGCCTGCAGCTGCACATGGCCAAGGAAGCTGGTGACCCCACCTTCCTGCGCTACCTTACATCCTTACAGTTTGGTTGCCTGTGTTTTTTCTAACACATTGGAAAAATATATGAAGATACCCATCACATTTCCCCCCCCTGAAAGTTCTCTTTATTCAGGGATTGATGTTGTAAATTCAAAGTACCTCCTCTCATTTAATCAATACATTAAAAAACTTTAAGGACAGAATTGAGTTCCTCAGTTTCTCTTTTCAAGGGGTAAAAGACTGCTCCTTTTATTGGAATTGAAGTCACATCAGCAATGTATTTGACACCTCATCCTCTGCATACCTCTGTCTCCCATCAGTCAGAGGTGACAGTGTGTTATACTGACATCATCTACCTGGACTTATGCAAAGCATTTGACACTGTCCTGCATGACGTCTTGGTCTCTAAATTGGAAAGACATGGATTTGATGGATGGACTACTCAGTGGATAAGGATCTGGCTGGATGGTCACAATCAAAGTGTTGTGGTCAATGTCTCTGTGTCCAAGTGGATACCAGTGATGAGTGTCATTCCTCAGGAGTGGGTATTGGGACTGGTGTTGTTCAATTCTTTGTCAGTGACATCGATGGTGGGTTGAGTGCACCCTCAGCAAGTTTGCCAACAACACCAAGCTACATGGTGATGTTGACATGCTGGAAGGAAGGGATGCCACCCAGAGGGACCTGGACAGACTTGAGAGGTGGGCCCATGCAAACCTCATGAAGTTTAAGGCCAAGTGCAAAGTTCTGCACATCAGTCAGGGCAATCCCAAGCACAAATACGGCCTGGGCAGAGAATGGATTGAAAGCAGCCCTTAGGAGAAGGAGTTGTGGATGTTGGTGGATGAAATCAACATCAGCTGACAGCCCAGCAAGCCAACCATATCCTGTACATGGTACATGCCTCTGTACCAAAAGACGCATGGCCAGCAGTTCCGGGGAGGTGATTCTACCTCTCTGCTCTGGTGGGATTCCACCTGGAGTACCGTGTCCAGCTTTAGAGTCCTTATAACACAAGAAGGATGTGAATCTGTTGGAGTGTGTCCAGAGGAAGTCAAAGGGGAAGTCAGAGTGGGGTCAAAGATGATCAGAGGGCTGGAACACCTCTCCTACAAGGAAAGGCTGAGAGAATTGGGGTTGTTCAACCTGGAGAAGTGAATGCTCTGGGGATACCTTATAGCAGCCTATATGAAATAGGATAAGAGGTAATGCCTTCAAACTCGAAGAGGGTAGATTTAGATTAGATATCAGACAGAAATTTTTTACTATGAGGGTGGTTAGACACCGGAACAGATTGACCAGAGAAGCTGTGGATGCTCAATCCCTGGAGGTGTTCAAGGTCAGGCTGGATGAGGCTTTGAGCAACCTGGTCTGGTGGGAGGTGTCCCTGCTCATGGCAGGGGTCTTGGAACTTGATGATCTTTAAGGTCCCTTCCAACTCTAACCATTCCATGATTCTATGATTGTTCTGTGCCTCCACATGCTTCACCATGTAGACTTGCTTCTGGAGCAAGCCAGTCCAGAGAGACATCCCCCAGTATTTTTAAAAATTTGCTTCATGTAAAAAAAGTCACAAATAAAGCAAAAGAAAACAAGACTCAACATTAAAATTATGCCAGATCCAAATCTTAAGATTAGAGTATTCCTAAATTTTTTGAATTCCTGATATTCCTTGTGAAAAATAGATGTAGCTGACCCTTGTTTGTCTGTTTGTTTGTTTGTTTGTTTTAAACAATGGGCAAAACAAAACCTCATACAAGTCTTCAGGGAACAGAGCTTTGGCATTCACACCAGAATATTTATGGACATCTATTATTGCAATATATTTCGGAGGAAAATTGTTAAAATCAGGTCCTACAAAATTTATCACATAAATAAAAAATGATATATTTTATTGATCCTCATACATTATCCATTAATTCTGGGTATGTGTTATTAGATATCTCGGACATTTGCTTTTGTAAGTGTTTTTGTAAGGGTTATTATCACTCTTTGTTATATTTAGCAGCAGTACCTACAAATTCCAACAGAGAATTAACACTGCATGGTATTAAAACTGTCCAAACAATTAACTCAAAGCCTGTTTGTGTTCCAGGGAACTAATATTTTAGAATGGGGTGTGGAAAGGAAAAGAATTGTCAAAGGAAATTTGAAGTACGCTCATTAAAATATTAATGCCTACAGTTACACTGTCAGGCCCAGCTAGTTCCTCAAACCACTAATGGCTAATGTTTAACAATCCGTATACACTAAATTAATATACCAATGAAATGTGTTTATTAAAAGCCTCTTGACACACTTTTTCCTCATTGAAAATTCCCACTGAATACAAGTGCTTTTGAATGTTTAAGGAAGGTCTTCAACATAGAAAATCATTACAGAAAACAGAAAGGAATATTCATCTCTCTATCTCTGGACATTTTGGTTCAAAAAGTTTCAGAGAAGGAGGAGATTTGGTATTGTTCTGAGTCAATTTGCTCTGGCTGAGGAAATGACGAGAAGGAAACTACTTCCCCATCTCGGGAACCATGTGGTGTTCCAAGATAAGGCGAGCACTTGCTAATTTGAGTCCACGAGCAGGAAATGTGATACATCCATTTCCTTTCAGGCAAACAACACACTTCTCTGGCAGCACAAAAGCATTGCTTCTACTGCTAAATCTCAAACGTTCAGAAACCCATTGCTCCTCTGTGGACATACCATTCTATATTTTTTATTTGGATGTTATGGATAGAAACAGTACTTACTCTCCAATCACATGGCCACCAAAGTTTTGGGGTAAGGATTTTGTTTCTTTTTCTAGAATATCGTTAAAGTGGGTGTTGACATTCGCTGATGATTGCCTTAAAAAGTACATCTAGATACTTTAAAGACTTATAATGAAAGCAAAAAGCAGTGAATAGATTTTAGATTTCTTGCAGAGCAAAGGATCGTTTTCCATATATTTCTTTGACAAAGTTTTATCATGTTTTTAACTAATCAAGACAGCAGGAACTGCCCAGGCAGAATTGATTGTTTGACAAAGTTCAGTAATGAAGTCAGTTGAAAAGGTTTCTATTGACTTCAGTTTGTTTCAGATCAGGTAGATATTCTCAACTGTTTAATGGATCTACCTACATGGCAGACATGATCTGTTTAATCTTCTGAGGAAGAAGAGATAGCAAAAACTAAATATGTTCCAGCCTTTGGAATAAGTTCTTACTTCTCCATAATGTAAAATGATTTGCAGTTTGTTGTGGTGTCTCATGATCAGATTTCCCTTATTTTTTCTTAATGCATATTTTGATTATTGTCCATTAAGAGTGTTTTCCTTTACCCAAACCTAAGAATGGGTCATTAACTATGAGTGTGAATGAAAATTAATATGAGTGTGAGGTGGAATTATATTTTATACTGAAATTGATTTAAGATAATTAGATTCAATGACTTGATTCTAAATGATTCTGTGAAACAACTGTGGAGAGCTTTTCCCTCCAAAAAGCTCTATCACTTGCTATGTTTAGCATTAATATGCATTAGTATTCATCATTAGCCTTTACCATTAGCATGAACCATATGATCTGGGTTTGTCTATTTTACTAGACATTTTTTAGTATTTTGAGGAATGACTCCTCCAAAAATCTGTGCACTACCTAAAACTAAAAAATCCTATGCATTAGCAAATTGGACTTATGTTGCATTAAAATGCCCTGGGAGAAGAGTAGAAAAGAACTATACAAGAATATTTAAAGTTCCTTCATTTCCTTAGCATAAGAAACAAGAATCTGTGGAGTGCCATCCACATGTTTCCTGCAATGACACATATATTTTCCTACTGGGAGACCATGAGCAAGTCATTTCATTTTTGTGTCTTGAGCTAAAAAGTAGGATAATGATACTGGATGCCCTTGAGAAATACTCACAGATTAACTGAGGAAAAAATAGTGTTATTACTGTTTCAGAGTCTCTTGTTGTCTGGAAGCTGTCTTGTGGACTCTGAAGAATAACTATTGTCTTTGTAGAGTTGAACTACATGTAATTCTAAAATGGCTCTTTCAGAACAAAAATGAAAGTGTTTACATCAACATGTACTTTAAGAATCCTTGTGTAAAAGGTGCTGGCCCTTGTTACTGCATATCTACCTTATTCTGAGGTAAATTACTTCTTCACTGTCACAGAAACATACACAAGACATGACAATGTTGCATGAAACTCTAAGGATTCATTAACCATAACGCTCAGACTGTGGGCAGTGTTCTCCATCTTCATGAAGAGTCAAAAAAGGTACCTAAGTGACTGTTTAATTTCCACAGCACGTTCCACAGCTGGCTCCACTGGTACTGCTGTTACTCTGTCATTCCACTGAAGGTACTTCTCCAGGTTCTTCAATATCAAGAGCTGCATTTGACAGCACAGAGCGGGACGTGCGTGAGATGTCTTATTGCTGAAAGCATCTCCTTTCACCAGCAATGCCCAGCCAGCTTGCCAGGGACTGAAACTGTTCCCAGCCCTGATCACCTCCCATTTGCTCTCACTGACTGCAGATGAACCTCACAGCTTGAGTTTTTGTGAGGAGTTTGTATGTTCTTGGGAAGGGAAGATACCTCTTACGTTCTCCTTCTTTTGCTGATAGAAGAGTTAATAGCATTTCCTCTTCCTTTCCTTTAGGTATATAAAATGTAGTAGTAAAGGAGGGACACTATGTAGTCTGTATCAATGACTGACACAAGCTTACTGTGAGGAAATTTCACTAAAAAAAAAATAGAAGAGTATTTTATGATATCCTCGGACATGCATGATCTGATGTAAAAATAAAGGTACACATAATAGAGATAAATAAAACTAAATTTTTTTTAAGTGAGAATGCAGTATTTGAACTGTTGTTTTTCAGGATATGTTTTACAGTCTGTTACTGTTTTCCTAAGCCTCCCACCACATAGTGCTGCGAGTGGGAATACTTTACAAAGATGCAGATCCTTTTCCATGCTTATGTGACTTCTCAGCAGCTCCCATAGACTTGACTGAAGTGTAGACTTCAGCATGTGTGTAAGGGGAGGGGCTAACTTTCTAAGAAAAAAATAAATGCTGTAAAAATTTTTAGAATAATTATTCGTAATGATATTTAATTCCTTATAATTTAAAAAAAAACCCATCTAATTTCTGACAGCTGGTTCCCTATTCTGGAAAATATACAAGCATTCTGTTTTCTAAAGCTGTTCAGTTTCCAATGGTAACTTCACACAATAGCGTCTTAAAAGTGACTTTAAGAATTTTAAAACAATGAACAAACTAAACTGTCCTCCGCTTATTTATGCATGAGCATACATAAATCTTTTGACAACTGCTCCATGTTAGTGGAAGTGTGCATGAATAAGGCTGCGTAGATAAAAACAAGTTTCAGAGAAGTTGCCTGAGCTACTGCAAGGATGCAGGAACTCATCTCTTTCAGGTGCCAGCTTCTGTGCAGCCATGTGACCTCCAGTCACCCTGTTTTGCAGCAGGAATCCATACTATGGTACTTTGGCAGAGGTAGGAACAGAAGCACTTTAAGTCAGCCTCTGCTGAACTTCATCCCCATTGGAATGACATGGGACTGTAGACAGAGAATCTGGATCATTGTATTTTATTGGTAGTTTCAAAGGGATGTTTGGCAGTTGCTGAGTGAGAAATTTGGGGTTTGGTACCTATCCATCAACCACTAATCTCCGTTTTTACTGTTTTAAAATAGTCTTTATTGAATTCATTTTGATTTGTAAGTTAACAGTGGAAGGAAAGATGTTTCCATTTTAACCAGGAGTGCATTTCTTGTAACTCCTAAAAGCATTCTCAGTTGCACACCGTTAAATACAAGATATGGCTTTGAGACAATCCTATTTCGCCAGTGCAGATAGTAATGTACTTTCAGATCAGGAAATTTAATTTAAATAGTACATTTGATCAACATGACAACAGCAGAGAGAAAAAGTGTAAGCAGGTATTAATCAACATAAAGTTAGATCCCTAGACTATCCTTCAGTCTAGTTTTACTCAAGTATCTATTTAAAAATTCAACATCACCATTTAATATGGTAAAAACATTAAGGACTTCCACTCTGATGGCTGTGTCAGTGAATTTTCAGCATACCTGGAGTGATCTCGCCTCATTCCCTTTGCTCCTCTCCACACATTTTGTACCCCTCCAGTCTTGCCTTAAGAGCAGCAAATAAATACTCTGGGAGCTGCCTCAGGTGTCCTGCTGAAGATGTGGGCACTCAAAAGCTGCAGTCCGGAGCCAGCTGTGAAGCACTTGACTGCAGATGTGACAGTGATAGTTTCTAGCAGGCCATTTTCTTCCTAGTCTGGTGGCATTGCTAATAGGGCAGAGGACTTAACTAAACTGAAGATGCAATTCCTTTGCTGGCAGATAGGAGGAAGTGAAGGTGTTACATAGAGGCACTTACAAATGCTTTAAACCTCTTGGGATTTTTTCGTAGAAGAGAAAACCTTCAGGGTTGAAGTGGAACAAAGTAGGAGGAAAACACAACAAAATTAGAGCCTTGGATTCAAGTGCAGTATCAATGTCAAGGATATATTTTCTGAATTGCTGTTTTCCTTCTTCTCTTTCATTCCCTTTTCTCCCTTTTCACAATTTCACCCTAGTGTTCTTCCTGGTACTATAATTCATGGCAATCAGCCAAAATAGAGCAAGGAGACTGAAGACACTGCATCAACTGGAATTTTTCCTTGCACTTGCTTTCTTTTTTTTGGTCACTTCTCCTTTGGAAAACCCTGGTGATTTAAAAAATGCAATACTTGGCAACATGTCACACATCATAAAGAGCTCATAACACAGGGAATAAATGTCTTCACAGGAGAACCTCTTTCTGCAGAGTCTTTGTTTGGATCACTGATGCCTGCAAAAGTTTGGAAATGGGATGTAAACAAGTGAGTTTCTTTCTTTGGAAATTGCTGGGCTGGAGTGAGACAACTTCAGACTCCTGTTGTTGGAAGCAGCCCCGAAGGGAGAACAGAGAGAGGGAGAGGCAAAATGCTTTTTTCCAACCTCATGAGGCAGTTCTGCTTTAGGATATCAGGGGATAATTTCTTCCAGTGTTTATCCAAAGTAGTAGGACATTGTCCTCTTCAAAAAACAGAGACTGAAAATGAAGATGGAGGCTCTTAGTGCACAAATATAAGTATTGCCATGAGCCACACTGTATTTTTGAAGCATAAGTAAGCAATTCTCCATTCATGGCATTGCTGGGGACAATAAATGAAAACTATTCCTGTGGTGCCTGACTGTCAATTTTGAATTTCTTTAATGCCTGTTTGCATTTAGTTAAAACAATATATAAACAGTAGTTAGAATTACCAATAAGAACAAAAATTAAAAGCAAGTCAAATTCATCAATAAATGGAGAGTGAGAGGGAAAGGAGCAGGAGGGTCCCCGAAAATGTTATGGGAGGAAGGGATGTTCTGTATCAACTTGATGAAGTCAAACATGTCTGAAAAAATATATCTGAGTTCTTTGGCCAGAAGCCTGTACTATATGTACATATTTATATGTCCATGTCACAGATGGGCATATATATAAAATGGAGTCTTCACACTGACACTGCATCTCCCCATCTGGCATACACTGACTACAAGGACAACTCTCCTGATCAGACTTCCCAGAGTGCTTTATCATGCACTACCTTAACAAGTCTGTTTGCTTAACGCTTGAATTTCAGAGCTTGGCTTCTGGCTCACCAGGGATACTGATCCATCACTCAGGACTTGCGGCTTGGGGCTTTACCTCATGGTGTGTGATATTAAAGGACTCAAATCATTGAGCAGGCTTCTGTCCCCATCATGATGGAGTTAATACGAGAGCCAATTGTATGTGAACAAACCCTCCTTCCAGCTCCCCACCTATCTTTTCCAATCAAATAAATGGCTCATACTTCCAGCTTTCTTATTATAGATTTTCTAGAGCCCTGCTGTTCTTTACTGCTTGCCTAACCTTCCATCTTGTGACTAATATGTTCTCCTTTACTTCTTCAGGCTGGACCTTTTAAAAAAAAGAAAAAGTTTTACATCTCTGAAGCTACTTTTCTATTCTTTTTTTTTTATTTTTTATTTTTTCTATTTTTCTTGAGACCTCTAATAACACGGAGCAGTTTGTCTTTCATTCCAATTTCACGATCAAGTATATCTACTGATGATAGAAAAATAGCGCAGTTTGTCTTTCATTCCAATTTCACGATCAAATATATCTACTGATGATAGAAAAATAGCTTGTTTTGAAGGGCATACAATGCAAATGCCCTCATTAACTGGTTCTAGTATATGTTAGTAGCATGTCAATTTGGGCAACCCAAGTAATCTAACACATAAAATAATAAATAGGAAAGAGAGATGCATTTCCTAGTTTAGAGAAAACTCTCATAATTCGTTGCTTGAAATGGCTAGGAAAATAGGAGGAAAAATATAGTCTTGGAGACATTTTCCCTGTTTCTTAGCCCAGAAGATATGGACTAATTAGAGCATTATTCCTCAAAAATATGTGCAAAATGTTCTCTATACTAGAAATTTCTAGTTATGTGAGTGGTGTGACCACATAATATAAGGTATAGCGCAGAAGGAAGCATAATGTGCTTATACCCCTTTGTGTCAGTCTGGTATGGACAGACCATGTCCTCGGGATTGCAGATTTCCCCAATTCTAGCAAAAAACACACCTGCAAGCCTATCTGGCTTAGTGACCGTGTAGCTGTATTGAGTAAAGGCAATGGTGACATAAAGCATCTTCCCACTCCTCCTACAAGAAACCTGCCAACAACACAAAAAATTATTATCAAGTTCAAAATTTATTCAGATTCCTGAGGTAGGGATCCTAACACGGAGTGCAGTTCATTGATTCTTCCCAAATTCACTGAGAAACTACAATTGTTTAATTTCCTATGATCAATTTGAATTTAGAGCAGGACCGATCCCCCAAAAGATGTTTGAGGAAACAGGCATACTGTGTGGCAGATTGCTAGTTGGGTTTCTGGAAGATAAGACAGATGATTCCTCCATGTTTCAGGTCCCTATTTAAAAAAACAGAGAAAACTTCTCTGTGCTACTTCGTAGGAATATTGACAAGAGAAAGATGATGAGGTAAAATGTGACACAGAATCAGACAGAAAGCCACTTCTGATTTTGCAAATGCTTCCTGTAAACACACTGAGTTTTTTTCCAGTACATTTATCTGAAGGACAGATGTACAACACAGATATAAAATATGATATATTTCAACAACACTACAAAAGACAACAAGATCTTTATGGCAGTGTTGCATCCTTGAAATGTTTCCCTTATTATTATCAGTCTTAAATCTACCTACAAGTTGTCCCTCCTGCTCCTCAGTGAAATGTTACATGATGACACTAATTTAAGAGTGAAGCCATATTTTCAGATTACTTAACGAAAGATTTCACTTGAATGACTAACTTCTTTCAAATTGATGAAGAATAATTGCAATGTGTCTGCATGGTGAATCTTCAGAAATCAGAACTGTGAAAATCCTATACAAATAAGCAGAGTTTTCAGGACAGGGATCAGTTTTGCTTTTGTTTGTTACAAAGACCACGTGCTGGGACCTCAGGCAGATGCTGGAAACATAGTACACAGACAAAAATAAACAATGGTAACACCAGTAAAACTCAGCTTCAACTAGGTAGAAACTGAGACAGACTTTTTTTTTCACCTCTTGGAGAGAACTGTAGGGCAGTTCATCCTCCCAGGCCCAGCAGAATCTGAGTAACTTTTGCTGCATGGCTTCTGGAGCATCAGAGATTCCCCTTGACTAATGACAATCTATTTTTTTCCTCTTCAGATGAGATACTGAACCACATGAAAATCCCATGGAATGAGATGTAGAAAATGTCACATACTAAATCACTTCTCAAGTGCTCAAGTGCTCAAAAGTTGATTTAAACATTCCACATAATTTTGATAGTGATGAAGGCAGCTAGAGGACTGCTGGGGCAAGGGAGACCCACACATACTACCTCTGCTCTGCCTGACCCTGTTAAGATTTCTACAAGAGGGCTGTTGTCCTGTCTACCAGGTCAAGGTCACCAGACCTTCCCTTTTCCAGCTCCCCTGACCACAGCGTGAGCTGTTTTGGGATGTGTCACAAGGCAGCAGCAGAGCAGCTCGGACCAGTGACTCAAACATCAATACTGCTAATACTGAGAGAAATGGCAACAAGGGTGTGGGCTTAACTGAAGGAAGATAAAAGACAGCATGTGATGGTGGGGCATTAGCAATGGCTGATGTTCGAACATCAGCTTTTCAGTGGCAACATGACAGCAGTGAATCTCATTCTTCTATAACACTCAGGGCCCCTAGCTCCTCCTTTGAAGACCTCCAGAAATATTTTTATACCAAATAGGAAATAAACCTATGACTTGTGATGTAATTAAAAAGGAAGGCATTGCTCATTTCCCCCCTCTCAGCTTCAGGATATACCATGTCTCTCTTCCCCCTCAGCTGTGTTTGAGAAGGGTTGATTTTAATCCAGCTTCTCACCAGGATTTCTTATGCACCTGGCAGTACTGCTTGCTGGAGGGGCTGTACTTCATTGTCTTCCCGTATTGCTACGGGGACCCTGAAGCAGTCAGGCAAGAGATTCTGCACTGCACCACTTTCTTGTGCTGGTGCCATACTATTGTAGGAAGCCAGCACTTCCTCTCTGCTTCATCAGGCACAAGAGTCAAGGTCATATGTCACATCGAAACATACTCTGCCCACTCTGGTTTCTCCAGAACTGTGTCTTAGCCTAACGCTGTTTTTTTTTCCAGCTAACTTTTGGATGTACATTTTGTATCAACTATTGGACTACTATTGTTTTGTATAAACCCCGCAAAAAAAATTATCAGATAAACCATATACTCTCTTCTGAAGGGTCATAATGATCAAGCTATTCCAAATTTAACATGATTATTCTTTTGCTATCAATTCAGTAAAAGATTTGAAAGGCACGTGAAAGCTATGACTTCCATTACTGAAGCAAAAGGGATTCTATCAACAATTAGACCTTGCATTTAGGAAGCTGATATGTAAATCCATTCCAAGATCTTATGCGCAGGCCTGTCAGAGAGATAAAAGCATATATTAATGAGGGATCTATTTTTTTCCTTGGCCTTATTCTGGTAAGCCCAAAGAAAAGAGTATTACTGTAGTTGGATGAAAGCAACAAACTATGACATGAAAAGAAGAGACCAGTCTTATTCTTGCATGCCGTCTATTCAGAGCACAATTTCTTCCTTGTGTATAAATTATTCTTTTAAAGTGAGTCTGTCATCCTCAGGCTGTGTTTTGTTGCATCCTAATTACTGCTTCTCTCCTGCTTCCCCCCACTCACCCACAACTCCCATACAGCCATTGATTTATCAAATGCTTAACCATCTTTAGCAGGAAGGAGACAGATCTAAGGTAGTAGAAGGAAGAGGCAAACTTTCTTCAGAGTATTATTTAAATATTAATCAGACACACAGTTCACACATATTTTGGCAATTACACCTACTCTATTGACTATGCAGTGCTGTTTGTAGTCACATGAGCCATATGAGCTACCCAAAGCATCATGTTTTATCTATCCATCAAATCCAGATATCTCACCTTTAGGAAATCAGGTATATTTCTTCTTCCAAGTACCCCACCAGTGAATGTGATGGCATGTGAGCCTATTGGCATCAGCACTCACATAATAAAAAGAGCTTAGTGCTGTGCTTTCTCCCCAAGAAAAATCCCACATGGCTGCAAGCTCAACTCTAGAGCCTGGCAGGATTCAGATGCAAGTGAGTTGGTCTCAGGACATTGTGGATGCAACGATTCTGCTTCAATTCTTGTAGAACCTATTGAAGGAAAATTATCTATATTTATATACAGCTTCCAATTTAACCATTGTAATTCATTTAACCAAGAGTCAAAAATCTTGGTGAGCCAAATGAGCAGCTTCAAGTGATGCCATCTCAGTTATACACATTAGTCTGAAGCATGAAGATGGAATGAGATGTCCGCAATCACGAAAGAAGAGCACAAAGTAAAAACAAGATTCAAGGCTGACCATTTTGTCTGTCTCAGAGGATCTTTATTTCATAACCTTACCCTTTTGTTTGGGGAAAAGAAAAAAAAAAAAACAACCAGAAAAGACAGTAACAGTACAGACAGCTTCATTTTTTCCTACTCCTCAAAGTCGAAGCTTCATTTTCTATACAACCTTAATAAAAGGTACTTACTCACATTTTGAAACTATTGTATGGTAGTTAACTTTGCACCAAGCAATTCTAAGTCATTCTCCTAACAACTCTTCAAAATAAAAAAAAAAATAAATATAAAAGTAAGTTTTTAGGCTGCAGTAGTTTTAGTTCCACGGTAATAATTTAATTCCTTTCTACTTAAGGAGATGGAAATGACATGTACATGAGTTTGATATTCATGGATTTAAAATGGGACAATAGTGTCTTAATATTTATCTGTTAAATAATCTCAAACAAAACTACATGGATGATGTAAATATATACAGCATTCTTATAAAATAATGTCTAGGAATTTTTCGGGAAAATAATTGGAGGAGAAAAGAAAGTGTTCAATGCAATACAAAAACCTTTTTTGGGCTCTGATACATGCTTGCTGAAGCAAACAGCCAGAGCAGTTTCTGCTTCTTAGCAGAGGCCTCTGCCTTGCTTTTCTGGCATCTTATTTGCAGAAGAGAATTAATTCCCTGTTTCAGACATTTGAATTCACAATCCAGCATCTCAACACACTTATGACATATTTGACCATTTAACTGACATCTGCTAATTTTAAACCCTTTGCTTTAAAAAAATTATGTTATATAGATGCTATCTTTCAGTTATTCAGGGTAATGGGAGGATGAGCCAACCAAGCAGACACATAGTTTTATGGACGGCGCATAAGTTATTCAGGCAGAATATAAATGAAGAAGTAGACCATTAATGGCTGTGTTGATTGAAAAATGCAGGAGTCTCTAGACAAATAGGACCTGGACTAGCCTGGTGCAAACACAGCCTCCTAGACATCACAAGCACCAATATCCCACTTCACATTAAGTCTCCAGCCTTGATCATCTACCCTTGGTCATCAAGAGTTGACTAATACATCATCCCACTTAGAAACTATACCAGTGTTTATCAACTTATGGTTACACAGATTCTTGTAGGCACTACTTAATTAGATCTCCTAGCCCACACTGAAATAGATATTCATAGTCATATTTGATATAAGAGAAACCTCTGAAACTGGTTGATGATCACACTGAAAGTACTGGGAAAAAGAAAGCTCAAATTTCTGAACTCCAGATAACTAACTGAAGAGTACAATACTACCACATTTGAACATGTTTCCATATTCTCAAAATATTCACTATTATACCTGTTGACTGAGAAAAACAAATGTATCAGGAGATTTTTTGCATTACTGGATATACCTCAGATATTGCTGCAGTGAAAAAAAGAATGAAAAGCTGATGTAAATACAGATCTCTCTTCCTGCTACTTGAATACTTGTTTATTGGGTGCTTTTGATCAGTGTTCAGCAAAGCTCACAAACAGATCCTCTTCTTCCCATTCTTCAATTTTTTACAACTCTCTTAATTTTCCTCTAAGGAAGGCCCTAGTCTTAGCAATTTCAAAACATAATGAGACTACTAATATCTGTTTCATTCATTTCTCTATGTTAGTACATGACACATTTAAAATCATAGAATCATAGAATCATCTGGGCTGGAAGGGACCTTCAAAGGTCATCTAGTCCAACTCCCCTGCAGTCACAGGGACACCTCCAACTAGACCAGGTTGCCCAGGGCCTCATCGAGCCTCACCTTGAATGTCTCCAGGGAAGGGGCCTCAACCACCTCCCTGGGCAACCTGCTCCAGTGCTCCACCACCCTCATAGTAAAGAACTTGTTTCTAAATCGATGAATAAATCAGCAGTATTAGATAAGTCTCTTCTCCTTCTAGCATGCCTTTGCAATGCTCTTAACACGCTCGTCCCTCTTAGATCTGGGAGAGTACCTACCATCCTTGCTGTCTCCACTATGGGCTCCTCATACCTTGTCCTGCCTTGGTGCAGACCCGAATTTGAGCAAGTCCAGCTTGCAGCCAGCACAGCTGAGGTGACTGCAGCTCCAGTTCTGGAGATGGAGGCCCTAACCAGCCTCTCTGGCTTATGTTTAAAGAAAAATTGTCATGGACCATTTGCATGTGTGGGTCACCTCGGTCCCAATACTGGCATTTCCATCCCCCAGCACAGAAGAGATCAGACCAACTGAAGAATACACAGAAAAACTTTACAGATGACTGATTGTACAGGTTTATGAGCAGGTGCAAATAAAGTTCTGTCTTGAATCCTTGTGGCAATAGGAGAATACAGATAAATTTTCTGCTACCAGAAAAATGGATTATGATTCTATAAGTGTCACCAAACTGATGAAATTCTCAGACCACATTTAGCAGTGTCCTGGGAAGGAGAGAAAGGGGTACCTCGCATTAACTGCTTTGGACCTCAGCTGATTTCTGTTGCTGGGAGGCTGGAGCAGAAGTTCTTGAGGACTTTATTCCACTGGTAGGAGCTGCAATACCAGGCAAAGAAGCCTTCCTTCCTCCAGGGTTCTTCAGAGTATGAGTCGTAAAACCACTCATCCCATTGCAGCCCTCCTGTTCACCTGCTGCTCTCCCAGGAACCACTGACCATCAACAGGCTCTCCTTCTTGATAGGAGAAATGCTACCATGTGGTAAATAGGAGAAATGCTACCATGTGGTAAGAGGAAGAATCACATCTCATCTCCAGCTCTTCTGCCTTTTGCACATCTGAAACAGAAAAGCCACACAGGTCACTGATGGCTGGAGAGAGAGCTGTTAGTGAGGAAAGCAGAGAAAAGTATATGAAGATTTAAGTATACAATAAAAATCAGCCCAGACTATAGAACACAACCCAGAGAAGCTTTATTAGCATGGGTATCACAGCTCCACTGCAACCTGGTTGTCTTGGAGCCTTTTGGAATCACATATGTTGGGTATCACTCTCCTCTTGTGGTGCTCAGATATTGCCCATCACTGCAATCCTCAAGCAGGGATTTGACAGCAGGAAATAGCAGGCCATTTCCCACTAAAAGATTTCTGGAGCTCTGCATTATCTACATCAAAGCAAGATTGCTTGTGTTTGCAGAGTTCAAAGTCTGAAAAAGTAAGGAAATGTGAAAGATAAGCTCTGTATAGCAGTGTTAACATCAGTTCTATTTACATCCTCTGTTTTACTGTAATCAGTAAGTATGTACAGAAATACATTTACAGATTATGATATCAATGTCCACGTTTACTGAGAAAACCAGGTAAATCGAAATGTCTTCTGTGGAAGAAATGCGGTTGAATTTTCCTCTAAAGGAAAACGTCATTTCTTATTTGCTGACATTTAACACTGTAACAGTATAATCTTGAGTTCCATGATGCATAGCTTGTCTTCAGCTCTCATCATTTGGCAGGGCTGGTTCCCAGAACGCGCCAATGCCTTCCTTCAAGCACGGATGAAAGGCAAAACACCTGCCAGTCGACAGATACATTCCTCTCCCCCCCTCTTGTCCCCAAATGTGTACCTAAACCCCACTTCAGCCATACAGCATGTTTGGATTTTAGAAAGATGCCACCTCATCAGGATTCATCCGTATTTAAGAACAAGGGCAAACACTTTCTTGCATACTACACTGGTGAAAGCTGAGATCTTTCACACTCTAAGAATGTATACATGTGATTTAACGTATGTAAAAAGTATGCCACCCTCTCGAGACCCTTGTATTTATCTGCTTTCAATTACATTTGAAGTATTTCAGAAAGTCTCCTACCCTAATCCCATCCAAGTTGGAAGCCACATAGCTCGTGCATGAGACTGTCAAACATGAGTAGTTGCAGATGTCAGTGCACCAGTGGCAGGGATCCAGGAAGATAGATCAGGGCTTAGTCACCGAAAAACACACGCCAGCACATCTCAGATCCATAGCGTTGTAGCACCTCATAAGGAAAACGTGTCATGACAGGAAATCAATAACCTCTTGGAGGCGATCTGTTTTTTGAAATATTCTTGATTAATTATGCCAGGGTGTGTTTGGCAACTTTGCCTGATACAGCATTAACCTAATGCTTTTTGCATGAAGCACTATGGTAACTAGTCTCATAAGTCAAACCCGATGGTTCAAGTCAGGTTTTAAAGGGTCAGGTTATAGATTTTGTAATGTCTTTGTGTCCAGCATTGCTGCCTTCACTATCGTGTATAGGCTTTTACTATCAATCAAAATAACAATTGTTTTACCATGAACAATAGCATTTAGAACTAATTGCATCTGAAGAGGGATTCTTCTCCTAAATAAAGTGTGTCATATAGCAGGTAAAACAAATAGGGAATATCATTGTGTTTTCCCAGCCTGTGTCTTTTGCCTTCCCTGCACAACCACCATGTACCCTCTCCTCCCTGCACCCCAGCACACACCAGCCCCTTACTCGCCCACCACATTGGTCCTGGTCATACCGATCCTGTGGTACCACCGCACCATGCCTTGGCCTGGCTTCTGCATCCTCAGCACAGAGTGCAGGACCAGCAGGATGGGTTTTTTTTTCCTGCAGGGCTGCTGGAAGCCAAGTGCAGAGCTGAGAGCTGCCTTGGTGCCCAGCCATGGCTTATCACCGGTCATCAGGTCACTCGGCAGTAGCTGCCAGCGTCCGGCTGCCACTGCAGAGCTTGGCCCTGCGCCCTTCCACAGCCTGGAGGGACATGGAGCTGATGTTCCTGCATGACCAGGGGCACGTACACCGTTGCTTGAGAAGCTCTTCCCTCGTGCACCTCTGCCTGGCAGGGTGGTACAAGCTACTGCCTACTGGAGAGATGGGAAAGGACTCTTTTTCAGGCAGTATAGCGATAGGATGAGGGGTAGTGGTTTTAAACTGGAATAGGGTGGATTTAGATTAGATATTAGGAAGAAATTCTTTCCTGTGAGGGTGGTGAGACACTGGAATAGGCTGCCCAGAGAAGCTGTGGATGCCCCATCCCTGGAGGGGTTCAAGGCCAGGCTGGATGGGGCTCCGAGCAACCTGGTCTGGTGGGAGGTGTCCCTGCCCAGGGCAGGGGGGGTGGGACTAGATGATCTTTAAGATCCTTTCCAGCCTGAACCACTCTGTGATTCCTTGATACTATTTAGAAGCCACCAGGCAATGCAGAACTGCTTACAGACAGATCGCTGGGTGCACTAATGTGTTAGTCTGTTATTGCTGTCTGTAATACGAGAGCAAAAAGGCTTAGGAGGTTACGTCCTAAGTTTGTGTGTACAATACAAAGAAATGATTAAATAACGATAATGGCAATGTCTGCGAGATAAATTGTCTGAACCAAGTTGCAGATAGTTGCAGTCACCATGTGATAAACCAAAATTTGACCTTTGGCTACCTCACCTGCACAACACCCAATAAATCTACCTCCTCAGAAACCACTTCCAAGATTTTAAATTTCTGAGTAGCATCAAAGAGCCACCATTTGAAAAAGAAACTGCCAAATAATGGTTTCTTGATTTTCCCAAATGTGGAATTTCTTTCCCCAAATTGCACTGGCCCAAAGCCCAGGACAAGCACTATTCAGTCCTGGACCAGTGACAGATTCAAAGTCCAATGTCTTCAGGTCAGAAAGAGGATACTTTGGCTATCGTGAAGTCAGAAATATTCTTCTGTGAAAGCCTTAGTGCTAGTCCTGAGAGATTGCCAGATGTTAGAATTTAACATGGCACATTTTATGTACAGATAAACTTCTCAAGTCAGTTAAAGAGATTTAGAATATGTACTGACACAAATTATTTTCTCCTCTTGAGTCCTGTGCAACTGGACTCATCATATGGAAGGAGTTGGCTTTTTAAGGAGAGGATACTATTTTCCATGAGTAAAATTGTTTTAAGCCATTGCTAAAATACATCTGCAAGCTTTCTTGAGTGACATTTGTGCTGGGAATACACGAGGCTCAATGATTTTACTAGCACTTTTGCAGCATGACCTGCAATAAACACTCAACATTCATTCATGCAAATTAAATCTCAGTGATACATGTAAGTGTGCGTCTATGTATAAACATTGATTTTAAGGATAATTGTAAGAGACAGGGACACAATTCTTTGCCTAAGTAAACCTTTTTGCAAATGGTTTGACTGGTAAGAGGCAAATAAGCTGAACAAAATACATAGAAAAATTACTTTACATAACAGTGTGATTGACGGGTGGTCCTTGCATGGGATGTATGTTGTGTGTATGTTCTAATTGTTAGTGGCATGTTTATTCTGATTATTTGGAAAAATAAGGATTTGAGGTTGAAAGTAAATTGTGGTTCTCAGGGTTTGCTCATCTATGGCTGAGTGCACAGAACCTGGGCTTTGTTGATTCTCCTGTATTTTAAAAGTCTCCTAATAGTAGTACACGCTGTTGGGAGCTGAGCAGGGAGTTTGGCCACAGCACAGAAGGACCAGAAAGCCCAAATAAGGGACCCCAGCAAAAAGAGAGAGGTGACTTACATGACATTGCACTTTGCTTGTGTGCAATGATATCTGGATACATGACATGCATTGTTATTCTGAATTATACAAAGTTAAAATTAAACCTATAACAATGCTGCTCCATTTGGCCTTGTGACACTGGTTTTGATCATCCTTGCCATCGTGTTGTTTCAAGTCCAAGCGACCAAGATTTTGGTGTGTCAAGTTAAGGCATTACCTGTGCCTGCCCAAGGTACCAATGGATGTTAAGGGTCTTTTCAGTCACCACCGAAAGAGGCCAAGGCAGAAGGGAAGGTGTGTCATCCTGGGAACCTCTGAATCAGGGACAGGGGGGCACAGAGGGCTTGTTTGGGCTGGTGGGATGGCAGCAGCAAGGAAACAACTCCCATCACAGCAGGAGCTGAGGTGGGAGAGACACAGACTGCTCAGAGGGAAGCAATTGAAGAAGCCTCCAAAAGCAGAGAGGAACCAGGACAAAGGGTCAATCAAGGTAACAACTGAGAGATGCTGAACGGGCCAAGATGTCTCAGAGCTATAAACTTGAATGAGTAGATTGGCTTTCATACCAAATTTTTGTTACTTCTCTATACGTGCTTGCTCATCTTAGGCTGACATCCAGGAATGGAACTGAGCAATACAATGCGGTTCTCCATTCCTCCATAGCTACCCTACATGACCTCAAGTGAGCCATGCCATCTCCATCTTGCCCTCCTTGAATATCCTGCCCCAACGCATCAGGGCTGCTGATATGGTCAGGGTGGAGCGATATGTTTAGTAACACTTCAGAGGTGCTGAAGTGCTGTGGAAATTCTATAAACACCTATATATAACCTCCCTGACACTAGTACAGTTACAGGGGTCAGACTGTTTCAATATATAGTATGTACTGCATGTGTCAGAAGCAACAAGAGCAAATCCATCAACATCAGGTATGTGCAGAGAAAGTGATACGATTGCTGTTAAGTCAGATATGCCACGTCCACTGTATTTACAGAAAAGAGGCAGTATCTTTAAAGAGGAAGTGTTAATTTTCTTTTCAAAGAACGCTACGCTCTTACATTGATTGAAAATTCTTATTTCTGGTTCCTGTGTGTTTTGTGGCGATACAGGGTATTGGTCTTTGTTTAGATCATACCATACTTTTCCCTCCCTCCAGCCTACAATAACAATTAACGAGCCGTCTGTGGCTGCCTTGGAGTGCATCCTGTGCATCAGCGTGTCTCAGTTAATAGTCATAATTTCTCATTTGTAGGAGGAAAAGTGCTACCAGCGCTTTCGGTCTCAGAAGGGCTCAGGCTCACTCAAGGATTCCAATTTATTATGCACCCAGCTCTGATATCCTGCTGCTCTCTTTATGGATTAGGCTGCCTTGGTGGAAGGTATCATCCTTCAGATGACACATAAATGCTCTCTTGCCAGCTGTTCCTTTCTCCAAAGTTTCTCAATGAGTAAATCATAATCGTGCCCCTTGTTTTACTAGTTTCTGGTCTGGTTCTCCACCTTACTCTGCTAGGAGCAGGCGGAACATGCAGCTTTATTACTGCTATTATTGTGCAAACTGTAGGGATTTTTAGGCCTGTTACTATTGGTTTCTGAGGCGAATACACTGTTAGTGATTTATTTTAAGTTAGGAGGAATGGGCACGTGTCGTTTTGCTGGTCGTTCCTGTAAAACCTTGAATCTCGAGGTGCTGCACAAAGCCCTGAGAGGTAAGAAGGAGATGCAGAGGGATTGCTTCGCTCCTTCTGATGTGCAATAGCTGTTTAACAACGTGTAAGCTGCTTGTGAGCTGAGGACAAAAGGTTACGGCTAACATCCTACTGATGGAAACTAGATTTCATAGAGGAATGTGGAAAGACAGAAAGCAGAGGCAGCTGGCGAGAGCAGCAGGATGCAAAGAAGGGGGACTCCATCAAATTCATAACCATAACTCTCAGGCATGGTGGCAGCGTGCTGGGGGGCAGGTTCCCCTGCAGATGTTAGAGCAGCTTCAATACAGACACAGCTTTGAGTGGCAGATGCAGCCCTCCTGCACAAGTTAAATGAATGAAGACCCATCTGCAGCCTCCTTGTTCAGGGAGCACCAGCCCTCCATCAGTTAAAATGTTAAAATCAAAGCAAGTTAAAATCAAAGCTGCAAGACCTCTTTTCCTCTCACTGGGCTTTCACTGACTCTGAAGAGCATGGACTGAATGTTATTCTGAAGCCCTCTCAATAGAGGTCCACAGTATTTCTACTACTGAGGAGAAGGATCTGGGAGTTGGGGTAGACAACACACTTTCCATGAGCCAGCAATGTGCCCTTGTTGATAAGGGGGCCAATGGAATCCTGGGCTGCATAGGAGTGAGTGTGGCCAGTAGGTCAAGGGAGGTCATTCTCCCTCTCTACTCTGCACTGGTGAGGTCACAACTGGAATATACTGCATCCAGTTCTGGGCTCCCCAGTTCAAGAGGGACAGGGAACTACTGGAGAGAGTCCAGCGTAGGGCAACCAAGATGATTAAGGGATTGGAGCATCTC
Organism: Scolopax mira; assembly: GCA_004320125.1. NCBI lineage: Eukaryota > Metazoa > Chordata > Aves > Charadriiformes > Scolopacidae > Scolopax > Scolopax mira. The sequence goes on from BJBW01002876.1 coordinate 55,676, forward strand.
CCTTACGAGGAAAGGCTCAAAGAGCTGAGGCTTTTTAGCCTGGAGAAGAGAAGGCTGAGGGGAGACCTTATTTATGTTTATAAGTATCTAAAGGGTGGGTTGAAGGATGTTGGAGCCAGACTCTTTTCAGTGGTTTCCAGTGATAGGACAAGGGGCAACGGGCTCAAGCTGGAACATGGAAAGTTCCATTCAAATATGAGGAAAAACTTCTTTACAGTGAGGGTGACAGAGCCTGGAACAGGGAGCCCATGGAGTCCCCTTCTCTGGAGATCTTCAAGACCCACCTGGATGCCGTCCTGAGTGATGTGCTCTGGGCAATCCTGCTTTAGCAGGGGAGTTGGACTAGATGATCTCTAGAGATCCCCTCCAACTCTGACAATTCCATGATTCCATGACCTAAAATGTCCCTTTAGTTTCTAGTCAGATCAAATTGAGTAACAAGGCGCAGTGTTCTTTTGGTTGCAGTGAATTATAATCCAAATTTATGCGATCTGCAGACAGTTTCATCATCCCTGCAGAGCCTCTGCCTACTGACTGGGCACCTGAGAAAGCAGATGCTTTTTTAGACTGAACTCCTTGTCATCAAGCTAGTTCTGCACAGTCTCTGCAGATCGGGGCTGGGTGACTGGGGAAGATAGCACTGCCATGTTTGTGCTAAGGACAGAAGATGCCAATACACAAAGCCGTTAATTTAGCACCAAAAAGTGTTTATATATTCCCTTTAAAACACAGTTAAGGAAGGAGAAAAGGCCAAGCAAGGTATTGATGAAAACAGTGTTAAAAAAAGCAGCACTTAACTGGTTGGAAGATAAAAAATATAATCAGGCTTTCAAGAGTGAGCACTTAATTTGCCTAAAGACTTGCAGAACTTACTCTTAATGTACCTAATTTGCATAAAATCTTTTTTTCTGATTACCTGTTGCAGCACACACCTAAAATGGGGAAGCACAGTCCTCCTTCAAAGCTCAGCTTGTCAAGCCAACACTACAGATGTGCTGCCTATTCATAATGTGATTTTCCAGTCTTAAATGCCATTAGGCACATATATACTGTGCTGGGGGTGGCACATATTTTAATAATATCTTTTAAAGAGTTGAGCAGAGTTTCTCTCAGGAAGCAGCAGAAGTGGTCCTAGGGATTAATCCACCTGCAGCTCTAGGGATGGCTTTTTTTGAACTGTGTGTGACTTCAGTATCACTCAGAGGTTGCTCCTTTGGAGTCAGTCTCCAGAGTGTTTTCTGGATCAAATTCTCCATATTATAACCTTCCTACAAATTCCACCCAAGCTCCACTCACACAGAGAACTACTGGTGAGAATCCAGCGTAGGGCAACAAAGATGATTAAGGGATTAGAGCATCTCCCTTACGAGGAAAGGCTGAGAGAGCTTAGACATTTTAGCTTGGAGAAGAGAAGGCTGAGGGGAGACTTTATTAAAGCTTCCAAGTATCTAAAGGGTGGGTTGAAGGACAACGGAGCCAGACTCTTCAGTGACAGAATGAGGGGCAACAGTCACAAGCTGGAACATTGAAAGTTCCACTCAAATATGAGGAAAAACTTCTTTATGGCAAGAGTGAGAGAGTGCTGGCTGCCCAGGGAGGTGGTGAGTCCCCTTCTCTGGAGATCTTCCAGACCTGCCTGGATGCAGCCCTGAGTGACATGCTCTTGGCAATCCTGCTTTGAAATCTTGTATTGAAATCCTGTATTGAAAGGGACTATAATGTCTCCCCAGAGCCTTCTCTTCTCCAGGCTGAACAACCACAGCTCTCTCAGCCTGTCTTCGTAGTAGAGGTGCTCCAGCCCTCTGAGCATCTTTGTGGCCCCCGTGCTGGACCTGCTATAATACTGTACTAGTTGTTATACTCTAAATTTACACTTTTCTTAAAGACTTTAAATGGTGTGAAATATCTACTGTAAAGCTGTTACAGCAGCTCATCATCCTCATCACTTAAACCTCCTTGATATTTGAACTTTTTCATTCCTTAGTCTTCTCTCAAGTAAGCCCCTGGAGATATTTTGACAAGCAAGGTTAGAAGTGTGCTGTTCCTTCAGCCTCCCAGTAAGGAGAAGGGATCAATCCCAGAGATTCCAGTCGTGCATCTTTGATGGGCCTGGCGTGATCATTATCAAACAGGTCAAAGAAGCATCAATGTTATTTTCTCTTTAAGCCTCAGATTCCCATTGGCCCAAGTTTATTCAGAAATCAGGCGGCAAAAATGTTAGAGGGTGTGAAATTTCTGGCCTCCTGCAGCTTTCTCAGCCCTGATGGATCCCACTCCAAGCACATTTGGCCCCTGGTTACCTTCACTAGGCTTCAGTCCAGGTGTCAATCTGGTATTTATAGCGTCAGAGTTTTAATTGGCACTGTTTGACAGGAGGTATCCCTGCCTACCCAATCAAATGTTTTTTAAATTAAGGTTTTTGGAGGGGCTGAAATGTTGGAAAGGGAATTTTTATCTTGGTTATAGTTTGGGTAAAGCATCTGAAACAGCTTTTTAGAGTGGCATTTTCACTAGAACATTATAAACCAAAGGCCATACTCTGGACTTGTAAAGCTGCCCTGTTTGCACGTAGCATCGATGTTTGCTATAACAGGCAAAGATTAAAGATACATGTCCCTGATTTTCTCCTGATGTTGTTAATTGCACTGTAGAGTTGACGATTTGACAAGATTTTTTACATAAACTCTTAAGAGATACAACACTTTATCCTTTCCCCCTTAGCCCCTTCCCTTTAGAAAAGCGTAGAAGGGAGAATTTAAGAAAATAATGACCTGTTTTATTATATAACCACAGGAAGTGGGAGGAGGGAAAGGTGAAGAGAACTCTAGATTAAGGGTTGATTGCTGAAATTATTTTAACTACTTTTTAATTGGCAAGCTGTTGAGTTGTTATCATCAGTGAAGAGCACATCAACAAGCAGTATCTAAAGCGGTAAACATTTAAATTGAGAAACAGTGCTCACAAGCTCTGTAACCATTGTCCGTGTAGTGAAGAGTTAATACTAAGTGACTGGATTACAAGGATACATCCTACAAGGAATGTCAAGGGTGGGGTTTGGAGCTAAAAGTCTTTGTTGTCCTCTGTTTTTTTCTCTGAAGAGGTGATGGAGGCAGGGCAGGAGATGCTTGCACAGCCTCCAGTTACCCTCCGTCTGAAGACCTGTTTCATACAGATGTAGGACATACAGGTGGATCTCCAGGGCTTGCTTTGCTGTCAGTCCCTGCTAATGTGTGGTTTATAGACCTCTCATCTGGTAGTGGACACCTCTGTTGCAGACCACATGTAAAACATCTTTGCATTCCTTTGGTGCTGATTTATACTGTTTAAAGGGATGGGGGCAGAACAAGTTGTTAAAAGATGAAGACATTGAAAGCTCCCCTAACTGCTTTATTATCCACCTGACATTCTCCAAATGCTGGTCATCATTAATTACTAATGCCTTGAAAATCAGAGCAGTTCTTTGATTCAAATTATGTTACATCTCTGAGCCAGAGCATTTCTGTTTTCTTATCACTTCTCATTCAAACAATTCTTCCTTCTCTGCAGTTGTTAAAGCTTTGTTTCCTCTTGTTTGAATCTCTTATCCATGAAAGGATATTTCTACTCCGTGCCTGTTCTGCCTTCACGTTGGTGAAAATCAGTGTGGATTTATAGCATAATTATTACAAACTTGTAAGTCCAGCCCTCCAGAACTAGATGTTTGCATCTGATGGCGGAATGTGGCCAACAGAAGCCATAACCATGTTCCCAGTTGGCCATCAAGTGCTTGAGGAAGGACTGAACTTGGTTTGGAACTTGGGCTGCCCTTGCAATCCTTGCAGACCTCCCAGTGAACTGGGCAGGAGAGCTCACACTCACAGTCACACCAAGCCCCTAACCAAAGTAATTCCCATTATACACCAGCGATAACTTGGTGGAAAGGCAGGGTAAGTTTCTGGATAATGATGGGGTTTATTTCCTGGCATGTTTGCACTTTACATATATATATTTTCATGTGTGCCAGTGCTCCGAAATCTGGACATCGAGTGTTGAGAGCAGGCTAGATGCAATTTTTCATGCTGCTGACATTAATTGGATGAACAGACCTTCTCAGAACGGGCAGTGTAGGGAATCTGTATGGAAAAATGAGAAAATAAGGAGTTTCACAGCTAAATGAAGACAAGTGGCTGAAAATGCTTTTTTACAGCTTTGGCTTTCATAGGTTTCATTTGGGATTCTAAAACCATTTTGCACAACAACTAACAAATTAAGATTCACAACACCATTCTGAAGAAAATAATTGCTTCTGTTTTACAGATGGAGGAACAGAGGTATTGAGGCTATCATTTGAAAACAGGTCCCCTGTTTTCTGGTCCCCAGATTGTGACACATTTAAACCTAATTCTCAGAAGGATTAAATACCTCCATTTATATTCATTCATTTGGCATTGTTTGTGCCTACAGTCCCTGAAAATCAGATGCGTTCCTTCCTAACTTGAGTGGTTAAAATAAGAGATCACAGAAGAGCTTCAGGGCCAAACTGGGTCTGGGGCCCATATCCCCTCATGCCACATCCCTTTTTGATTCACTATCTATCTGCCTTGGATCCCTGGACAAAAGGAACAGCACATTCTGCTCACTCAATTTTCTCTGCTCTCTCGAACCATTGGATGTTATAGCGACAATATTTTCTGGGTTATTGATAGACTTTATGGAGCCATTTTACCTTGTCTCTCTAATCATCAAGAAATCATCTTCAGGTTTTCACGATTAAGTTTCTTGTAAAACTTGTATGAAAATGCAGTGAGGATCATTTGTATCACCTGGTTTTCTCCTGTCGTTTTGTGGCTTTTTTTCAGCATACAACAGTTTTGCCCTTCGTATTAATCGAGATGAGAACAACACATCATCAGTATCCCAGCAGGAGCTGTGGACTGGCTGCAGTGTGCACCTTCGCTGTTGGCTATATTTTATGGTAAGGGCTGTACACACTGTGTTTTCATATTGTATTGGGGGTTTTGTACTGCTAAATTTGGGCACATATTTCATTATGGATATAATCACTAACAGATTCACGCTGCATGCCTCGTTTGGTCCAAGACCTGGGCTTTGTCTGGTTTCCCCAGATGCTTATATTTTTAGAAAGTATATGCCAAACCTCACACAACAGGAATTTGTTGAACAATCCCATGTAAGCAGTGGTCTTTCCAAGGGTGCATTTTTCAACCTTTTTCAAGCTAAATGTTTTTCTTGGACCTTGGTTTTATTGCTTAGGGTTTTTGTTCTATCAAATAAAATGGAGAATAGGCAAATGATTTCCTGCATCAGTATTTAAGCGGCAACAGAAAAGATAGAACATTGTCTTTTTATTTTTCATAACTTCTTTCTGTAAAATTGATTATAGAATAAGCCAGTAATCCAAACACTCTGAAGTTTGTTGTAAAAAAAATGCAAATGTTTGTGAAAAATTAAATTAAAACAGAAATAACCTTTCTTACACAACATTAAATTAAGTCTTTGGGCAGTTTCTTATTCAAGCAACTGACTGATGTGACAGTTTGTTTACTTTGGTCATTGTAGCATTTTATTTCTGCTAAGCTTTTGTTCTATTTACAATGCTCCTTTGATACAATATATCTTTTATCCTTTCTGCAAACATTTAATGACCCCCTGTTTACTTCTCATCTTCTTTCTTCTCACCTCACAATACTCTTCCCTCAGATAAGAGGATATTTTCCAAAATTGTGGATAATACTGCTTTTTTCACCAGTCGAGTGAGATAAAACTAATGAGGGAGGAACATGTGCTTAAGGCAGTACTTTGCAACTTGCCCCTTTCAATCCAGTGAGAGAGACGCCGTTATTCATACACATCCTTGCACAGAATGATCATAAGATGCTCATTATCCAGCTGAAGTGGGATATTGTGTCCAGGACAGCAGTCACATTCTGCCATTTGCTTTTATAAACATCCTTCTTAAAAAATTATAATATTTGTAATTGTAAAATAAGTACTGCCTCATGCAAAAAGGCATGTAATGATGCCTTCAGGAGAAAGGATTTATTTTTTTTTAAATCCCTATATAATAATACATAGCTGTGGTATTTCTTGGCCTTCCTCTGAAGGGTGCCTGGAGACAAGTTGGCAGAGTTACTGGACCTATGATCTGACCTCCTATGGCAATTCCTGTTTTCTCAAATTCATCTGAGTAGGCACCTGCTATTCAGAAGGAATAGAAGATTGAAACAATCCAGTTCTGCATGTGAAATAAAACCAGAGGCGTCTTAAAATCTTTTAAGAAGCTGTTACTGTGTCGGTGTGATACTCATATGGCTTGACCCTGCCTACTGCAGTGCATCTACACCCTACAGCTAAAAGTACACAGTAAAATGAAGCAGGTAAAACAAGGGAAGAACATTCTACATTAAGATATTAACTACTAGGCAGATATGCAGCTACAGCCTATTACACTTTGCTTTTGCTCTTCATTGGTTGGCCTACACATAAATTATTTCTAAAATGGGTAGGGCTACTCTCAAGTGACTCACCTTCTTCCAAGTTGTGATTTCTCTAAAGATGGTATGAGACATCGGCCTAAAGGTCGTTCTGCTAAATTCTGCACTTACAGCCCATTTTTCCTTCTAATTTTATGAAAGAAGGTCTTTGGGGAAGACTGGAGGCAGATACAGGCTACACTGTGCCATCATCTGCAAGTTCTGCATGTCTTCAGCTTGCAAGTGTTATTGAAGCCTCTATTCAGGAGGCTGGTTGAGGCTGCAGACCAAATCTTGCCTGGATGATACCAATACAATGTATCTGACATTCACAGCTTGGGAAAATCTACCAGAAAGTATGAAAAGTGGTGGTTTTTTCATTCTTCTCACTCAGAGTGTGCCTGTCTTTCACAGCGAGGTCCACTGTCTTCTGCTGAGTGACCACATTGAAGTAGAGACCTTGAGGGTCTCTTAGAGGCTTCTTAGAGGGTTTGGAATTACTTAATTCAGATTTGCTGTCCTTGTTGGTGTACCCTTTAGGCCCTTCAAGCTTAGCACAGTGGATTAAAATGAGGCTAAAACTGCAAATGACCCAGTTACATACTGCATGGTGGAACTTCTTTTCTTTATTCCGCTGGTTATCCATGGGTCCCCTGCTGGAACTTAGTTCGTGGTTTATGGTTTTTTACCTGTAAGTTAGTTAGGGATCTGCCACTTGAGAATGTGTCCTCCCTACATCATTTTTCCTCTCAGCAGAAGTGTTTTCACTGCAACTCTCTCAGTATAAAGTGGAGGCAGTTGCTGATCAGATGTTCTCTATCTTTTGACCTTGAATTTTGAACTCTCTCCTCACCTCAGCTGAGACCTTACCAATGCTATTTGATATATTTATCTTGTCGCATTTTGTACTGGGAAGGAGCATACAGGAGGATATTTTTTAGGTTTGATTCCATTAATGTTTTTTTCAACTCCAAGGAAAGGATAGGTCCTGTTTTATTTCATATGTGACTGAATCCTTCACATGTGGAAGAGAAGGTGGAGTAGCCAGCTTTTTATGGTATATATTTGATAAATGAGATAAATGAGAAAAAAATTAATAGAATCACTGAAGTTGGAAGACCACAGCCAAAAAACTTGATATCCCCTGAGCATTATCCAGAGACATGCTATCTGAGAAACATCCTTTCTTGAAGAGTCGGAGAGCATTTGAGTAGGCACACTTAGCTCATGCGCTCTCTGCGAGGGGGAGCTCTCTTTTGCTCTTAAGGAACCGTGCCCAGAAGAGCATTCACAGACTTGCATTGCCTGTCACAGACCATACATGGACTTTCAGGATCAAGGCCATGGGATAAGACGGGAAAGGCCGATTGGCTTTATTTAGTATGGCTTAAAAAGGTCACAGTTTGTGTTGAATTGTTAAATCTAGACAGTGCTAAGTAAACCCAAGAGCTTGCCAGTACTACCAGAAAATACTGCCAATGGGTGTATGGATTTGGTTGTCAAGGAACAGAAAAGAGCCAGAAATGTGTTGCTCCTTGTAATAAGAATGATCTCATGGTAACTAGTATCAGAGCTTAATATGTCCCTAAAATAAACTGAGACAAATACGTTTATTTAAAATGGTTTTCGTGTTCCCTCTGCTTTTGAGCCCTTGAGGATGCCAAAAAAGCAGACCCTAAGAACCTGACTCCGCTGCTCCAGTCTGCACACTGCTGGGCTGTGTGTTTGGGAACAAAAGGCTTGGTCTGCTCTCTTGTTGCTATCTCAAATCCACTAGGAGCTGCCTCCACACGTGCCAAGCTTGGACTTGATTCATTCTTTCATTCCTTGATAAATCTGTTTAAAGATCTCAGGTACCTTTAAACTTTCATTTGAAAATGAAGTTTCTCTTGAAATGACTTTAGGAGAGTTATTTTGGTTTGCCGAGGGAGAATTAGATGGGATAATTTGCTGAATTTTTCTTGAACGAAATTAAGAAAGGAATGTACACTGAGAATTTGGAATGGATTTGATATCAATGCTGTCAGCCTTGCTGTAGGATTTCCACCAGCGACTCTCCATAGAAGGAGAGGAAGATCAGAAAGAGCAGATGTTGGCAAAGGATGCAGACTGCTAGGTCAAACCTTGACATTCAGAAGAGAGGGGTAGAGAGTTCGAGCATGAAGCTTGGTGGGAATTGGCAGCTGTATCGATAAAAAAGGGCTGGACTGAGAAACCAGAAGGATCTTTGAGGCAGCTGGTGCCAGTGGAGCAGGAGAGACATGATGTGGCTGTGCTGGGGTGTGCTGAGGGTCTGTGTGTAGGGACGAGGTCAGGGATGCTGTTGGACGTGAGCACTGGGAAGGGACAGAGGTTCAATAGAGAAATGACTTGGGGAAAACCAAGCGAAAAGTCCTTCAGGCCAAGTGAAAGAGATGGACTAGAACTAAAGTTTAAAAGAGAAACGGGTAAGGAAATGTTCAGCTCACACATCAGCAGCTTGAGGACTGAAATCATGCAAGGAAGTGGGAAAAGCTGGGGGGGGGACACGAGAGAGAGACAGGCTTTGAAATTGGAGTGGAAGGCTGATGGAGAGGTGGGTGATAGATGAGACAATGCAGAGGAGGAGAAAAGAGTTGGAGCCAGAGCTACTCAGAACAGGAAGGAGTAGGAAGAAGTAGAAGCAGCGGAAATAGGTCAGAAGAAGATTAACATCCCCTGTAGCTGACCCAGAAGGAGGGTGGGAGAGCAGAAGGGCTTTCAGCAAGAGGAGGCTGCGCGGGTCCTCAGCCTGTTCGGCCTGACATCGCCATTATGGACTGTTACATTCCAGCTCCCCTCCACCTCCACATCCTCAAATGTTTCAGTCAAAGCAACTGAAACATTCACAGATGACATGCATGGATAATACATTCTCGCTTGTGCAGCTCCTTAAAATACAGCTCAAGCAGGCATAGCAACCACTACTATATTTAAAATGAAATATTAGTTATCAAAACAGATGACTTCCAAAGATGGCAACACCTTGCAGTGAATCTGCGGAGTTTCTTTCATTCTAGCTACCTGTGCATAAACACAAATTTCTGTGAAGCTTTGTTCATCCAGAGGATGCCAGCACCGTGTCATGCTGAGCATTTTTTGTATGTGCTATTATTTGCAGCTGCACTTTTCCAGGATTTGTCTTCTTCTGACTGCACAAGCCACTCCATACCAGTAGCATAGTCCTGTGGCCTACATATAGCTCAGCACAACTCAGGTCAATGGAGAAGAATCCAGTGTAAGAAACTGGAACATGAGGAGATGATTGCTTTTATTTACTAACTGATGACTGTTTATTAAACTTATTTTTCAGTATTTAAAATTTCTAAACAGCATACATTCTTAGTGACTTACCCCTGGTTGGCTGGCATTCTAAGGACCCCAGCATCTTAATGTGGCTGAGAACAATTCTGATTAGATACAAAACAAGCTGGCATGTATTTTGGTGGGGAAAAAGAAGAGAAATCACAAGGATTTATGAAAATGTGCCTCACATCACTTCAGTCAGTATTAGAAACCAGGAGTAGACCAGATTTAGTGTGGGTCATTGTGCTCCTGCCTCTGAAAGCACAGGGTTGGTCCCTGCTCTATAACCACAAATGATTTGTTCGTTCAAGTTCTGAATGACTCAGCTGCTGTAAGCCCGTCACCTCCTCTGGGAGACATTCCACAATTTAATAGTTCTGGGTAAAGTTCTCACTTTCTGTGGAAGAGTGATGGTAGGAAAGAACATGAAATAGAAGCATAGAAAACGCCTGTGTTCTGCTGTTTGGTAAAGAGTAGCCAGAACAGGAACGAGCCTAGGATTTGCTTGGGACCTAAGATTGAGCCAGTCACCACAAACCTGAACAGCACAGAAGATGTGGGAAAGGATGTGCTGCTACAAGAGCTAGAAAGGAACTGCCATAGTATATCAGAGTAGTCACTTATCCAGGATTGAGCTGTAGCTAATGTCAGATGCTTCAGGAGAACATTTATCAGGCTATTTTGGAATAATCAGCCTATAAGGACTTGGATCCTTCAGCCACGATGGTTTATGTACTTTGTATTCTTGCAGCTTAAGCATACCTGTGCACTCTGTGTTGCTTGTATAGTCTCCTGACTTCAGAAGCTTACTACTACTGGATATGGTCCAGAGAAGAAGGGTGGACTAAGCAGACTTCCAAACTTGAAGGCTTCAAAACTTCTTTGAATATCTTGATCTAACACTGAGAGATAGGATAGAGCATTGCAGGGGCTAATTAAATATCATGCAGAAAGATATTTCCTTTATCAGAGTTGAATTTCTTGTCTCTGAGTTCTGTTGAAGTACTTCTTCCGTTACGAGGAAGGGCATTGGGACCTCTTCAGCCATTTTATGACATACATTATTATTCTGTGTCCTCTCATTCACTGCTCTTGAAAAGTTATACAGCCCCTCATCTAGTAGTTCCTGTTTCTGGAACACATAGTACTGATTGTTGTTTGGCTGCAGATTTCACCAAGGACTCAACTCGGGCAGGAAGTGGGTGGAGACTCTCAGAGTTCAGACCACAACGTTTCTGTCCAGCTGTGATGCCTTTGCAATTGTATTCACAGTCACAAAATGGTAGGGGTTGAAGGGGACCTCTGGAGGTCATCTAGTCCAAACCCCCTGCCAAAGCAGGTCCATCGAGAGCAGGTTGCACAGGAATATGTCCAGGTGGGTTTTGAACTTCTCCATAGACAGAGACTCCACCACCTCTCTGCACAGCCTGTTCCAAGGCTCTGTCACCCTCAAAGTTCCTTCTCACATTTAGGTGGAACTTTTTATATTCAAGTTTGTGCCCATTTCCTCTTGTCCTGTTACTGGGCAGCACTGAAAAAAGACTGGCCCCATCCTCCTGACACCCACCCTTTAAGTAAACCACAAGTTCCCCACAATCTTTTGTAGTTACTTTACTTTGTGAACAAAATGTCTATAGCCAAAGAATAAATGTACATGTTTGAATGTTAGAGTTTGAAAACTCTACATAGTTTTCATTTCCTCCTGATTACTTTGATGGGAGATGTACACAACATCTACTCTATACTAGAAGTGAAAAACAGTCACAAAGTCAAAATTCTGACAGATTTTTTAAAAAGAATCAATATTGTGTGTTTTCAGATAGCTTTTTCTGAGTTCTAGACCAGCTGGTTTAAAATTTCTGAAAATCACCACTTTTTTTAACAGACATTTTAATTTGAATACAATATGTGAATATTTCCATTCCTTCTTTTCTTACCAGTTCTAAAAAAATGTCTAAATGAGCTAGATGACCTGTGAAACATTCATCCTTGAAAACTCACATGTGTGAAAACACATGGTAATGTCTACCTCAGCTGCCATGGAACCAAAAAACAGGGAGGTTCAAGTTAATTTTATCTTCTCAAAGTAGCCGGTGCAGTTTTAGCTTAAAATTTTTCTCCTCAGTTTATTTTTATCTAAACGACCCATTTTTTATACCTGTTCAATAAAAGGGTCTTAAATTGGATCTAGATTTGCACTCCTAAGTAAATCTTAATGCATGCTCCCCTGCGCTTATCTAATAATGAGGTTGGCCAGGAATAATGAGTACTAGAATTGCACCATTGAAGTCATTCATTAACGTTGGTAATCAGCAATCTTGTGTGGAAGCTTTATGCCCACGGTTGATCAGCCCTTTATTGTGCGGCGTCAAGATAGCAGGAACCAAGGCCATCAGGTGAGGTTTCCATGGCAGCAGCCATCCCTTTGCTGCTCCCGTTGGTGGCATAGACAATGAGGGAACGGTTGTGTGTCACCACTCAGTGGAGAGAAGGCTAATATTACCCCATCCCAATGTGGCCAGCAGCGTGGTATGGCTCATTTTAAGGAAGATTAGGTAGGTTTGTGACCATCGTCTCCCAAGCTCTGGTGTCCCTTGTGCTCAGAGGATGAGTTCCTATGATGTGGCTGCACCAGGGCCAGGCGTACAATAGCCACACTGAACACAGGAGCAGTGTCACCAGGCAATGAATGGCAGCAGAGAGCAGGATTCATTTGCTGGATTTAGAAAATATTTCCTCTTTTCAGTAAATGCATTCTAGTAAGTCCCACTTCTAGTTGGCCATGAAGTTGGCTATGGAGATGGTAGTTTAGAAGGTGCCTTTCAAAGTCTCTGTAAAAGTGCTTTATAGTGCTGGGCAGTTTGATCACAGCAGGGAAAAGAAATGGAAAAGAACCACTGGGTGTTTTTTCCAGCTTTTTTCCTTGGAGCTTGCTTTTCACAGAACGATCCTAAAACAAAAGCTAATGAAACTTAAAAACATCAGGCAGTAATAGATACTCCCTGCTAAGCCAACCTGGGTATAGAGGACATCCCATTACCTTCTACCCAACTATCTCATCTTCTTCAATCAAGATGAGCCTGGTATCCCCTGTTACCATGGGTTACGTGGGAACCCTTTTTTTTTCACTGATACATTTATCGTGTCAGATTAATTCTGGCACAGAAGAATGTTGTAGAAAAGAACTGTAAAGTACAGAGATCATTTTCCATATGTGAACTCATTTGGAGAAAGGGTTTTTAATCTGCATTTAGATCGTGCAGATTAATTTACTGACACATGTAAATTCCTACATGAAGTGTCCAACTGTTAAGGGTTTGGCTGTAATAAAAACTTTTTGAAGGAGGAGGGAAGCTATGACAACCGTGTACATTTCCAGGGTGATGGAGAGTGGTTAAACAGGGGTTCTGTACTCTCATTTATGGTAACAGTTTGGGGTGGACTTGTGTGTCTCAGCCCTTTGGGAGCCTGTGACTGTTGATCCAGCGATCAAAAGATTTCCTTAAACAAATACAAGTATCAGCAAGTGAAACAAATCATACAGACATGGAAATCCCCCTCAGTAATAGTCTGTGCAGCTGCTGGGTCTTCTCTTGCTGTGCTTCACTGGGAGCTTCTCTGTCAAATTGCTGGGTCAGAAAGGAAGAGATTTACATCCTTGGAGAGAGCTCAGCAGCTCACGGGCCCCAGCATGTCTCCACTGAGTGCTTTTCCCAGCACCTCCATGATGTTTGCTCCATTCTTTGGCAGCATTTCCCTCTCTTAGCTTCTGCCTGCTGGAAGGTATGGACTCGCTCTGCTCCCCTCTGACTTCACCACTCATCACATCAGATCTCAACACAAAAGCTGTCCCTTCAGAGGTTGCAGGTGTCCATGGCGGTCACACACAGCGAAACCACCAACCTGGAGTGCTTCTTCAGGCTGTCCTACAGCAAAGCTGACACCGTGTCTCTTTGGTCAGCACACCAACAGTCCACACTGGAGCTGAGTGCTAAAAAATCTCTGGTTCATCAGCAAACCACCATCATTCCTTTTCCTTTACTGTATGCTGAGTGTGGAGTTGGGCAGAATTTCACTGATGAAGTGGTTTCCCTTTTAAAAAAAAAAAAAAACCAAACACATTTATCCTACTTTTTATCCTACTTAGAGAAAAATTATTAGATTCCAGATGATACCAGGTAACTGAAAGAAGAGGAAGAGGGACCTAAAACACAGGTGCTGGAGAAATTATTCTCGCAAAGAGAAGCTTCTGGCAAACCCAAAAACTGACCTTCTTGCCAGATGTAGCGAGGAGAAGCAGCAGAAACACACAAAAGTGTGCAAAATGAATGAAAGACACTGCAGAAAGGAGAGTTGAGCTGTGTAGGAGAACCTGGAACGCTCTTTGGGTAAAGAACCTGCTCGGAACGGAGGGAGCTGCAGTTTCCACGCTGCCACACGAAACGGGTGTCTATTCATCATAAATATAAATGCAGCAAGGAAATACCTACCTACAGCAGAACGTGAAAACTGGCTGACTGCTCATATTAAATTTAAAACAAAGCAGCAAGAATGTGGGAAATCAGTCATGGTTTCAGCATTTGTGATATCTGTTCTGGGTGGATGTCATCCAAGGGCTCCAGTTCAGTTGCAACTTGCAGTTCTTTCAAATAAATGCTTTTCAGGTTACAGTAGCTAAGGTTATATAGCCCAAGCTGTTTTTTTAAGAAAGGGCTGTAAGAGTCAATGCTTGTTGTTTTTTGTTTTGTTTCAGGGTGTGCTGGATCCACCATGTCACAGGAGTGTGGGTGTACCCGCTTCTTGAGCACCTCAGCCCAGGTGTCAAAGTAATCTTTTTTGCAGCTGTTACCGTAGTAATTAACATATTCTACTTGGTGGGAGAGGTCCTGAACAACTACATCTGGGATACCCAAAAATGTGAGTATTGTTTTAGGAATATTAGCTCCTGAAATACGCCATTGGAACTTGAGCATGCTCCCCTGAAAGTCGAGAAGGTTTTCAGCTGGCTAAAACAAAGGAGAATGACACAAGCTCCACTGAAATGTCTTGCTTGCTCTTAAAAGCAAGCTCTTAAAAGCCGGGTGAACAGAATGGCTGCTCAAGAGGGTGATGAGCTATGAATATGTATTCTTTTTTATAACTTCCAATACTATTTTAAGAGCTGTTGGCAATTACCTGAGAGGTTTACAACCCACTTGGTTTACAACCCACTTATTAGCTGATGAACCCATTAAATGCAGCTAGAATAAAGTATCATTCTGTGGGAGTGCTGTTAATGGTAAGCTTAGATTTAGAAATAAAAATGTATTCTTTTAGTATTTTCAGGTACAAGGTGTTTTCTGCTTATAAATTTACTCAAGGAAAATGAAAATGTTTCTGTAAGTTAATAGGAATGAAAAATCACCTTAGTGCAGGGGAAACACAACTGTGCAGGCTCTACATCATCTACCCTGCATAGGCCACCCGTTGCTGAGAAAAAGGGAAAAAAAGACAAATGCAAGATTAAAAGTAGGTTCCTGTAATCTATGAAAGTTGTCTTTCATTTATCAAATCGCGTGCAATAAGGAAACAACTTTCATAATGGCTGCAGGAGCAAATCACAACTGGAGTGAAATCCATGCTCCGTGGGAATTCTGTCGTGACATTCGTTGGGCCCGTAACACGTTGGGACGTTATGAACAGTTTGTATCCCCTTGTGGGAAACCTCGTGTGCTCTGGTTAATACTCTGTAAATTCACATAGTAGTTTATTGCACACACAAATCTCTTTTAACAAGTCCTCTGGTACTAGTTAGAACCTAATGCCAGAAGCTCAAAGCACTTTTATTTGCCGTTTGCTGATATTAGCACCTGGTTTTGCCATAGTCTGTTTTTCAGTTCTCAGTTTGATGTCACATTCATGTCCATTATTTAAGTTAATTCAGGATACAAGTTCCTAAAAAAGGCAGACGCAAGGAATAATTTCGCTCGACCTAAGTCCTGTATGAAGAATAATAGTGTGGTGAAAAATCACATGTTCTTACCAAGTCCGTGAATAAGTAAGTGGTGGAAAATCTCCCTCACTATTCCACAGAATGCATAACGAAATCCCTGGTTCTTGTGGCCCTCCACCCTAGAGAAGCTAACATCAATCCAGTCTTTCTTCCAACCTCTTCCAGTGTTCACCATGGCCACCTTATCCTCTCCAGCGTTTCCTCGATTTGGTTAAAGAATATTGATCCAAATTCCTTTGTGGTTCAAGCACTTGCAAACCAGAAGATGCCATGAGTCACCTTCTGATGTGCTGGGCTTGAAGCACTTTGAATAAACCCAACCTGCAGCATATGGCCGGGCACTCCACCAATGGCAGAGACGTAAAATAATGCCAGACTTGGGAAAATAATATTGTTTGAAAGCTGTACATTTCAAAGGGGCTTTTGAGCAGGAAGCTTGCAAATTAAAGCAGTTTGCCATGAGAAGATTTCTGGGGTGAGAAGGGGGGTCGTTTGGGTTTGGAGGTGGGGGTTTATTTGTCCTTTTCCTCTGGAGATGTATTAAATAAAACCTCACCACTGACAAAATGATTTGCAGTTAGTTTTTCCAAGTTAAACCACAAACATGGTAGGCAAGGAAAAATTTGCCCTTTGTACAAGCCAGTGTCTGTCCACAGTTTTGAGGGTATCTGCATCCCTGCCAAACTATGCGATGCATCTGCTGCAGAAAAAAAGGAAAGAGGTTCTTTCAAAAAGGCAAATGAAACAGCTCATTTAAAACTATTGGAAAAGTTCCTCCTTCCAGTTGAAAGCAGAAGACTCCAGATTGGCTCTGGAACAGCCTTGTAAACCCACTGTAATCTTTTGGCCCCGGCCTCTTGTTTTGGTTGTTAAACCTTCAGCTGTGGCTCTTCCATGAGAGGGGTTGGCCAAGAGCACCCAGGGCCATTGTCCTTGAGCTGCTGAGAAGGCACAACTGCGGAGCTGCCGTGCTAAAAGAAGCAACATGGAAACAAATGGCTTTCTAAGTACAGATGGGCCTTACTGTTTGTCATATTGGAATTAATTATCTGTGGTTTTGAAGTGACTTTTGGTGTGCCTACCATCTTTGCGTATATTGCACTAGAAGGTGATCTTACTTGCGACTGGATTTTCCTCTTGGCGTTCTCCAACATTGCTTCTCTTTCGCCTTCAGCCCTCAGAAGTCTTTCTTTTCCAGCCTGCAGCAGGCCTGCAAACCTCCAAAAGAAATATTTGTGTTTGAGATGTCTGGCAGAGAGGGCTTAGTCAGAAGAACAATACTTGTGTCAGATAACAATAGTAATTCATTGTCCAGGAACAGGCATATAAAATAGCTGAATGTTTTCATTGCCAGAAAAAACAAAATCTGCTGCCCAGCCCAGGCTTTGCTCAGCATAGAAAAGAGACAAGTCCTGCAGCAAGGATAAATGCTCCAAGGAGCCTGACACTCGCCTCAGCCCTCTGATATTGCTGAGAGACATGGTCGTTGCAAGAAGAGAGAGTCAGTGATTGATTCTTGTATTCCCAAAAAAGAGAGGTGCATTTGCCAATGTTTAAAATTTCAATGATGAAATGGTGGGGTAGGATGTTAAAGTTATTGAATACTGAAACACAGTTTTAAGAACTTGCTTTCAAATAAAGTCTGCTACTTAGCTTCAGCTATAATACTTTAATTTGCCTGTAGGTGAGCAGAGGTGGTGAGGGAACTGTCTGTTCCCAGGCCCTTGCAGCAGCCAGAGCCTGAGCCTGTGGCAGGGGGTTAGGCTGGTCTCAAAATGGTCTGGAGGGAGGGTTGTAGGGTTCATTACTGGACAACCGTGGCCATCAGGTGTTCAGATGTTCTTCACAGCAGGTGAGGTGAGACATGTATGAACATGTCAGCACGTAGGGGAGAGACAACAGCAATCGAGGGAAAAGAAAGATCAGCACATTAGAAGAACCTCTCTAAGTAAACTTCATTTTTATTCATTGAGAGATTTTTAAAAGCTGTTCTCCTTATGTTTTCAGGTATTGAAGAAGGAAAAGAAAAGCCAAAATTGGACTGAACACTGGAGGCAACATGGAGGGTTCTTTATGGCTCCATGGAAGATTTCTCATCCCCAGCAGAGGTTGGCATGGAGAGGAATCTTTTGGGAAAGGAGGATGTTTAATGACCCCTCTGCTCAGTGCAAGGATATTTTTGGGTTTTATATGGAGGGAAAATTATTTTAGCTAAGAATAATAGTATTGTTTCAACCTCCATTTCTGTTTCTCCATGCTTGCATGTGACACGCACATTTAAGATGTATATTTAATCCCCAAGGCATTCTCAATGTGTGTTTCTTGCATCAACAAAGTCATTAAATCTTTCCACCTCCACCAAGAAGAACAAGTCCATTCTCTGTATTGTTTGAGAAAAGCTTAACCAGATAGGTCTAATATGGGGAAACAAAGCAACCCTGTATATTTCCAAGTACAGTGTAACACTACAATAGAAGCTAATTGCATGAATGTATCCAAAGAAGAATTCAATCTGACTGAAATATTAATGTAACACTATGTAAGAGCTGCCTTAAATTGGTGATGTTAATCATTTTTCAGTCCAGTAAAATCTTATTTGCAGTGTTATTTGCAGTCCAAATATGACACAACTTTTCTTAAATAGATCTAAATAAAGACCAAATTATCCCCGCATTTCTGTTTCTTCGTGCTTATTCTTGAAATTCTGGATGGATTGATGTCCTTTGAATGGTGCATTTTCAGATTTTCCAGTATCAACTGTAGATGATATTATTTCTACATGAGGATTTTTTTTTTTCTTGTTTTCCTAGTACAAAGCCTGATCCTGCATTTTCAAGTTTTAAGTTCTCACTAGATGGGCTGAGCCGTTAGTGTTGTACCAGAGAGAGCATTTAAGCCCTACTTCAGGAAGGCACGTAAGCAAATGTTTGAAGTTAAATGTATGCCTGTTTGTGTTAGAAATTCAGTTACAAAATACTAGTGATCGTTTAAACTTGACAGGATTCCGTTTAGTTATCAAACAATGAAGAAGGCAGAAAAATTGTCTAGAATTAGAATGAATGGAATAATTTGCAGCAAGAAATTATTTATAAAAAACTTAACTAAAACCCAAATGTCTTGATATTCACATCACATATTTATTCACTAGTGTATTTAGATGTATTTATTTTAACACAGGCAGAGCACTTCAAAGATTTAGAATGTAAATGTGTGCTTTTTATTAAAGGGATTTCTGCAGTGTTTTAGTAGGACATAACCATGTTTCTGCTCTGGAACAGTTCCGAGGAAATCTGATCTTGTGCAACTCATGACATGCCACCACAGTATTTGTTTAAATGTACGTGTATTTATGTACACAGGAATGTAAGAAACAGTGCACAAGTTCAAGAATGTGCTTTTTGGTTGGTTTCTTTCAAAAACGAAGCTTCCATGATGATACTGTCTTTGTGACTGTCTGTCCTCTCAATAATTTTTAACTTGTTGATCAGAGTTGCAAAGATCTCCAGGCTGGGTAAGCTGCTAGAAAGTTCACGGAAGTAAGAGGCCAGATAAAGAAGGAAAGCTAGAGGACACAAAACCAGCAGAATTTGGAAGCAAATGTGGCCTTGTGTTAGGGATGTAATGCACAATTAATACTGCAACATGGTTACTCTGTTCACAGAAAACGAGGGCTTGATTGAAATTGGTAGTTGTTACAGGAGGTGGTAAGATGTCTGAAAGCTGTGGTAGCACATGGAAGTACTGGTGGGCAATGACTGTGCTGAGGAATCTGCCTGTGTTTCCCAACAGCAGACATCACACCATGAGGGATTATCACTGTGGCTTGGAGTGGGAAGCCCAAAGCACAAACCCTGTTGACTTGTCGTTTGAAGAACTCACAGAACTCATGCTCTGCTGTTAAGCCTAGGACATTTTTGCAATTTTTCTATTTCACAGGGATTTTTTCCTCCACTGAATTCAGGAATCCCTACTGATGGAAACAATGTGTTAAATAAAAGTAAGAAATGACAAAATGCTACACAGCTATACAGATTCAGCTAGAGTACACTGAAGATCTCTGCTGTATTCGTTGCACCACTGAATGGCTGAGACCTCAAAAACTGGCTGCTTCTTTCTCAGTAAGTTTTGCAGCTGCTCATGATGCATTTTTCTTCTGATTTCGTGTTATTTTAGGTGATACTGGAGATGTAGTAAGAATATAAAGAGAGCAGAAACATCTGAGACCAGAATTGCTTAGCTGAACCCATAGTAGGTATCCAAGTGAAAGAAGACTCGCTTTCAGAGGTACAGCATAGGGACACTAAAAATTGTCATCCCTTCTGTCCATGAATTTGTGAATATTCAGCACCTCAAACAAATAGACTACCAGGCTTAGATCTCAGTTAAGCCCCTGAGACTGGCAATATATGTGACACAAAATGCGGTGGGTTTTATTTGGTTTGAAGAAATTTATAGTATTTCAAGAAGGTTTGAACTCAATTTGTCTTCTCGGATCTCAAAAAGTTCCCCACCTCCTGTGAGCTTTGAATCATTGTATTTAAAGTCAAAACCATTTTAGAGCATTAAATCCAGCCTATGATGTATGAACCATGATATAAATAACGTGGGGGCCTGTGTACCCAGAGAGCACTCTTCTAGACTCTGTTCATTCCCTTTAGAATTACACAATCCATCATTCATCCATCCAAAGATGATGGATGAATAATGACTAAAGTAAAAGTCACTTGTAAGCTTGCCAAATTTCAACCATCTTGGCTGAAATTGTCCCTGAAAGGTATTTCTCTTGGGGGAACTATTTTTTTTGGTGGAAAACTTTTTGTCAGAACAAGTCATCTATTTCCAAGTGCAAGTCTATGAAAAAAAACTGTCTGGAAAACTTTTTTCTACTTTTCTCTTGCTGTGGAACTGAGTCTTTGGAAGAAGGATAACATTTATGTTGGTAGCACTTCTGAATTTATGAGAAAAATCTATTAGTCTCTGACCAAGTTTTAGAAAAAATATGCCTGTACTTCCCTATAGTGCACAGGTGATTCTCCAAAGTGTTTATCAACTTTGGGAATGACCTACCTTATGGCTGAAGAGAATTTTCCCTACCACCCCTGATCTGTGGATGTCTGTGGACCTTCTCCAGGTCCAGCTACGCAAGACACACACCAGAATGGAGACCCCAATTTTGGTTCCCTTGTGTTGTCAATGCTTCCCCAAAGCTGATGCAAATAAAGCTGCCTTGACCACATACAAAGGAAGCAAAGCTTCGGTGAAAACCTGAGCAATGGGAATAGGTTCTAGATGGATAAACTGCATGAATAAAACTCTTAGCTTTTCCCTTGAGGACTGCAGTAAAATTCAATTGGTAATGTTTGTTGAGTATGTCATAGCTGTAATGATAAACCACACAGAAAACTCTGTGAAAGAATCATTAGTTCTGTTGTCAGAGAAGAATACAGCGTGCAGTAAATAAGGCAGGCTGCCACACCTTGAACCACAAGGAAAAAACAAAATACAGTTTCATCATTCAGTGAGCACCATCCATCATGTGTTATGAATGAGGCATAGGAAAAAATATTGTGTGATCATCTAATTAAAGGCACTATCATAATTCAAACTTGCAAGGGGCCAAATTAAGGTTGAGCAGACGGCCTTAATTCTGACATTACCTCACTCTTGAACGCCTGACTTTGCAATCTTAATAATCCTCTCTTGACTTAGTAGAGAACACAAAAAAAAAAGGAGGGATTTTTTTTTTAAGCCTGGTTAGAAAGTCTACCCACAGAGATGCCATGAATTTCAGTATGGCTGTATCCCCAGTTTGGCTTTAGGAAGCTCATCCTCACTTTCTGCATGGGTTTAGCTACTGTAAAACATATATGCACAGTTCCCATACCACTCTGTTACAAAGACGTTGCTATAAATTGCAAACTTACACCACAATTTCAAAATGTAATTATTTTGTGATTTATTTCGTGTGCTTTAAAACCATAGTTTGCTGTCCCTCTGTTGCAATCGCTGCCTTATTTTAAAGGAAAATGACAAATATTTTCCCTAATTTTAAGTTGATTTGTTGCTTCTGTGCCCACATGACTAATATCAGCTGAATTAGCACCAATGCACGTCAAAGCCACTTGGACACCGAGTAGAGTGAAAAACATCCAACCATTCTGCAGGCTCCCATGTGGCAGCTTGTAATGACAGTGGATAAGGCACAGACTTCTTAGTTCGTTTTTCCCATTGAATTTGCTATTCAAATACTATTTCAAAACATAGCAACAATTTTTTCTTTACCTTTTAGTTTCTGTAAAGACTGGTCAGTCTGCAGGGCTCTGATACAAACCTTAGTAGCCTTTGAAGACTCGGATACTGTTAGACTGAACACTGAAAGGATTTATCATCTAAAACTTGAGTTATAATCCTGAAGAGATCATCACCCTGAGGTTAGCATCAGGGTAGGTTCAATGTTGAGGTAGGTTCAATGTTCCTGCTCTGGGAATAAAGGAGCAAGCAGTAGGAGACCACAGAATCATAGAATGCTTTGAGTTGGAAGGGACCTTAAAGATCATTGTGTTCCACCCCCCTGGCCACGGGCAGGGACACCTCCCACCAGACCAGGTTGCTCCAAGCCCCATCCAGCCTGGCCTTGAACCCCTCCAGGGATGGGGCAGCCACAGCTTCTCTGGGCAGCCTGTTCCAGCACCTCACCACCTTCACAGGAAGTAATTTCTTCCTGAGATATAATCTAAATCTCCCCTCTTTCAATTTAAAACCATTACCCTTTATCTTATCACTCCACTCCCTGATCAAGAGTCCCTCCCCATCTTTCCTGTAGCCCCCTTTAGGTACTGGAAGGTTGCTCTTAGGTCAAATATGAGGAAAAAATTCTTTAGGGTGAGGGTGAGAGAGCACTGGTACAGGCTGCCCAGGGAAGAAGTGAAGTTCCCTTCTCTGGAGACTTTCCAGACCCGCCTGGATGCAGCCCTGAGTAATATGCTCTTGGTAATCCTGCTTTGAAATCCTGTATTGAAAAGGACTATAATGTCTCCCTGGAGCCTTCTCTTCTCCAGGCTGAACAACCCCAGCTCTCTCAGCCTGTCTTCATAGCAGAGGTACTCCAGCCCTCTGGTCATCTTCATGGCCCTCCACTGGACACATTGAAACAGGTCTATGTCCTTCCTGTCCTGGTGCATTGGTGAGGTCTCTGAGTGCAGCCTTGGAGAAATTATGCTACTAATTCTGTCTTTTAATGCTCCTGTGTTCCATGAGAACAGGGGCAGATGGTGTTGGCAGCTGTTTTCCCTCTACAGTAGCAAAAGAATGCTCCTAATCAAGAAGTGTAGTGCATAGCAGTAGAAGAGGTCATCTCCTCTAAGTTATCCCAGCCGCTTGGCTCTGCTCCTGTGCATCAAAGCTCCACGTGCCGCTGTAGCCAGACGCTCAAACTGGGGTCATGGCTGTTGCAGGGAAGGAAAGAATCCTGGGAGTTCTGTTGTGTATTTGGGCCACTATGTTAGGCCCAACGTGTCCATATATGATGTAAGAGTGCAGGTGTCTTCAGGGTGTCTGGCTGCGATATTAGATCTGGGAAAAGCAGTTGCAGGTTTGACTGCTCAACTTTCTACAGAGGTGACTATCCCTTCTCTTTTTTAAAGAGGAGCAAAGGGCAAATGAAATGAGCTTGGGAAGCAAAAAGGTCCAGCTGTTGACATCTGTTTAGTAAAAAATAGGTGGGCACATGCTGTACTGACAGCAGCCACCCCAGTGCTTTTCAGCACAGGGGCTCTGCTGAGCAAGGGGGTAGGTGGGCTTGCAGGTGGGACGCTTTCTGTGGCGCTTCTGGTGATGTAATGGAAGAGCTTTTTGTGCTTAGAGTGAAAATGGGTCTTCTGAGCATAGTGACTTCCTCTTCCTTGTATTATTAAGTAACCCTAAGAATAACAGAACTGTCCAATTTACAGACCATTTTAACATATATTCTCCAAAATAAGCGATTTTATGTTTATCAAAAACGCACTCTGTTTTGTTCAAGTAACAGATGGAAATCAATGGATTTTAATGTAACCCAGAAGAGCAAGTTGTAGTCTTACTCCCTTAAGTGCCCTCTTCTTGCTCAGACCGCAGCTGTAAAGGGATTTGAGCTTCAATACAATAAATGCCAGCACGGAAATTTGAAAGGTAGGCCACAGACTTTGTGGCCCACCAGAGGAGGTATCTGCTGTTCCTTAACAGCTGTGTAAAATGAGCCAGAAGTAAAATAGCATCTTTTTTTTTTTTTTTTTTCCATATAATTTGTATTGTAGCTCGTCATGCTGTCCAAGTTCAGCATTTTATATATAGCTTGTGTATTAAAAAGCAAACATCTACAATTAGGCAGGAGAAGTATCTCCGCAGTGTGCATTCTAAATATAGAGATTGGTATGGAACACTCAGTGCTAGGACATAATATCTCTTTGCTTTTTTGATATGCAGATAGTCCCTGCTGTATGCATATTGTGTATGTAACAGTTAAACCCACACATGCATACGGATATATATACACACACACGTATACACACAGACACACAATCTTCCGTAGAATTACAGAATCACAGAATCACATGGGGTTGGAAGGGACCTCTGGAGATCATCTAGTCCAACCCCCCTGCCAAAGCAGGTCCACCCAGAGCAGGTCACACAGGAACGTGTCTAGGTGGGTTTTGAATGTCTCCAGAGAAGGAGACTCCACCACTTCTCTGGGCAGCCTCTTCCAGGGCTCTGCCACCCTCAAAGTATGGTTCCTTTTCATATTTAAATGGAACTTCTTATGTTCAAGTTAATGCCCATTTCCTCTTGTCCTGTCCCTGGGCACCACTGAAAAAAAACCTGGACCCATCTTCCTGACACCCACCCTTTAAGTATTTATAGACTTCAAATATCAAATCCTCTCTCAATCTTCTCCAGAATAAAAAGACCCACGTTCCTCAGCCTTTCCTCATAGGAGAGATGCTCCAGGCCCTTAATCATCTTTGTGGCCCTTTGCTGTACGCTCTCCACCAGTTCACAGTTCTTCTTGAACTGGGGAGCCCAGAACCGGACACAGTACTCCAGATGGGGCCTCACCAGGGCAGAGCAGAGGGGCAGGATGACCTCCCTCAACCTGCTGGACACGCTCTTCTTGATGCACCCCAGGATGCCATTGGCCTTCTTGGCCACAAGGGCCCACATTTTCTCTAGTTTTCCTTTTGCCTGCAATACAATTGAAGAACCCCTTCTTGTTGTCTTTGACATCTCTTTCCAATTTTAATTCCAAGGAGGCCTTGGTTTTCCTTGTTTCTTCCCTACATAGTCTAACAGCATCTCCGTAAACCTCCCAAGTGGTCAGTCCCTTCTTCCACTTGGTGTAAACCTCCTTCTGCCACTTCAGTTTTTTCAGAAGGTCCCTGCTCAGCCACCCAGGTCTCCTGCTTCCCTTGCTTGATTTCTTGCTCTTGGTAATGCATTGGTCCTGAGCTTGGAGAAGGCAATGTTTGAACATTGCCCAGCTCTCTTGAGCCCCCTTGCCTTCCAGGGCCCTAGCCCATGGGATTTCACAAAGGAGAAAGTTAGCCCACTTGAAATCAAAGGTTTCGGTCCTACTTACTGTTTTTTGTATGTTACCCACAATCCTGAACTCTGTCTTTCCATGGTCACTGCAGCCGAGATTGCCCTCAACCTTGATGTCCTCCACCAGTCCCTCTTTGTTCATGCACTCAGTCGAGGTGGGTTTTGGTCTCCCTCTGTTGAGGCTATAGAGTTATGCAGGATTTTGAGCCTTTTCCTTGGAGAAGGAGCTGCTGAGGCCAACCCTTATGTAGAAATAGAGCTGTAGGCATCCTGCCAAGGACAGCACAGCCTGTTAAATCCCAGGTCTGAGGAAAAAATACGTAGGCACGTGACCGTATATTGTGATACTTTTAATGTCAGAACCACTGGTGAGAGAGGTATAATTAGAAGCATAAATATAAATATATATATATATAGTGGCAACTATTCCAACTATTTCTAGTGTTATAGAGTTTTTGAAGGGAGCCACAATACTTAAAAGGCTTAGGAAGAGACCCACTGGATGTCCTATGATATAATTAAATCAAGAACACTTTTAAAGTCAAATACCTGGCTGCCACTGCTGTCAGGGCTGCAAAAGTGGTTGTTCTGCATGGTGTTGTAGCATCCCATTTGTACTGTCCCACTGCTGAGCCCTGTGCAGTCTGTGGGACTTTTCTTTCAGTGGGAAGTTCACGTAGCCCAGTTCATCCCAGGGGTTAGTCAGACCTTGGCTGAAAACACATAGAGTATTCTGCTCTGCTTGTCAATTCCACTCCCAGATAAGGTGACATATATATATTATATGCATTGTATATTGGGGTGCATTAAAAAGAGCATGGCCAGAAGGTCAAGGGAGGTCATCCTTCCCCTCTACTCTGACCTGGTGAGGCCCTACCTGAAGTACTAAGTCCAGTTCTGGGCCCCCCAGTTCAAGAAGCACTGGGAACTGCTGGAGAGGGGACAGCAGAGGGCTACAAAGATGATGAACAAGATGGAGCACCTCTCTTATGAGGAAAGGCTGAGAGACCTGGGTCTGTTTAGCCTGGAGAAGAGAAGACTGAGGGCAGACCTCAGCAATGCTTATAAATATCTAAAGGGTGGGTGTTGAGAGGATGGGGTCAGACTCTTCTCAGTGGTGCCCAGTGACAGGACAAGGGGCAACAGGCACAGATTGTAACATAGGAAGTTCCATCTGAACACGCAGAAAATATTCCTTACTTTGAGGGCAGCCAGAGCACTGGAACAGGCTGCCCAGAGAAGTGGTGGAGTCTCCATCTCTGAAGATATTAAAAACCTTCCTGAATGCATTCCAGTCCAGCCTGCTCAGGGTGAACCTGCTCTGGCAGGGGGGTTGGACTAGATGATCTCCAGAGGTCCCTTCCAAACCTTATCATGCTGTGGTTCTGTGATTCTGTGTATGGTTGGTATCTGTGTCTGGAGATTTCAGACTAACTCAAAAAAAAAAAAAAAAAAAAGAAAAAAGAAAAAAAACAGAAAAAGGATGTAAGGCTTTGTGGCTTTGTTTAACGGCATTAATTATGCAGGTACTGGAAGATTTCTAGTTCCTTTCAGCACTTTTACTCAGAATTTAGATTCTGCTGGATACACTTAATTTTTTAAAACCCTCTACATTTTGCAGTTTACACATTTGCATAGCGTAGGACTACTGTCAAGAACATATATCTGCAGATCTGGGGCATGAGCTGTTCTCATCGTTTCAGTGGGATGGAGAAGAGAAAACAGTTCAAAGGAGGAGAATGGGGGAAGGGAAGCATTTCCATATTTTTCTTTAAGGAATCATAAAGACCCAGAGGCAAGTGTGTCAATCATGAGACATATTTCTCTCTTGAATACTGTCAGGAATACAAAAGTTCACAGAGCACATGTGTGAGAGGGTGCTGCGCTGCCTTGACTACATGATCTGCATGATACATGTCAGAAGATGGGAAGGTTGCTATGGCAATATCTTCTCTTTCCTGAATACTAAGTTGACGAGGAAGCCAGTCCACAATCAGGCAGGCTCACTTATGAACTTGCCTGCTTGGAGATGATAAATACTATTTATAATTTCTCTTGAAAGGAGACAACATCGTTTTCTGCCCTGGCCTCTTCTGCCTGCCGTGTCCTAGTCTTTTTATATTCCCAAAGCTTCTGTGATTTGGAAGCTGATGAAGGCAGAGATTTAACTGAATTTTGTGCTGAAGACTGATGGGATTTTCCCTCAACTTACACAGTGCCCTTCAGTTTCCAACTTGCTAAGAAGGCAACAGGCAGATGGGTTTTACTGCATTTTTAAAAGTCATCTTGCTGTTTTATAAAGTTCTGGATCAAGTAATCCATAACCTTTTACTTCCAATCTGCAGGGGAGTAGCCAGTTCCCAGTCACATGTCCCCTTGGCAGGATAACAAGGGAGAGATTGGGAGCCTGTTGGTTCTTCCTACCAACTTTTTAGCTGTGAGTCCCTTAGAGCCCATCTATAAAATGAAAGTTAGCTGAAAGGAAAAAGAACTGTTCCTTCAGATTAGTTGATAACATTGTTTTAATTTGGGGCTTGCTTTTGGGGCAGGACAGCACAGGAAGAGAAAGAGGAGGAATCTGAAGGCCGCTCTGCAGAACTGGATGCTCTGCTCATGTGCGGTGCCGAGTAAGTTACTTCATTTTACCACTTCATGGTTGGCGAGTAACTTTTTTTTTTATAGTTTGAAATGTTTATTTAGCACCTCCCATGGGCTCTAAAAGTACTAAAGAGTACAGAGAGTTCTGCAAGAGCAAATGAGCAAGGTGAAAGGTATCATTGAAAATTATGGCAGTGTATATACCAGATCACTCCAATACCCACCTCAAACAGAGAATGCACCCAGCATATGGATTTATTTGATGCTTCAGTGATCAGTTACAGAGTAACAAAGCCAATAGAAAATCTGTCATGTGGAAAAACATAACAAAAACAGCAATAAAAGAGAAATTTTATGTCAAGTTTAATATGTGTACACAAATTCCTATAAGACCTACTGAACTCTCTCAGACAAGCAGATGAAGAGGCATCTGCAAACACAGCACATCTTTGGGAACCGCAGGAGCAGGTGCTCTCCAGAGAAATGTGCCTTCCTGATGTGGCATTCATTTGTTCCCTGTAGGAACAAGAAATAAGTGGAAGAATTTCAAATTTAAGGCTTAACCCTGAAATGCGCACACAGGCACAACTTAGACCACCCAAAAAACAAAAGACTCATTGGCTTATTTATTTTGCCTCTGGTTTCTACAGCACTCATTGAGAGAGCATTGAGAGTCCAGCTGGTCTGAGGTTTTTGATAGCCATCTGACTCAGAGGCAGGGCTTCAAACCACAGTGGCCAGTACAGAGACGTCAAAAGTTTCCACAGTGCAAAGGACAGAGGAGTGAAAAGCATTTACTTGCTTAGCAGGATTCACACAGCGAGGACACTTATCAGCTTGCAACCACCCAGACCAAACATTCTTAAACTATGCTCTTTCTTCTTTCTTTTCCGTCTGAGCTCGTTTTGTTTCCAGAGATTGAAAGGACAAACTTGAGAAGTCACCCCTGCTGCAGGTACTTTCCACATTACTGAGTGAGAGGGCCAAGAAAAACAGCAGAGGAAGATAATTTTCCTACTGTGCTCTGCACCAGCTAGAAAAGATGGAGTGCAGGCAAAAATTCACTGACAATTTTAGCGCAGCTTGCCCTGATGAAGAGGGACCAGCACATGTTGCTTTCTGATGGGCAGCATTGCCATGGCTCTGGGTCATGATGCTGTGCTGCAGCTGCCTCAGAGCAGGTGTGGATGTTGTGTCCAGAAGGACTGAAAAGCTTAGATTTCTCTGTTCAAAGAGGGGCTTTTACCTCATTCTGCCAAAAGCAGTTGGTGATTGTGAAAGCATCATCTGGGACGGAACCACAAGAGCTTTCTGGGCCACACTTTGCAGGCTGGTTCACAGAGTCACAGAATGATATGGGCCTGGAAGTGACCTCTGGAGATCATCTAGTCCAACCCCCCTGCCAGAGCAGGTCCACCCAGAGCAGGTGGCACAGGAACATCTCCATGTGGGTTTTGAATGTCTCCAGAGACCGAGACTCCACCACCTCTCTGGGCAGCCTGTTCCAGGGCTCTGCCACCCTCAAAGTGAAGAAGTTTCTCCTCAACCCTCTAGTGGTTGCCTCTAGTGACCGTGGCACTACCCCACCAAAACTGAGAATCGCTTGCCCATCCCTGGAAGAGCTCCTCAGCATTCACAGCCACGAGACCAAAACCACTATCAAGAGCTGCAGTAAAATGAGGTTTATTCAGAAAGAGGATGCAAATCCAACTAGAGCAAAATAAACAGTGTACATGACACATTTCTTCCTCACCTCTGCAGAAGCTAATCTAGCTAATCCCTTTGTGTTGTAACAGGAAAAAAATCGATACCCCACAGCCCTGTGGCCAACATGGGAGGACGGGGGCGGAAAACACCAGCCATCTGGGCCACCAGCCCATCCAGCCCCATGTCTGTCACTGTGAGCCAGCAGCTGCTTCTCCTGCCTCCTCAAGCTTTCTGCTGCGGTGCCTACATGCAAGCACCAGCTTGGGGCCCATATCTCATTTTCTTATTCCCAAATAAGCATTCTGCTCTGCCGCCGCAATGCGAGTTTCCTAAATAAGAAGAAGTTCTGGGAAAGAGATCTTCCTGTGTGCTGTAGAGAGGAGACAGTCATTTCTTTCAGCAAGTGTGGCTGCACTGACATCCTGTGGCTCCATTTCCCCGCCAAGAAGAAGAGTGAAGGGACAGCTTTGCCCCCCCATCACTGGTCCCCTCCACGTCCCCCCTCCACTCCCTGTAGGTCACTGATGCCCCAGCCAACCCCTCCGGCGCTGGCTGCGAGAGGGAGGGACACCTACCCCCTAAGTGACACCAGTGCCAGCTCCTGCCCATCGTGCCAGGTTGGCAGCATCCTGGGACCTGACCTCACCGCAGCCCCACTTACACAGACACTGCCAGACTGGGGAGCAAGTGACCGTGTGTCCATCCCCATGTCCCCTCCTTCCTTTTCAGCATCCCCTGAATCACTGCCCTCAGCAGCAGGGCTGGGCGAGGATGAGCTGTAGTCACAGCTGGGTGGGGGCTTTTTTAAAGGAAAACTGATGAAAATCCCTATCACAAGAACCCCCCCCCCCCCTTCCTCTGCCCGCCGGGACTCCAGGTAGAGCCCAGATGGCATTAGCCACATGTATCCACGTTGCTGAGCCCTGCCACGGGGCACCCAGGGTCTGCAGCCATCTGCATCCCCCAGCCAGGGCACGGGCACTGCACGAAACAGCACCCAGCCCCATCAGAAGTCAAGTTTAATTTTACCTTCCCCCAGGGAACAGCGTTAATCTGTAACTTTTTAGGCATCACTCGATCAGCTGAATAACAGCTATTAGCTTTGGACTCTAGGCATTTTTATGAGATATTAGTTCCAGGGTTTGTGGTTTGGCATAGAAAGCATATTATTCACACACAAAACAACTGCATTAAAATAACATTAGGAATCTGGCTTAAATTGACAAAACCTAGGAAACTCAGAATTAAGGCTGAAACTATGTCCTTAACTCACCCACCGCGTGGCCAGTGCAGCAGCTGGGGCTGTATGTTGGACCCACCAACTGAGCTGGGATTCCCACCCCTCTTCCAGGGAGGAAACAGGGCTGCACTTCNNGTCAGAGCAAAAGCTGCTGAGAAAGCAACACAGGCTGAGGAGGAATCTGTCCGGCGTGTGGCCAGGGGTAAGACATGAGCTGGACAAGAAAATCCACATAGTGCCTTGCTTTGACTTGCCCTTGATTTAGGAAAAATTTCTTCACCAAAAGGGTTATCAAACACTGGGACAGGCTGCCCAGGGAAGTGGTGGAATCTCCATCCCTGGAGGTATCTAAAGGATGGGTAGTCATGGTGCTAAGGGATATGGTTTAGTGTTGTTTTTGACAGTGTTAGGTTGATGATCGGTCTCAATGATCTTAAAGGTCTCTTCCAACCTTGAAAATTCTATGATTTGCTTTGATTGGTCAAAATACTGCAGCCAGAGTGAAATGGCTCGGCTCGCAACGGGGACGAGAGAGGCAGAACGGTCCTTTCCAAAACCCGCCTGGGGAAAATCCTTGGCCCAGAAAACAGCTTCTAATGTTGGTTTTACGGATCATCTTACTGTGAGGGGACTGAGGCCAAGAAGTAATGCGGGGACATGGGTTGCTGTCACCGGAGCTGAGGGGAGGAGGGGAACTCGTGCACGAGCTGTGCTGAAGGGCTGCCCTTCGGTCAGAAGAAGCCGTGCCACACGTCATGGAATTTGTGTCATAGCCTCCAGTGGCTGAAAAACAAAGGGGGGGACCCCAAAAGGCTTGTGTGGTGGGTCAAAAAGCAGCAATGCTAGGGGCATTTCCAGTCAAACCTCTGTTGTGCTCCCGTTTTTCTCCCAAAGCCCTTGCTCATCTGGCCACTGGCTTTCCAGAGGTGTATCTGCACCATGGGAAAGGTGATCTCAGCAGCAGCACGTTTGCTGCAAAAGCAAATGAAATAAAGCAGCAGCCACAGCTCACATCCTCCAAGAGAAGGTTCACCACAGGCCCCTAGGAAGGACCAACCTGCCCACTCCTGGCTCCCTTTCAAGATTATTTTTTTTTTCCTCTATGGGCAAGTATTTGCCTCCAGTTTGCAGCAAAATCATCTCCTCTATAAAGTATGTTTCAAAATGAGCTTCACTTTTTCTCTCCCCATTCCTTTTATTTATGAGCTCTGCCATTTTATAGGAAACATCCCAAGATGTTCATGCATGAGGCATTTCTCAAGGATAAACCACATTAAAGAGCAAAAAACAACAACAGAAGGTAGTTCAAATTGCAAGGTTGTCACGCTGCTCAGAAAAAAAGGAGAGTACCTTAATCGTAGTGGGTGTGGTTTTTTCCTCTCGTTGAGGTGAGAAAGACATTTGCTCTTCCCATCTTGGAAGCAAAACAAATAGAATAATTATTTCCTTTCCCAGCAAAGGCCAACACCGCTGAACGTAGCTCTGTGCTTTTGACTTGTGTGCCATAAAGAAACACATTCCCTCGCTGGCTGGCATTTGCAACAGACCACAAACACAGTACTACACCTGGCACCCAATTTGTGTCTCAGGTCAGAATTGAGACCTTCTGGTGATAAGACGAAAAATGCTTGTTCTCTGGACACCTTATCCCAGAAATGCTGTAGCTAAATTTACCATAGTACAATTCCAGATGAATTCTTAGGAGGTCTTTTAACGAAAAGTTAAGTGTTTTGCTTGTTGTGGAACCATTCTCCAAGCATAATTTGGGACCCCAGCATCAGCTTCTTTGGTTTTCTTTTAAAGATTTTAAAGTCTGTGTGTCTCCTTGTCTCACAGAAGACTGCCAGTACCACAGGCACTCCCTGCTTCTGAAAGACAGGTCTGAAATGAGTGGGCACTGCATGACACGGGCTCCGAGTCCACAACACACAAGCAATGACCATGTGTGAATAAACACATGAAAGAAAAAAAAAGGGGGAAAAAAAGAAAGAAAGCTGAGCCTAAAAATAGCAAATAGCATCTCCTCCATATTGGTCCAACCTTCTGCTCCAGAAGAGACCTATAACAGAGCAAATGCCTGCAGCATCCAAGGTGAGGAGGTGAGGTGTTCCCCGTGCTCACCAGTCCACGCTCCTCCTATGGATTTCATGGGACAGGTGCCTGTGGGTGTCTGAGGGATAGAAGGGATATGCAGATGTACACATGCTGCAGTGCATTTACAGAAAATGATAAAGAATAGGCCAGGATGGGTTTTCAGTTGCCACCTGGAAGGATCTGTTATCATGCTTATGCACATCTGCAGTCACAAAACCAC
This sequence comes from Scolopax mira, assembly GCA_004320125.1. Taxonomy (NCBI): domain Eukaryota; kingdom Metazoa; phylum Chordata; class Aves; order Charadriiformes; family Scolopacidae; genus Scolopax; species Scolopax mira. Next base: position 88,897 of record BJBW01002876.1, read on the forward strand.
AGAATCACATGGGGTTGGAAGGGACCCTTGGAGATCATCTAGTCCAACCCCCCTGCCAGAGCAGGTCACCCAGAACAGGTCGCACAGGAACTTGTCCAGGTAGGTTTTGAATGTTTCCAGAGAAGGAGACTCTACCACCTCTCTGGGCAGCCTGTTCCAGGGCTCTGCAACCCTCACAGTAAAGAAGTTCCTCCTCATGTTTAGGTGGAACTTCTTATGTTCAAGGTTGTGCCCATTTCCTCTTGTCCTGTCACTGGGCACCACTGAAAAAGACTGGCCCCGTCCTCCTGACACCCTCCCTTTAAGTATTTGTAAGCCTTGATCAGATCCCCCCTCAGCCTTCTCTTCCCTGGACTAAAAAGACCCAAGTCCCTCAGCCTCCACAAATAAATTTTTACCAGAAAATGAGCAGAGGCTGAGGCTGCAGGTGTGTGCATCTTATTAAGCACATTGTGCCCCTTTAAAAATATGGTTGAAATGGTAAGTGATTGTTTCCATATTAAGGAAGGCTTAAGAATGACTGACAAGATCCGCTTTTGCAGCTCTTATTTCTGCCAATCAAATCACTGAGGACAAGAGTGAATAGTGCATATTTAGAAAATGTATTTTTAAAGTTGGGCTTTGACTGAACAGTAACTTCATGAGAAAGTGAAGCCTCCTGTTCCCAACCAACTGTGACTGAAACACAGCAAACGAAACCGGGAAAAAAAAAGGCATAGTAAGGAAACAAAGCTATAAAAGAAAAAGGCAGTTTTGCCAGATGTGCGCCAGCACCCTACACCCTCTTCTCAGGCTTGGGATCAAAGTTGGGTGCTCATATCCAAGGGCTCCAATCAGAAGGTGGTGGGGTAGCCCTGTATGTTAGGAGTGTCTAGAGCTTAATGATGGTCATGATAGAGTCGAGTGTTTTATGGGTAAGAATCAGGAGGAAAGCCAAGAAGGCAGATATCATGGTAGGAATCTGTTATAGACCACCCAATCAGGATGAAGAAGCAGACAAAATATTCTATAAGCAGCTGGGAGAACTCTCAGAATCACCAGCCTGTGTCCTCATGGGGGCTTGCCAGATGTATGCTGGGAATACAACACAGCAGAGAGGAAACAGTCTAGGACAGTCCATGGATTGTGTGGAAGATAAGTTCCTGACAGAGCTGGCGAGAGAGCCAACTAGAGAAGGCACCCCGCTGGGTGAACAGAGAAGGGCTTGTGGCTGATGTGATGGTTGGAGGCCAGTTTGGGCATGGTGGTCACGAAATGAGTTTTCAGTTCTTGGAGAAGTAAGCAGGGGGGTTAGCAGAACTACTACCTTGGACTTCAGGACAAAAGACTTTGGCCTGTTTAGGAGCCTGGTTGACAGAGTCCCTTGGGAGACAGTCCTGAATGGCAAAGGGACCCAGGAAAGATGGACATTGCTCTAGAAGGAAATATAAAAGGCACAGGAGCAGGCTGTCCCCATGTGTTCTAAAATGAGATGGCCTGGCTGAACAGAGAGTTTTGGCTGGAATTCAGGAAAAAAAAGAAAAAAGGAGAGTTTATGACCTTTGGAAGAAGGGGCAGACCACTCAGGAGGACTGCAAGAAGGTTGTGAGGTTACACAAGGAGAAAATTAGAAGAGCCAAAGCCCACCTAGAACTTAATCTGGCTACTGCTGTAAAAGACAGTACAAATGTTTCTATAAATACATTGCCAACAAAATGAGGCCTAAGGAGAATCTCCATCCTTTATCAGATGCAGGGAGAAACATACTGACAAAATTTGAGGAAAAAGCTGATGTAGCTAATGTCTTTTTGTCTCAGTCTTTGATAGTAAGACCAGTTGTTCTCAGGGTACCCAGGTCCCTGAGCTGCAAGACAGGGATGGGGAGCAGAATGAAGCCCCCATAATCCAAGAAGAAAGGTTAGCGAGATGCTACACCACTTAGATACAGACAAGTCCATGGGGCTGGATAGGATCCACCCAGAGGTACTGAGGAAGATGGCAGAAGTTCTTACCAAGCCATTTTCCATCATTTACCACCAATCCTAGCTAACCAGGGAGATCCCAGTTGACTGGAGACTAGCAAATGTGATGCCCATCTATAAGAAGGGTTGGAAGGTGGATCTGGGGAACTACAGGCCTGTCAGTCTGACCTCAGTGTTAGGGAAGGTTATGAACCAGATCATCTTGAGTGGCATCACACGGCACATACTGGACAACCAGGTGATCAGGCCCAGTCAGCATGGGTTTATGAAAGGTCCTGCTTAACTAACTTGCCTCTTTCTATGACAAGATGAGCTGCTTAGTGGACGAGGGAAAGGCAGTGGATGTTACCTGCGTAGACTTCCTTTGACACCATTTCTTATAGTATTCTCCTTGGGAATATTGTGTTCTGTTTTGGGCCCCTCACTACAAGAAAGACACTGAGGTGCTGGAGTGTGTCCAGGGAAGGGCAACAAAGCTGGTGAGGGGACTGGAGGGGACTGGTGAGGAGTGGCTGATAGAACTGTGGTTATTTAGCTTGGAGAAAAGGAGGCTGAGGGGAGATCTTAGCGCTCTCCACAACTACCTGGAAGGAGGTTGTAGTGAAATGGGTTCAGTCTCCCAAGTAACAGGTAATAGGACAAGAGAAAACAGCCTCAATTTGTGCCAGGGGAGGTTTAGACTGGATATTAGGAAAAAATCTTCACTGAAAGGGCTGCCCATTGTAACAGGCTGCCCAGGGGAGTGGATGAATCACCATCCGTGGATGTCTTTAAAAGACATGTAAATGTGGTGCTGAGGGACATGGTTTAGTGGTCGACTTGGTAGTGTTAGGTTAACAGTTGGACTCGATGATCTTAGAGGTCTTTTCCAACATCAACAATTCCATGCTTCTATGATATGATAGCTTTCCTCCCACCCTGGCTCCCACCCACATCTCAGCTCTTCATCAGTCCCCTCCCTTTTCATCTGCTCTTGCTGCCAGGTGGTCTGGCATTCCCTTATCATGGCCTCAAAGGACTCTGCAGTATGGGGGATTGGAAGAACAAACCAAATTTTCCTCCTGAGCCAAGCAGGTAGGTCCCCAGGTGCCTGTCCTCATTACAGAGATTGCTTTGGGAGCTGGATCCAGCTGGCAAAGGTTTCTCATTAGGATGGCAAGGCTGAAAACGTGAAGCTGCAGGGAAAGTAAGTAGTTGTGGAGTTGAGGTTGCCTTGAGGCTGGGGTTAAAGAGGTGGTGGTAAGAATTTTGTATTTTATTTTAGCTTAGCAGTGTGGGATTCTGTAAGCTATGGAAGTGGCAGCACATTTTGGGTGTGTTCAGGTTTGTTTGGATTTCCCCCCTCCCTACCTCCCCTGCTCTAAAGGTGTTATAATCTTTCAAGTGTTAAATTTTGACTAGTTCTAGCATAGACTTGGGACAGGAAAAAGCCTGTTTTAGGGCTGTTTGATTCTGGATCTTGTGCAATGTGTGGGAGTTGTGCTCCAGCTATTTTTCTGGTAAGTATACGAGGAAAGGCAGGGAGAGTAGGCAGAACTCAGGCTCTGCTTATTTTTGTGCTAGCAAACAGCATAGCTCTGGCAGAGGAAAAAGGATTTGAAGTGTTGGGCTGGCATGGGCAGCTCCTGACAGCATCTTCTCTCTTAGAAACACCAGAGACGTGTAAGAAGGTGATTGAGAACATGGGCTGCACCTACTGCCTTTCTGATTTGAAAGAGTAGATACCAACAGAATACAAACAGGAGAAAGAAATTAGATGCAGGACAATTGCAGAAGCTTTAAGGGTCTCAAGTCCTTGTGTTTCAGGTCTGCAGAAATTCTTGTTTAATGTGGTCAGCCAGTCCCCTACGTGACAGCCCACCCACGTGGCCGTTAAGAAGCTTTTACAAAATGGACTTTATGAGGCTGGTTACAAGCTCTGCAGTGCTCTTCCAGCAGTGCAATGCTTGCTCGTTGGAAGTGTTGGGCCAGCTGGACCATTCTGTATCCAGCCACGAGCCTTCCCAGAAGCGGGTAAGGTGTGTGTGTTTGCACATCCAAGGAAGCTTTGCTTGGAGTGCAATTCCACCATGATTGTTTTGGTGGCTTCTCTCCCCCTTGACTGTGTGTACAGAAGGAGAGGTGTTGTGTGTAACTCAGCCAAAAATCACCAAGCTCTGCTCTGCCTGCCTTTCAAAGGCTCAATGGGTCTAACAGCTGCACTTATTTAGTGATAAATGGTGATAAACAACAGCTGAGGTAGCTATCCTCTGTTAGGAGAGCATCCTTGTGACCGTTGGCTCCTTTTGCCTCTTATTCTGCTCTTTGGACTGATGGCATCTGCCACATCTAGTGTTGTCTGGGTTCCAGCTGCCTGTGAGAGATGGCCATCTCATCTTTTTGGTGATGAATTGCTATAGCTGCTGCTGGCCGCACATGGCAGGGCAGTAGCATCACCTGGTTACGTGTGGTGAATCCACGTTGCAGTTACTGTTTGCTGAAGAATGTACCTGAGAAGAGTAGACTTAAGAAAAAAAGAGAGGGGCACCCCCACACACACACGCAAGTGAAATAATATTGGGGAAAAACTAGAAGAGTTTGAAGTTCAGCTGAGGGCACAGGAAAGCTGGGAAGAAAAATAAAACACAAAGGAACTGCCAAACTCTGAAATTAGCCCACCTCATCTATCCCTATTTCCTTCCATTGCGAGGAGGCTGAAAATCTCCATGAAGAAAAATGATGATCATTGAGTCACTCCAATAGCTGCGGTGCTGGCTGCCAGCCTGCTAAGCAACTTGTGTGCTAATGTTTGGATTTTAGTGGTGGGAAACGAATGTCAGGCTGTACTCTCTCCATGCACCGTTGGGCTGTGCTTATGGTCGCTCTTGGCAGGGCCAAATGACTAAACAGATAAAACCATCAGTCTTTTTATTTCCAAACATTAACCGAACTGCTAATAAAGCACAGCCCGTGTCATCCTTATGGACTTTGCAGAGCTGAGTCGCATTAAAAACAGGATCTGAATGCTGGGAAAAAACCTGGTACTCCTGTCCTGATACCTCTCTGTGGGGAGGCATCTCCTCTCAGCCCCCAGGATGGGTGGGAAGGGTTTGTCAGGCCCCAAGGCAGAGGAAATGAGGTGATTCTCCCTCTTGGTGGACTTTGCCCATGGTGGCTGAAGGTATTTTTCCCCAAACATCCTCAGCAAAACTGCAGGGGTTTTGTAAATTCATTATGTCACAGAGGAATCTGTTTAATCAGCTGCCTTTCCCCGGAGGCGCTTTACACTTAATGAGAGACATGATGGGAGGAATCAAAATTGGTTTGCACGAGTTTAGCCTCAAATCCCCCCCAAGCTGGTGTATCCCTGAGCGTGCTGCCATTTAGAGGAGCAAACAGGAGACACGGGGGGGGTCAGTGGCAGGAGTGAAGCCTTGAGCTCTGCATTGCATCATTCCTTCCCTAGGTGTTATCGTGATGTCCCAGCTCAGTGAGCACTCTTGCCCCCCCCCCGGTGTGTTTTGCCAGTTACACAGAAAGGCATCTCCTAGCTTAGCTTATTTAATGTGAATATATTAATTTTAAAAAGCAGCCAAATGAGAAATTTTGCATGCTTGTGAGAAGGGCGCCGGGTACTTTGTGAACTAGATAAATAGTGGGTCCACGGAGCTGGAATATGGAATAGTTTCAATTCTTGGTTTAAAAACCTTTATTAAAAAAAAAATTCACTTGTAAAGTTAATGAAGAAAGAAAGGGCACTTGGTTGTTTTCTCTGTTTGTTCACCTTCCTCATTAGACCGTGCTGTTGCCTCGTCTTTTCGATTAAGCAGGGGGATGCCTTCTCAGTGTGGTGGGACAGGCTGGTGTAGCAGCTTTCCCCCACCCAGCTACATGTAGAGGTGCAGGGTCCTGAGGAAAGCCTGCTCTGAAGGGCTCTCTGTGCATCTGGTGTTGTGCCCATACAAGCATGCAAAATATTTTATTACTGTAAAATAATTCCCGTTCCAGTACCTCGTTAGCTTTCACCTTTTAGCTTTTTTTTTTTTTTCTTCTGAGTAAATAAAGACTAAATTATTTGGAAGTGAATTTTCCTGCAGCATAATTGCTGTGCTAGCAGCAGCTGAGTGTTTTCCATGGAGCAGGGGATCAACATGCTCTGTGAGGAGGGAAGGGAAAGGGAGGGTGGTTTGTTGAGTCCTCTCAAGCCATGGCCAGTGGACCTAGCGATGGTCTCAGAGACAGGCTTTTTGTGTCCATCCTGGGACATGGGGGGGTCACCAGTGTCCATTGCCCCTCGAGCAGCTTTCAAAGAAACAGCCAAAAAACCCCTCTGAACTGTCTGGGGGCTTTTTGATCCATACTGGGTCCCAGAAGTCTTAATGTTGAGCTGACATTTGTTATGAAGATACTGTCCAAAATCACACCCCAGAGTCACATTTAGTGAAAGAAGTGCAGTTTTGCAAGGATGAGTCTATTAATTTATCTGCCAAAGCATGTCATAGGTATTTTCTCTGCAGAGCTCTATTAAAAACTAGTGGTTTATTACTAATTTATAGTTTATAATACACTTCTGTGTAATTGCATGTGTCTAGATATTTAGATTTTTGATGTGCCAAAAACAAACTATATGTTTGTGTTAACTTTATAGGATATATAGCTTGAGTAAAAATAAAAATAGCATTTTCTCAGAAAGATAAAACGGATAGTAAAGTAGATGTACATTCCATCGTACTTATTTTATTTTCAGCTGTTATAATTGATAGTCTATATAATGTATATATATGAGGTTTTTTAATATAAATATGGGTTTGTGAGAGTGCCACTTAAGATCAGTCTGTAACATATTATTTAGAGATTATTTATGGGATGTTGGTACCTTTCCCACTTTTTTTTTTCTTTTTTATAGTTTAAAATGACTGAAGGGGAAAACACAATTTAGCATGGTATTGATTTTATATCAGCTGGTTTTACATGAAATATTATTACAGTATTAAAGAATTGCATTGTCATCTCTTGCTGTGGGGTTGCATTATGTTCTATAACCTTGGCTCACTTATTAATCTTCCAGTAACACACACTTAATTGTTCAGCAAATGACACAACATATGAGGAAATAATACCTACGATGTGATTTATATCTCTCCAGGCAAAGACACTGAGAACTGAATCATCTGCCTTCACTTATTATACTGCAGCACAGGAGCAGCCAAAGGATCTGAAAACTGTGGCCAGTTGGGACCCACTGAAAACACGTACCCTGGAAATAAAAGGTACACAGAATCCTAGAATGCTTTAGTTTGGAAGGGACCTTGAAAATCATCAAGGTCCATGCCCCCCTGCCATGGACAGGGATGCCTCATACTAGACTATGTTGCTCAAAGCCCCATGCAGCCTGGCCTTGACCTGTTCCAACAAGTCCATGTCCTTCCTGTGCTGAGGCCTCCAGAGCTGAGGGCTTCATGGTACTTCAGGTGGGGCCTCACCAGAGCAGGGTAGAGGGGTAGAATCACCTCTCTTGACCCATTGGCTGTGCTTCTTTTCATGCTGCCCAGGATGCTCTTGGCCCTTTGTGTTGCCATCCACATTGCTGGCTCATGTTGAGCTTCTCGTCCACCATCTAGTCTGTCAGTCAAGCACAAGTCTGAATTGCTCTCAGTACATCTTACACGTGTTTAGTTTTAACACACGCATCCCGCGGTGGAGACCTTGGAGGCTCTGAGTTTGTGTGTGGTGGGCAGATCAAGCACTGATCTGATGTGATCAGTGAAATCAGATGTGATCAGTGAAGATCAATGTGATTACTGAAGCCCAGCACAGTTGCTGTACATTCGCTGTAGGGTGCAGGGCTGTGCAGCCAAATAAATACAGTCTGACTCTGGTGGGACACGGATACACTGAGCCAGCAGGACTTCTGGGGAGAGAAGGAAATGAGGAGTGGGTACAGGGAATGGATTTTTACAGCTGGTAGGGTTTCCCACTATGAGTCTACCTGGAGCAGTGAAGCCACCTGCCAACACAAGCATCAGTCCACTGATTTCTAGAAAGTGGCTGGAAGTGGTGGAGAGCATAGCCTACTAGAAGTAGTTTTTAACAGCTAACTCTCCCACAGCAGAAAGATTGCATCCAGTCCAGTCCCAAGCTTTGGCTTCCCTGACTTTGAATACAGCATGTATTAAAGATCAACTACTGTGAAGATCAAGTGGAAAAAAAACCCACAACTGGCGTATGTAGATTGTGTGGCTCGTTATGATTACATTTCCTTTTGTATCTTGCTCTCTACCTTGAAGGACAAATGGTACAGATCTTCTGGTGTAACCTGCTATGGAGGGTAGAACTGGTGCACTCTTACTTATTCTTCAGCCTCCAGAAAGAGCTGAAAAGCAGAAACCTGGTCTCTACCATATTCCATGGGTGCATGCATCTTTTTTTAAATTTTTTTAAATTAGTTCAAACTTCACAGTGAACATTAGTTCACAGAATTTATTTTTCCTCCAACTCCACCGCACCCATTTCTCCTGCCTTTTCCCAAAGTAATTAATTTAAAACAAACATGTTTTTAGCAAAAGGAAGTTAGAAGATAAATGTATTGGAAGTAGGACTGTTTTCTTTCCTTGCAAGTAAAATAGGCTCCCATGTGTGCTCCACACATTTCACAGGATCAAGGCTTTAATGATGTTGTATATTAGCATTCTGCACTTGTGGCACTCCGACTTGCCATATTTTTCATATTTGTTAGAATTTTTCCTTTCTGTACTATTTTTTTTCTATTTCTGATCTTTTTATTTTGTCAGGCAGAATATAAGTGCACTTTACAGGCCAAAATGAAGTATCACTTGGGTATTTCATGGACTGCATGAGATGCTGCTCTTGGAGGGTGCTACTTGCTAAGTGTTAAGGCAATGGCGGCGTAGTTCAGCCAAGATGTTAAGTGTCAGAGTCCTCACTCCCAGAGCAGCTCAACTGTCTGTGTAGAGGGGTTTTAAATTCATTTATAAGCTCCAACCTTGTGTGCTGTCTGCACAACTTATAGAACCTACACTGTAGGGCAGCAGGGTACGTTCTGGAGATCTCTGAAGGTAAAAGTCCAGGCGTGCTCCCCACATTAACGTGTGTCCAAGGTGGTCTGGATGAGTCAGGCATGGGCAAACTGTATTTCAGTCCAGGTACAGCAAGGCCTGCTCTTCATCTGTGGAGTGTGGATGGCCCAAAGTACCCACAAGAAACACAGTGGAGTTGAAAGATGATGGTGTAGAAGAAAGTTTGGAGGGGTGGATCATAGGACTTGGTACATAACAGGGCTTTTGGACATAACAGGGCTTTAAAACCTTTCAAAACTCCTTGCCTCAGCTTGAAGAGTGTCTGAATTCCACTGAGAACCCTTTATGCTGATGATTTTGTTGATTAATCAGCTCAAATGTTACTGTCCTAAATTATCAAGCTGTGTGGTTATGAAGAAGCAAGAGAGTGAGGGTCTCAGTGGGACTCGGATGCACAACTGCATCGTATTTACATTTCTGTGGGAAGCAAAAGCGGAGAATCCTTTGCTTACAAAATGGTAGAAAAACAGAAATTAAGAGCCATGAGGAAATGTCTGGGAGCTGCTGGCAGTAGCGTTCAGGAAGGAAAGCAAGCACAGGGTGTTACATGGTTCCTGTGCATGGTCATCTGTCACACAAGCTGCAAACCCTGTGGACCTTAAGGACATCTCTTTTGAGTTCTAAAGTCCTGTAACTAATCTGAGTCATTTGCGCAGCTGAACAGACTCAAGGTCTCTTAAGTAAATTGGAAATACCTATAATTCTGCAGGAAATTAGGCAACAGTTAGGTAGTCCCAAAGCAGAGGAAGAAATAAAAAGAAGTCATAAAACCTGTGGTCTCTGGGAAAGCTCTGGGTGAAGATGACTTTCTAATAGAATTTTCTAAACTCTTTCAGTCTCACTTGGCTCCCGTCACACGGAAAAATTTTCGAAAGGCCAAAGCAAAAGGGTTCCATTTCAGTATTAATTGCAGTGTTGGGTTTTCTTAAATCTCTTTCCTAGGAAATAACTCACTGATGCACCATTTGCAATAATTAAATTACAGGCCAATTCTTTTGACTAATGTGACTCAGAAGACACAGGTTAAAATAGCATTTAGAAAATATCTGAACAGCATACCTTATGGACGAGAACTTAGCGTGGATCTTGATGTTCACATTAATCAGAAAGCTGCTAACAGAGTCTATAGGCCTGTTATTATAATTTGCTATTTTTAAAATTCTCTGAAGTAATCAGAAAATCAACCAGCTCAACATCCCTAAAGAGAGCTGCTTCCCACCCACCAGCAGTGGCTGACTTCACTGTTGACATAAAAACCATGAGGATCTCAGTCTAGTATTCTGCCATGTAATTGTATCCTTAATTTTGGCCTTGTTGAAAGTCTGCTGGAAAATGGAGCTTGTGTGTCCTCATTAGAAGCAATTCATATGTAAATCATTTAAGAACTTTTTTTTTTTTTTAACTTAAAGAAAGAAAGCGTCCCTGTGACTCAAACATTCTGCGGGCTCTTGCTCCTCTTGTGGCTCCCCTGTGGCTGTGACTCCTGGAAAATCTGCTGCCAAGTGAGAGGGTTGCTCTGGCCTCAGCTGCTGGAGAAAGCATCTCTTAAGAGATTTTACCTTTTGCCAACCTTGGTTTTGTCACTGAAAGGACACGAGATGAAATTCTGCTCTCATCTTCTACATGCATACCCCATGGAAGGTGCTTCCCTCCTTTCAGTCAATGGTAACCATCTAGTTACTAACCTTTCTGCATGTTGGAACGCTTAATATTTGGTCTTTTATGTGCCAAAAAAAGCTGAGATGGCAGCATAGCAGTAGTGGAATGACATCCTAGCGTTAACATGGAATGACTTTGAAATGACATCAAATAAACAACAGTCAGATGAGTTTATCAATAAATCTTTTATCAATAAAACTCATCAAGAAGCATGTGAGGTAACAGCCAAGTACGTGTCTAAGAGCACAACTTTGATAAAGTTTGGGAACCTATTTCTTCTGCATATTTCTGGAGTTGGAAATGGAAGTTATCAGAAGTATGCTATTGAAAGTGTTGACAGCAATTTGAAGGTGTAAAGGAATATCACATCTTTACCATGAATTCTGTACTTATGAGTTGGATGAGCCGAGTCCCTTCGCACTCTTAACTTCGCTCCTAAAATATAACATCTGAGGTTTTTGTCTCTAAGAAAGCTCAGGTTTTGTTGCTTATGAACAAGCTTTAAGTTATTGTTGAAGGTGTTTGGAGCTTCCCTTTGGTGCCCTGTTATTGTAGACACATGAAAATGTAGACGAGTGGGACTAGGTAGCAGGTGATGAAATTCAAGCTGATTAAAAAAACTGTCAAAACTCTGGTTTTTTTTCTTTTATAAAGAATTCTACACAGAAAGGTAGCAGGGGAAAGAAAACAAAGGTAGACCCCAAGGTAATCTGGGAAGCAGGTAATTGTTTACTGTTCATGAATTGTCCAGTTCCTTGCAAAAGAAATCTTATAGCCACCAGGAATCTGACCTTGTGCCCAGAAATGTGTAAAAGCACAGCTGGCCCTGTCCGGGCTGGAAATCAGCTTTCAGAGTAATGGCAAAGACTTTATTTCAAGAGAGTATTTAGCTTTAAAAAAAAAATGAATAGGGACTGCGTGTTCCAAATGTCATCTGTCAATTTAACAAATGGCAACTATATACACATCTTAATGCCAGATTGCTGTTTCATTAGGCTCCTCGCGGGTTATTTCTTCTTGGTAGCTGGTGTTATTCTTGCACCAGAAAGGCAGGATGGCAGAGGCTCTTCTGTTTCACAGTGCAGTTCTTAGCCACTTTTGGGGGGGCAGGAGGAGGAAAATACTACTGAAGTACCCTACGTTATCACTACTCAAGGTTTTCTTGTGGCCGTGGCTGAAAGCTTTCAGCCATTCCCTGCTGTCAGGGGCAGCTCGAGCATCCTGATGGAGCAACCTGATGGGATAAACACATTTCAATATTAAAACGTGCACTAAACAGGTAGAGTTTTGAATGATTCGTTCAGGCTAGTGCTGCACAAGCATGACTGGAAAGAAATTGCAGAGAATAAGAAAATTAATTTCTGTAAAAAGCAAGTGTTTGGTGTCTCCGGGGTCATGCTTAGTAATCACAGGGTGGGCACTACCCAGGCAGAGGGGTTTCCTTGCCCAGGGAGCTCTGAGCATGCGGCTGAGGCCAGAGCACAGAAGTGCAGCTGGATAACTCTGTCCCCAGGCTAAACTGACTTATTTGCTTGCGCCACAGCATCCGGGGGAGTTCATGCTGGGATTCGTAAGCCAGGAGTAATGTGAAGTACCCTGCCCCTGCCCCACAGCACTCCTGCAAGAGGCTGCTTCTCCTGGGGAGAGTCTCCCTGCTGGGGGGCTCAGGGCTCAGTCAAGGGGTGGTCACATTCGGCATGGCATCAGGAGGCTTTTGGGAAGGGAAAACTGCCTTGGGTCCTTGCAAAGTGCTGGTACGTGTGCTGACCTGCCTGCCCAGAGGCAGCAGAGTGGGGCTGCTGGGGAGTCCAGGCTCCTATGACTCTTTTTCCTGCTCAAACCAGCCAATAGTCAAATTTGCCCCGTTTTGTTTTGGTTTTTTTTTTTTGTCCAAGGAAAGTGTGGTTTTCGGGGAGAATCCTAGAATGATTAGAGTTGGAAGGGACCTTAAAGATCATTGAGTCCCAACCCCCCTGCCATGGGCAGGGACACCTCCCACCAGACCAGGTTGCTCCAAGCCCCATCCAGCCTGGCCTTGAACCCCTCCAGGGATGGGGCAGCCACAGCTTCTTTTGGCAACATGTTCCAGTGTCTCACCACCCTCACACCAAAGAATTTCTTCCTAATACAGGTATATACAATCATGCACTTATTTTCATTTTACTTCCATTAGGTGTTTGGAAAAAGCTGGTAAGCTTTTTGAACTTAGTGTCCCCATAGGTGGCTGTTGATGAGCTTGCCTGTTTTTTTTTCTGACACTCTCATTTGGCTTAGTAGAAGATTCTGCCTCTCCCTACAAATCTTGTTTCTCTCACACAATGAAGCTGCTCAGGTAATGGCAGTTGTTTATATCCTCACCAATTAATGTGACCGTAATGGCTACCTCTCAGACTTCAAAAGAGAAAGTAGGAATCAAAGTCATGGGAAGCATCAATTTTTATTATGCTGCCTCCTGGCATGTAGAGAAAGCTCGGAAGGTTAGAGAAGAGCCACAGCAAATCTTCCCCCAGATATAAATGTGGAATCCTGACATCACAAAAATGAGCGATTCCCCCTCCAGGAACACTACAGTCTGACTCATATCTTAATTTCAGAAGCTATCCCTGCTTTATCCAGCCACATGGGTGGCCCCCACAAGTGTCTCAGCAGCTGAGTGCAACTGGTTGGTGCATGGCTCGTCAGCCAGAAAGCAGCAACGAGCCCGAGTCACTGTCCCTGGGAAAGGCAGAGTTAATTATACCACTCTAAATGTTCAGGTCTACGGAGCTCTTCATTTTATTTTATCCCCTTTTCTTTTTTCCTTTTTAAATCATTTAGATTTTTTTAAAAGACAAAAGGAAGACACCATGTGAAAACATCACTATGGAAACATCACGGGCTCACTTGCACTCGCCTGCCAAGCGACTACCTAACCCAAGTTTTACATCCTATTGGATCACTGTTGGCCATCTGCTCTCCTTCAAACTTTTCTGAATTCCTTATTTCCCTGAAAAGTTCATTTTTAGAAAAGGAGAGAGGAGGAGGCAAGGGGAGAATCCGGCATTCTTGGCTAGAAGAGAGCTATTGTGAAAAAGGAAGATAAACTCACTTTGGGGCAGCCCCTTAAAAAGACAAAGATCCATCTTTTGCAAAGTAACTTCATAGAAAATACCCCGTTTCTAGATGGACTTTAACGATAAGAGTATATATTGGCAGCCACGAGGCAAACCAAACAAACAGCTGCTGCGAGTACTCTGGCACTAATTGTCTTCCTCTCCCCTGCTCTCATTTAGCATCAAATGTATTTTCTTCTAAAATGTAGCAGTTACTGCCTACACTGGAGCTGTTGGCTGCAGGCTCTCCAGCCTTGCTCCAAATAAAACACAGAAATAGATTTCCTGCCAAGCACCGGGGAAGTTTGAAGACTTTAGTTTTTAAAAACATAATCTTTTTTATCAGCGCCCTGAGCCTGCCAAAGGTAATTATGGGCCACGGCGCATTTACATTAACGCATAGGACCTACAGACATTTCAAAAGCTTAATGGAGAAACTCCATAAACGTACGTATCGAAAAATAAATGAATTAAATTAAACTGTCATGTAAAGATATCGCTTAATTTCGCAGAGCGGAAGACGCTCTTAATGGGAACGGAATGGATCAGCGAGCATTTCAAAACCCCAAGCTATAATTTAAATTCAGGCTCTGCTCTGGTGTGCGAGTCACAAGACGTATTTATTATAGCCTGGGATTGTCAATTGTAATCGGTTCAGCAGAGACAAAGCCGGGCTGCTTTTGCTCCCTTGCCCTCCTCGCTGCTTCGAAATCAAACCCCGTTTGCCTGTGATGAACTGGGCAAAAACACAGCCCGAGGTAAACGCTCTGTATTTATTTATTTAAGCTTCTTTAAATAAGCCAGTTGAATATATTTACTGCTGCTCTTGGGGCCTGCTATGTGGCAACCCAGACACACGGCAACGCTTCTTCCAGGCTGTGTGAGACCCACCAGCTCCCGGGGTGCCTCTGGCATGTTTTGCTGCAGCATTTTATTTGGTAGCAACGGCTACAAACCAAGCCCGTGCTCCACAGCCACCAGCAACTGCTTTCTCCTTGCTGAATAAGCATTCCAAGAACGGCTCCGTTTCTTTTTTCCGACGTTCTTCTTCCTGTATTGGTCAATTCCTTTTATTGTTGAGTTCATTTTCGGATCTGGAGCTCTGGAACTGAGCAGCTCAGCAGGTTGCAACTCTCGTGGCTGCCTTCTGCCTTCTTCCAGCCATGGAGATGTTCCTCTCAGCCTCACCCTGCACCCTTCTGCCCAGGTTCTCCATCATTTCTTGTGGAAAGCTCAAGTTTGTGTATCCGACAAACTCAAACCTCGTGGTCAGGAAGATCTGCAGCCCATCAGAGCGGGACAACTGCCTGCTCTGAGGGTGGGGGCAAGTGGAGGCCAACAGGACCAGCCCCCGTGGGCTCCTGCTGCCACTGAGGTGGGAGCCTGGCTGTTTGCAGGAGGAGGAGACACGGCCACGTGTGGAGGTGTCACACCATGGTTCTGAGCTGCAGCTTCTCTTCAAACACAAGTTAATTTCCTTCTTTTATAAAAATACCTGCACATCTACACTTGCTGTTGCTCACATAAATAACAGGATTTTAAGGCGAAGGGGTTACATTTTTGGTTTCAGTGTAACCTTTTAGCAGTTTGCTCCCCAAGCTGATGTTTATACTTGAAAAAAAAGCCCACACCCAAATATGCCCCTTAATACAACACTTTTTTTTTCCTCACGCATTACACTATACAGTAAACAGAAGCATCTTTTGTAACTTTTCTGTAAGACAATAGTTTTTAGCTTACTATGTCATTCCTTTCATCCCCCTTTTCTAACACACATTATTACCTTTGATCACTTTTAAGAGAAATTTTTGTCTTCGTCACCCTCTTAAGTCTCCTTTGGCTTTGAGGGGGACTCAAAACTGTTTTCTCTGTGACAGGTTACTTACTGACTGCTGTGACAAACATTTCTGTTCCACTTCTAAGGACTGCAGAATTGGCCGCTGCTTTTAAAGTGTGCTGTGTCCTACTACCAGTAATCTTTCTACTTACTCACATGGCTCCTACTGTCACACGACCCAAATGCTAACAACATCCTCCTTTGAGAGAAGGCGGGGAGAAGGAAAGTGTCCTCAGCCCCTCTGCAGAAGAACAGGAGCTGAGATTTAGGTCCTGGTCCTAAACAATATGTAGGCTCCAATTCCTGCTGTCACGGGGGTCAGTGTCAAGCCAGGAGTCTAGCATCTTCCTTTAGTTTGGGCTTCAGTAATTTCTTCAAGGTTGAAACTGAGAACTGAATGCATGTATGTATAGCTAAATAGCTATCTTCTATCAGCAGCCAAGCACCACAACCACAGGCGGGACCGTTGCTTTCCAATAAAGCCATCACAGTCATTAAAAACGATCTTTTCCTAATGAGCTTTTCAGGCTGAGCTGTCTGGTTCATGAGCCCTCCCAGTTCCAAAGCTGAGGAAACGGGGACACAGAGTCACAACTCCTGCTTATGGAAGGGAAAAGGCTCAAAGGCTGCTGGAATAACCAGGAAAATGGGGAAGGGTCACAAGCATCAGTTAAAGAGCTTCAGTGAAAGGAACACTATTGCTAAGCTCTGAAAATAGCTATTAGGGTAAAAAAGATTCTTTCCTGTGTCACTCTGTAACAATAAGTAAATACAGGAAATGCAAAGTCTAAGTTCATAGGAACAGCAGAGACACAGTAATGATTTTCATGCTCTTTAAAAAAAAAACACTTTTGAAAGTGTTTATTAGAATTATCAGGTTTTATGGTCACAGAATTCTAATCACTCATTTACATTAATAAAAAGTGAAGGCATTTCGCATTTCTCAATTTTCTGAATATCAGCCGAATAAATTACAAGCAGTTTTTCATGCTTAAGATAAGTATCCACTAAGAGGTATATAATGAAGATTGAACTGTACTTGTATTCTTAATTCATTAGTGGAACTGTAAGGCCCTCTTCTGGATTATAAATTACTGCACAGGCAAGCAAAGTGCATGGAAATGACAAAGCCCCCCAACACTAGGAGAAGATAAACACAAGCTCAAGAGATATTTTCTTCGTGCTATTACCAATTTCATCTCCTGCTTTATCTCGGCTCATCTCAGTTACTATGAATTGTTACCTGAGAACAACTTCTTAGTGGATCCTAAAACATTCCTTACTCTTGTATTCCTAAGGGGAGCAGGCAGTCTGAAGAGAGTTGTGGGGCATTTCTCCAGCATATACCATCTGAGACACGGGATTCTGCATATAGGTGTCAACGTATGCACTTTCTGTTTGAAAATCTGGCTTTTGCTAGAGGGGGGGGTGTAAGAAACACTAAAGAACCACTACAGTGGTCTTAGCTCAAGGTTTTCAAGGATTGTACAATTCCTTATATGCTTTTTGATGAAATATACACACAAGGGCTGTGAAGGACTTACTTACAAATGTCATCTTCCAAGAGATTGACTTGGTTTTGCCTAAGCAAACCGTTCCGCAGGCAGAAAGAAAGAAAATATTCTAGAATGTGCTGTACAGAATGGTGCCATGAATGGGCAGCTGGTCAAGGCAGGTCATCCTGCCCCTCTACTCTGCCCTGGTGAGGCCACATCTGGAATATTGAGTCCAGTTCTGGACTCAAGGCCAGGGAACTGATGGACAGGGTACAGCAGAGGGCTACAAAGATGATGAGGGGACTAGAAGATCTCTCTTATGAGGAAAGGCTGAGGGACTTGGGTCTTTTTAGTCTGGTGAAGAGAAGACTGAAGGGGGATTTGATCAATGCCTATAAATACTTAAAGGGTGGGTGTCAAGAGGATGGGGCCAGTCTTTTTCAGTGGTGCCCAGTGACAGGACAAGAGGTGACAGGCATAAACTTGAACATCGGAAGTTCCACCTAAACGTGAGGAGCAACTTCTTCACTTTGAGGGTGGCACAGAACTGTAACAAGCTGCCCAGAGTCTCCTTCTCTGGAGATGTTCAAAACCTGCCTGGACATGTTCCTGTGCAATCTGCTCTGGGTGACCCTGCTTTGGCAGAGGGGTTGGACTAGATGATCTCCAGAGCTCCCTTCCAACCCCATATCATTCTGCAATTCTGTGATTCTGTAATGGATCCATCTGGCTGTAAACAAGTGAACTTGAGCCATAAAAAAACCCAGCCATTTATTCTTCTGCTCGGTCACGTATGATAACAAGAAATCACATACATAGAAATGCAGGAACAGGTATTATTCTATTAGTAAAAACTGTACAGAACATTATACATAGTTTAATTGGACTGTACATTTTAAAAAAGAAGGACATTAAAGAAACCTTCATGCATAATTTCTTGGTTAGTTTCTGTCTCCCATCAGCGTAGGGCTAATTACGATGGTCCTTTTTCCGTACTTTTGATTTTGGTGCTGCCAAGAAGAAAAAGAATGGGAGAAAAACCATCAGAAGTGAATTACAGTAACACCAGTGCCAGCATTCTTATAAGTTAAATTGGGATCAAAATGGATCCATTAATGTGAAACCTACCATTGGGATTTTCTTGTCTGTAGAAAGCTTTTAACATTTCCACGGCTTCTTTGGCACGATAGCCAGAAACACACTGTTCAAATTAGAATGATGGTCATGAGTGCATCTGAGAAGAACATATTCTCTGCTTCACAGTAATGCCTTAAGTACAGAATAATTGTAAACAACTGCACTGTCGATTCCACTAATTTAACATGTACTTTTAACTATTTGGGGCTCAGAAAATCTCCTTTGCAGGTTGAATACCTCATATATTTGAAAAACACTAAGTTGAGGCTTAGTAGAGTAAATAATTTCCCTACTAACTTAAAGTTGTCAAAACAAACTTTCTTAGTAACTCAAGAAAAATTTTAATGCAATTTCCTTTTTTTTTTTTTATCTTATTAATGTGTTTCCAACTTACTTTGTATATTCTTCAAGCACTTGGCAATGTAAGAGACATACGTCAAGGTAGCTAAGATTCCTACCAGACATTGTATGTCCACACACCTATTCTTTATTTTAACAGTCACTTCTCAGACCCTTTTTGTCTTTCCAAAGTACTTTTCCAGGCCCTAAGAATTAATGACAAAGGATTTAAATGTCACTAATCCTAAAGGAATCTCTGCCTTCACTGGAAAACAATGAATTACACCTATACATCCCACTGTAGTTGCTGACAAAAACAAAGGGCTTGTAGTAGAAAGAATCTTCTCCTTCCTTTCTTCTGAATGTATAGAAAAATTAAATACCATGTGCCAATTTTAGCCAATGAACACTCTTTCACTACTAGCTACACAAATTCATTCAGATGTTCATCATAGAAACACCCCAACAGAAAGATTTTTCATGTTTTTACACTGGAATGACAAACAGCATTGTTTTTCTGAGCCTTGACTGCTTGTTTGGGATTTGAACTATATGAAGTAGTTCTAAGCTAATGCATTTTACCTTGTATATGGGAGCAAAAATACAATCACTTCCAGTGGCTCAGTGGAAAAACAGTGACTTAGTAAGTTGCTGTAACTTGATCTTTAATGATTATGTTTTACATTCCGAGTTTAAAATAACTTTCCCCTCATCTCTTCCTGCAGCATAGACTTACTGTTCCAAGTATTCCACATCTTTTAGATATATTTATTCCCTGCCTTGTTCCACAAGTATAATTCTTTCCTCTTCAATGCATCCTTTTAACTATTTTAAGACTGTCATCAGGCTTTCCCTCAATTTTCCTTAATTTTTTTTACATTACTTTCTTGTAAAGCCATGTTTACTTGACTTCTGGTCATCTTTCATCCCAGTTCTTTTAAACTAATGCATAACACTCTCAAAGCAAGGTAACGAAGGCAGGCACAGTAACCTTGCTGAAAACCAAAGGGAAACATTTTATAGCTTACTTCAAACGGTTCTCCAGTGTCCACCATATCATCGGATGAGATGCTCAGAACTGAACCACAGCCTCCAAACCGCTCGTTTCGACAACCATATATGACCCGTGGAATTTATGTGAACCAGTTAAGGTATTGAGTTAAAGTGAAAAGCAAGCAGGAAGTAAAGTAGGCTGATTTAAGCAGTCGTTACATTTCACTAAAATGCGCTTGTACCTTTCAAATTGGATCAGTCTGCACTACGGTTCCTCCCTCATAAAATCAGAACTTACTTCTGAGCAACGTATGGCTGAAGATGCACATCCAGCCTTCCTCAGGAGAGAAGCGTGAATCTCAAAAGAGATGCATGCAAAGCCAGTGTTCAGAGCCAGACACTGAACTGCGACTAGCCCGTTTTACATAATAACACATATCTCTAAAAATTATTTTTACATCCCTAAGAGAAATCGTTGTTTGTCAAAATTGCACCATTTCTCCTTCATTCTTGAGTCCGTCCCTATTGACGGCGCCATAAAGGGAGGTGGGTGCGGACCACAAGGGGGTACCCCCCCCCCTCCCCCCCGACAGCATCAAGCCCCTCTCTGTGGGCTCACTGCCAAAAGAGTAGCATTTTGACTTATGGTTTCCCAGCACAAGCAAAAGCCTGGAAGGATACTCATCAGGCGCAAGGCAGCTGCACACATGATGCAGGGCTCCACGGTGACGTACAGCACCGACTGCGGGAACACTTCCCTGTAATCTCTGTTGCGTCGCTTGCACCACTCAAGGACCCGGTCGATGGCCACCATTTCTGCATGTCGAGTAGCCTAGGAGATCAAAAACAAAACATTTTTTTTTTTTTTTTTTTTCTTAAAAGTTGGAATTGATTCAGAGCTTTAAACTTCTCGCTTGTACAGATACAAATTAAATAAAATGCAATGTCATAAAATTATTCTTTCAAGTCCAAGGCACAATGGCCTGACATCTAATTTATTAACAGTGCAATCTTTTTCACTTCTTGAGAAGATTCTTTTTAGTACACCCCTTTGCTGCAGAAGAAATTTCAGGCAGCCTAAAGTGCAGAAGAAATACTCAGGAAAGAACACATTCAACCTCAATCTCCTATGCAGCACACATGAGGCCCACAAGCACAAACCAGTCTTCTCTTCTACCCATTCCCAGGCAGAGGAGTCTGCTCAGAAGTTCTCCTCTCTTTGTAATGCCACCAGAGCAAGACAACATGTGAGAGGCTCTACTTGAAGCTTAAGAGACACACAAGCAAGAGGCAGGGATTGCAGCATATGCCTGATTACAAAAAGACAGAATAATACTGATTTCTGGTTTTCTAACCCGAGATGACTGAACAATGAGTACCTCAGAGGTCACAGCAATAGATATGGCACAAAAACCTGAACAGAAGAAATGTTGATCTTAATTGAAGAGACACAAAAACAATCAGTGATGCCCCAGTATGACTCTGGAATGTCTGCAGCAGTGTGCTTTGCCAACCAACCAGAAGTCACAGCAAAAATATCAAAATACTAGTTATGAAAGGACTCTCCAGTTACAAAGCCTGATGCTTATTTGCATTAAGGCTGTCAGTATTTCCTTTCTTTTTAATCTATTCTGGAAAAAGGATGTTTTTGACACAGGCATTAGACTAAAACTTAATCCAAATTATACTTGCACCTCAGATGTCCTTTACTGACCTACAGATGTCTTCATGTGACTTCAGGTAACTTCCTTTCAATACCTGAACTTGAGTTAATGTTCCAGCACTATGAAGATCTGTGGGGATAACTGCAATGCTGTACAATATACAGCAAAGGGCTCATGTGTAGATAACTGAGTGGTAACTTTAGTACTGATTAAAAATCTTATAAAACTTATAAAACAGAACATCTACTACATCTCAAGTCATACATACTGGTTTGGTCATCTCATCTCACGTAGACATGGGAACGCCAGGACAAGTTCACCACAGGGTGAGAAAGGATTAGCCAAATTACAGAACAGTCTTTGTACAAACTAGACTACAGCTCTTAAATCACCAGGTACAGGCATTCGTTTTCCAAGTTAAGATGACTACGGTAGAGGTTTATAAAAATCAAGAAAAATGTGGAAAGGCAAACAGTAAATTGTGATTTATTATCTCTCATAACAAGCAGGCACCCAATGAAATTACCAGGCAGCAGATTTTAAACAAACAAAAGGAAGTACTCTTTCACGAAGCACATAATTAAATTGTGGAACTCATTGCCACAGGATGCTATGGAAGCCAAAACCATAAATGAGTTCAGAAAAGGTTGAGACAAATTCAGGGAGGATATGTGCACAGACAGCTCTCAGAAACAACGATGCTGTTACAGAGACAGTCTCAGGCTCTGCAAGTCCCAAAGAGATTCACTGTCAGGAGTGGGAAGGATGCACAAGCGGAAGGTTTACACTCATCTCTCCTTGGTTCTTGAGCTCCTTCCTTAAGATCTGCCACAGGTCCCTCTTAAAGACAGGATATGGGTGAAAAAACTGACCACCTAAATTATTTTAGGCTACTAGATAGCCTTTTTTATTGACTTGCTGTGTGTAAAATAACATACAAAAAGGATGACCTTCATTTTGAGTCACTGACTCAATTCATAAGCTTCTATAAACCCCTACTGCTTTTTAACTTGCCCTTTCTTACACATTATTTTAAAGCCAAGAAAACAGAAGCAGCTAAGAGTAGTGAGGGGAGAAGAGAATTGGTAAGGGAATGGCAAATGGTGTTCCAAGGAGAAATTATTTGAAGCTGATATCAGTGGGGAAAAAGCTTTGACAAAACCTTGAAATAGTGCCCCAAACTGCATCGAATGTTTTATAGACAAATAAAGATACCACCACTGCCCTGAAAAGCTTACCTTCTGAATTTTAGACAACAATTAACAAGTGAGAGCAAGGGAGGGCAGGGGGCAAAGTTCAAAGTTTTATATTAACTCGTGGCCTCATTAGTAATTTCAAAGTGCAAACAATACTTCATTTTCAATTATGGTGTACTGTACTTGCAAGATGGTGTGGGCAAAGACACATGCTCCAGGGGCCCAACAGGAGACAGCACAGAATTCTGCATCTCTCAACAAAGGCCCTAAGACAGAGAGTGTTTTAGTGGGAGGTGAATGATCGCATCACTCTCTCGTGGATGGAGCGATGCCCTTCACTCCCAAGAGAGAACCTTCCCTTAAAGGTGTCTAGGTGCAGCTGGATCCAAACTTTTCTATGTCTAAAGAATTTTATATGCACGGTCATTCATAGAATCATATGGGGTTGGAAGGGAGCTCTGGAGATCATCTAGTCCAACCCCCCTGCCAGAGCAGGTCCACCCAGAGCAGGTTGC
>BJBW01002877.1:0-20064 GCA_004320125.1 Scolopax mira
CTGGCAACTGCTGAAAAGAGTTTGGCTCCCTCCTCCTTCAAACCACCCTTTAGATACTTATAGGTGTTAATAAGATCTCCCCTCAGCCTTCTCCTCTCCAGACTAAAGAGTCCCAGCTCTCTCAGCCTTTCCTTAGGCTGAGGGACACTTCCCCTCTGGCAGAAGAGCCACGAAGACGGGGGGAATCCACAGAAATGTGGGGCTGTGGATGGGCTAACAGGGGCATAAGGGGCTGGTTTTCCATGCCTGTGTGTGACCCATGGATAGAGCTGATCCTATGGGCTGTGAAACCCTGGTTTATCACTGCAGGAATTAGACAAAGCTGCTAGAGAAAAGCTTCTTGGGACAGCTACTGTGGCAGAGCTCAGGGACACCAAAGGTGCCAGCAGCCACAGGAAAGCAGGAAAGAAGTTGTGGGTGCTGCAGGCAGCCCTGTCTGTCCCTGGGAAGCCGAGGAGTCTACAAACTCCTTGGGATGGAGCAGATGCAGGCAAAGAGCAGGGGGATGGATGACAGCCAGATCCTTTCCGTCTTCAAGCTTGGCTCTGGCAGAAGTGAAGTGTGGGTTTGAGACTGCTTGCATTTCCTCCTGGATGTAACTTCCCAAAGTGCCTGCCATGTGGCTTGGCACAGAGAGCTGGGATGAGATGGGAGAAATGAGGGGCACTGGCAGCCCCGGGCTGGCAGCGCTGGCACAGGCTGGGCTGGCTGCCCTCAGCTCAGGGCAGAGGAAAGGAGACAACAAGAGATGGAGGTTTTGGTGGGAGTGCTGGGGTCAGTGGGGACACACTGGTGACACCATGGCAGGTGGTATGCTGCCCTCTTAGATCAGTGTGTCCTGTGCAGCTCTGTCTTAATACATAAAAAATCAACTTTGGCATAAATGTCAGCTGATTCTGAGCTGGTTACGCAAACAAGCTTCTGAGTGACAGACAGTCTTCATGAAGCACGTTCCTGGAGTCTGCTGGCTGGCCCTTGTGCAATGTCCACAGTGATGGTTGCAGACAATTTGGGGCCCTTTGGATTAACCTGTGAAAATCAATTATTCCTTACTTAATCCCAGCTTTTTTATCGTGTATCAATTACATTATGCAAAAAGGAGATGAAGATGTTGTCTCAAATCAGGCACTTCTGCAGGGAAGGAGGTAATCTGTCTCCTCCTGGCTGAGGAGGATGCCCTCAGAGAAAGCCCCTGTCCCTCCTCACCATGGTCCCACACCGCTCTGCAGCCAGACCCCTCTCTGGATGGAGGGGCTTGTAGGTGCTGCTCCAGGTGAGGGGGCTTGGTCTGACTCCTTCAGATCACTGGATTCTGCCTTGGGAAGCATTGATCGGGGCCACTTCCATCCTCCGCTGGCCAGGCTGGAGGAAACCTCTTCCAAGGGTGCCTGGAGTCTGAAGGAGCAGCAATGCAAGTGTCTGAGCCCTTGAAAGGAGCCAGAAGAGCCAGGCTGAGGGATTTGTGCAGGAGCTGTGTAACAATGAGGCAACAAGGGCTCAGAGTCTTTCAGATGAGTGTTTGCTAAATGCAAACGCACATGTGAAATGCAGATAAGTGTGTATTAAACCCATCCCAGCCCTCTCAGCAGCGTCAAGTGCCTGGAGCCTGTTTGCTTTGTTGTGGCTCCTTTGCTTGCTAACTGTTGAGCTCTGCTAATCTCAGAGGAAGCTGTTGTGGGGACAGTCACACCCTCTAACCAAGGGTGATTGGGTTAATGGGAAAGTCTTGGAGCTGCCAGGAAAGGGAACCTGTGCTGAGGTTTGCAGTGTTTGATCCTTTCTCCCTTTGGGGATGGTCTACTAGAGGAGCATCCCTTGTGGGCTCTGTACAGGCTGTTTTCTTGATGTATTTCGTGTTTGCATTGGCTGTAAGACAACACTTCAAAACCAGGGCTAAGCCCAGCCAGTCTAGCTCGTGACAGAGCTGTTGTCTCTAGTGCTGATGTCACTGATGGAGGTGGCCTGAGAAGCAGGTCATCCCTGGACTGTAACAGTCTGACCAAGCTCTGTGTGCTTTTTGGGGAGAACTAGCTGTTCCTGCGTGCTGTGTGACACCTTCCTGGCTGCAGAGCCCAGGAGCTGGGCTGCACCAGGGCATGGTGGCCACATCCACCATGTGGAGCTCTGAGCTCACCCTGCCATCGTGGCAAACTATTATTTACGCTTTCAGATACTGCTAACGCACAGATAATTAATGTCAGAAAGCTGCCATGGTGCCGTTACTAATAGCTCAGCAAAAGGAGGCACATTGGTCAATTAGCAACTATTTGATCTGACAGTACCAGCAAAGGGCAGATCCTGCTGCCAGCCCCCTTGGCTGATACCATTAAGGTCAGAGATTTGCCCCTTGGCTGATACCATTAAGGTCAGAGATTCGTTGTCAAGGCTCTGGGTGGAGAGAGCGTGGGAACCATCAGAGGAGGGGAAGGACCTGCAGGCAGAGCCTATGTCCGGAGCTTGCTCTGTGGGTTTTTTTGGGGCTGGACCAGGCACTGACTGCCCCGGAGTGTGAAGGTGTCATCACCCTGCTGTCCTGATGTGGGAAAGGGGTGGAATCATCTGTAATGATGACAGCATCATCTGTAATGACAGACTGCCTTTTCCTAGGAGATAGGCTCTATTCCTCTGGAGCAGCCCATGTTATGACTTTTGCAGTACTGGGGAAGTATTAAATTAGAAAGAGACCTCTGAGCAAAGGAGAAGTAATATCTGCATATGTGGAGGCCTCCAACTGTAGGCACAGCAATATTAGAGGATTTGTGAAGTTTAATGCTATTCTTTCATCCTGGGGCTGACGCCATAAAATGAGACACCATGATTCGCTTGGAAATAAAAATACATGGAGGATGTGGGTAGGTCTGTTGTATCCCCTCCCCAGGGGGATCTTCAGCTACCTGAACTGCTGTTTGCTGCTGCAGCTCTGATGCTGGGATCTTTCCCCACAACAGCATCTGGTAGTTGTGGGAGATGCCGGATTTGCTTATAACAGCCTGTGCTGCTCACACTTGTCAGCTCTCAGAATGATGGGTTGGGGACCCCAGCAAAGCTGGAAGAGCAGGAGAGGGGAGCTGGAGGGACCAGTACCTTGAAAGCCAGCAGAAAGGAACACCAGCTGCCAGCCACTGCTGGAAAGGCCATGGGAGAAGCTGGGGGTAGCTGGGTGGGTGCAGAGAGCAGATAGATCTGGGTGAGGGTCTGTCCACTTCATGTCCACGTGTGGGCACCAGCCTGTGGATACAGCCCAGCAGCAGTGTTTCTGCCCAACACAGGTTGGCACATCTGCAGATGAGGGATGGACCACTTCTTCCTTAAGCACTGAGTAGACAGAGATTTCCCGTGCTCGTGAAGAGCCTCAACACTGTCTGAAGTTCTACAATCACCTGAAAAACAGCTCCTGGGATCTCCCCATGCTGCGTGGAGGGACTGCTCAGTGCTGCCAGGAGGAGGAACACTTTCAGAGCCACTGTTTCTTGTAGGACTTGGTTTCCCTGCTGCTGGTGCCAGCCACAAGTGGGGTGTGCTTGTGGGACCTCGCGAGGGGGCAGCTCTGTCCTTTGCAGAGCTGTGTGCCTCTCTGTGCCATGGTGCCTTTTTTTCCACCATTGTTGGTGTTGGTGTCAATAGCTCGGATTATTTTTGCCTTCCCATAGCAGGAGACTCTGATTACAGCCGGTCTCCTTCAGGAAATTGATGCTTTAATATTCAGTCTCATCCGATGAGGGCTAAATTTTATTCCTAGAATAACATTTAATTAAGCACTCTGGCTCTCTGTCTGCGATGCACCAGCGATCTGCACAGATGCACTTACCTTCATCAGCTCTTTTAAAACCAGCTGGAACTGAAGTTAGAATAAACTGTAAAATTTATGCCCTGCTCCCTCCCTTTTTAATTAGCACCGTAAGTGTGTGACAAGAGGCCTCAGGCCAGGGGAAGGAGCCATTTACTTGTTTACTGGTACCTGTCTTGCTCTGCAGCCTTGTCCAGCAACATCCCCCCCTAGATGGAGCTCTGCAAAAACATTTGAAAGCCAGAAAGCAGTGTCCTACTGGTGGACCAGCTCTGTGGGCCAGTGCTGCCCTCTGCTCTGACCATGCCTCTCAGCTCTTCACCTGGCCCTGTGGACTCTGGGGCCGTTCCTCAGTACCAGGACTGTTTCCCTGAAGCCTACAGCACCAGCCTGCTTTCTCCCTTCCCTCTCCCTCCCCTCAGCTTGTAGGGGGATCAGCTTTTATTTTGTCAGCTCCTCAACACCAGGATCCCCCCTCATACCTTTTGTGAGTGCCCTCCAGCACACCAGTCTCTTCCTGGCACCAGGGGGTTGTGCTCCAGGGACGATGAGATGATGGCATCAAGGGGTTGCACTCCAGGGATGATGGGATGATGGCATCAGAAGAAAAATGGATTTTTGCTGCAAACTGGTGCTGCCTTTTTGCCTGAGCAGTTTCTGCCTTGCTGTGCCATGACCATCTCTCCTGCCCTTGCAGCTCATGGCGCTGCTGGCCCCTTGCCTTCCCCTCTGGTTTCTGTGCGGTCCCTCTCAGCCTGTACCACTAGCTCATGGGTGGTTGATCACTAGATGGATACAGGGCTTGGATGCAAAACCTGGCATTTCACAGGTTGCAGACCAGAGGGGATGGCTCTGCTTATCCAATCTGACCTCCTGCCAAAAACCTGCCAGAGCAGGAGGGGTAAGAGGAAACAGCTGCCTGAGAGGGTCTGCTGCAGGAAGAACTAGAAGGGAAAGTGCAGCTGGTTCTGCGAGCGCACCCCAGATATTCAAAAGCACAGCAGAGGAAAGAGGCAGTCAATTGAGCAAAGGGATGGGGATGCCCCTCCTGATGATTCTTTCGTTATCAGCCAGAAAATCTTAGATTGTAAGTAGCAAAAATGTGTAAATGACTGGAAAAAAAATCTGCCTGTGTCATTGCATGAAAGGGAGATGAAGAGAGATGAAGACCGAGTGTCAGTGCTGCTGATAAGGAAGTGGAGGAATGCAGGAGAGAAACTGAGTACAGCAAGAGGGGTTGGGGCCCAGGGCTGAGGCAGTGCATTTTTGTACTGTAGAGGAAAGTACCTGTTGCATCAAAGTGGTCATTCCTGGTTGTACAGATTGTGAGATGTTACAAGAGGCCTGGGCAGTTTTTCAGACAGTTTGGCTTTAATGTATACAAGAACAGTGGAGGCTGAGGACAGAGCTGGGAGCAGGGAGTGATGCTGTGGGAAGGGGTGGTGGCCTGAGATGCTTCCCAGGGCTCCCCAGTACTAGACCCTGCTGGAAGTGAGGAACAATGGGACGACAGAGACCACAGCAGGGAAAGTGCTCTGTGGTGCAGGAGAAGGAGAAGCTCAGTTCTTCTTACGCCTAGCTTGGGGGGAAATTAAACGAGTTACTCCTTTCTCTTTTGTTGCCTTTTGGGACATTTTGGGAGATCACTCTGGAGACAGCCGGTATGAATCTCTGGCAGGCAGAACTGCATGAAGCTTTGTTGGTATCACTTGCACCACACAAGGACTGGCTCAAGCAACTTCTACTTTCATGAGTATCACACTGAGACTGGTGGAGATTTTCCTCCTGAGGGACTGAGCACTTAAGTCGCAGGAACTGACTGGTTGGGAGAGCTGGGAGAGCTGGGAGAGCAGAGCAGCTCTCCTCAGCATGGTACAAGAGGTCTCACAGACGGTGCTGTGCTGCCTCATGGCTGCAGGATGCTGTCCCCTCTTTCCACCTTTTCCCTGGCTCTTGCTGGTGCTATTACTCCTTTGGTTTCACAAGCACTAAATTCACTCACGAATTTTATATATATATATAAAAGACATACTGTCATAAAATCAGCTAGCTGAGCATTCCCCGATGAAAATGAAATGCTGCTGCTCCTCAGGAGAAGTGCTGGTTCTGGATCATTTGTCTATTAAATATTTGGCCAAGTCTGAGTGCAGCCCTGGTGTCATCCTCCCACTGCTCAGCCCTTCCCAGTCCCTGGATGCAGCCCCGTTTCCTCACCTTTCAAGGCAAAGCACCCCGTGCTGGAGGTCTGTGGTTACTGGTTGATCAGTCAGTTACTGGTTGATCTTTCTTGCCACTAGAGCTGGGCAGTTTGAATTTGTGCTGGTAGATGTGTTTGGCTTTGCAGGGGCAGCTCTCTGTGGTGTTTTATCGAAGTGGGGAGTCTGCAGAGCCAGCCTAGTGTGGGGTGGGACAGCAGGGCTCTTGCTGACCATTGGGATCTGGGCTGGAAGTCTGCAGATATCCCACCAGAAGCCCTGTCATCTCCGCTGCGGTCCATCCTGTAATGAAGCTACTCAGAGAGAGCAGGAATCTCCTGTGCCTGGGCTCGGGGGCTCTGGAGCATTGATAAACTCGAGGAAAATGCTGTGAATTCTGCTGCACTGACAGCTAGTCAGAAAGATGTTGGATCAGCTGCTGACCCCTGGGGAAGGGGCAGAGGTAGGTACAGTGCTCAGAGACTCCCCAGAGGGTTGCAGTTAATGTGTTTGACTCTTACGGCAGGAGCAAAATGTTCTGCTGTCTCAAAGCAGCAGTGGGGGAGCAAGGGCAAGAGAGCTGTGTCTGGCCTGTTTAACAGGCAGGAGCAGGAACGTGGATGTCACCTCAGACAGCTGCTCCTGCTGTTGCTGTGCTCTCACAGAGCATGGCCATTCCCTTCCCTGCCTGCCCTTGCCTGAGCTCCCAGTGTGTGCCCCTGCTCTTACTGGGGCTGCCGGTGTGGCTTATCCCTGTGCTATTTCCATTGCAACTTGGAAGAGGTTCTTCTTGGGGCAGTGAATGCTGTTGGTGGTCCTCCAAGAGGCAGCTGGGTGCAGCTTTTGCTCCTGGACCCCATAGCCATGGAAACACTGGTGCACCGCAGTGATGTGGGTGCTCGATAACATTGCCCTCCTCATAGCCTGATTGTCCTGCCAATCTGTCTTTAAAGATAAAATGCTTTGATTCTACCTAACCTTATGAAAGGATCTTGTACTTAGCTGGGATTGGCCAAGTCTCCATAGTTCCCTTGTTTCTCATGTAGGGCTGATGGTAGAGAAGTGGCATATTGCCACCAGTCCCAGCTTACACAGCCATCTGGGCACCTGAAAATGCAACCTGAAGTGAAACCAGGAGCCAAATGGCAGTTGAGAGGCGAGACTGGGGTGCCCTGGAAGTTCCTGTGGCCTGAGTGTGAACCAGCACAGCGAGGAACCTGGACTGGCTGCAAACAGGAGCTGAACAGCCCCGAACCCTGTAACAGCTTTCCCAGCACTCACTCATGGACCGTGCTGATTTTGATGGGCACATAACAGTTTGAGGCTTATTCTATTCCTAGAAAGAATGAAGCTTTGAAAGATCCCCCCAAACCAAATCCAAACCACTGAATGGTCAGTTCTTTTCAGTGTTAAATGCCACTGAGCAGCCGCTGGCAAGGACAAAGGGGACAGGGTTTGCAAGTTCAGCTTTTGGCTTTTTCGGGGCACCTTGGCTGCTGTGCCAGCAGGTAGGGGAATGTTATAGCTCAGCCTGGAATATTTTGCAGAGGCATTTCTCTTGGCAGGTTTATGATCTTTTCTGCTTCAGCTGGGAAGCCAGCAGGACTGAATAAATCTCCAGGCCAACAAAAACCCAGGATGTTTTCACAATTGCCAGGATTTTATTAATTTACAAGTGCATTATTGAATTTCTTCCTTCCTAACAACAGCTTTCACTTAGATGGGGAGCCCTTTAGTGTGTTTGGGTGTGCACTGTAGGCAAAGCTAGTAAAACCTGGCAAGGAAGTCACCTGCCAAATATTTATGCCATTAGTGCCAGTAAACTGCAAATGCATTAGGATGGATTTGGTGCTTTCATTTGTCAGGTTTTGCAACACTTTGTAGAAGGGGTGACTGCCTGCCTCCCCTGTGCCCTGGGGGTCCTGGCCCTGGAGGGAGGGAGCTGGCCCATGGCATCCAGCCTGTGGGGCATGAGGTTCTCACACAGTCTGCAAGTTCCATCAGCAACAAAAGAGTGCAAAGAGGGGCTCTTCCTTTGTCCTGTTCTAAGTTCTTTGTGTTTCTGGTCACTAGAGAATTAATTTTGGCATCTTTGCCTTTTCCTGCTCAATAGTATGACCTGTCCTAACTACATACTGGCATCTCCATTGAAAGGACCCAAGCGTCCCCGGAAACTGAGCAAGCTGATACGTTACTATGACATTTGCCACTGCTTCTGGAGTGAAACTCTACTGGTTTTAGCTATGTTTTGTGACCCACTCTGTAACAAGAGTTAAATGAGCTACTGAGACCAAAGCAAAAGAGCAGGGGTGTTTTAGCCTGGCAGATGGTGTGTGGGCTGCCAGAATTATAGTCCTTGCACTTCTGCCTTGAGGAGGGGTGAAAACCCGTGAGCTGAGCTTTCCCCTCAGAGGTGGGCAGCACATGAAGCAGTGCCTGCAGTCACCGGTGGTGACAGTGGCTCTGTCTGACTCAGAGAGGCAGCAGAAGCTTCGCCACCAACGTTTTCAAACCCAGCTTTGGTGGGTTGCTGTATCCCTTGCAGTGAGCAGTTTTGTGCCCAGGATCCAAGCGTGCCCTTTCCTGGTGGCTTTACCCAACCCCTCAACTGAGTTTTGTTCTCTTTTGCCCACTTAGTCAAGGTGGGCAACAATATTGGCCAAATTAGCTTTTATCTGTGTTCTTATATAGTGCCTTTCAGCTGCGGTAAGTGTCTCCTCTGTGTGCAGCCAGAAGGAGACTCTCCAGCCCCAGCTGCTCCTTGGCTGTGGGCGTTGTGTCACCTGCAGCTGCCACTGCTGTGTGTCCCCAGGAGAGCAAGGGGCAGCAGAGGTGGTTCAATAACTTTCTCTGCAAAAGTGATGGGGCGAGTGCAATTTTTAAGCTGTCTTCTATTCATTGAGAGCTGCTGTCCCAGACACACCTTTTTCATTCTTGGTGTCTAATTTACCTTCTCTTGTCCTTAAGTGATACCTTCTCCAGATCTCACTTTTTCCTGGTCCTGGTCTCCACCACTGCTGTCATTTCTTGGCCCACATTTTTTAAACAGCACATCCATCCTCAGTGTTGCTCTCAGTCAGATTCCACGTTCTGCAGCAAGTCTGCAAGCACAGTTAGTGCCTTCACAGGCTTCCTCGCCCAGCCTGCATGGTGTCCTCTCCATGCTGAAGCCAAGGGTCCATCCTGCTGTGATGGGTGTCCAGGAGTACACCTCCCATCCCATCCCATGAGGTGGCTCCCTGTAGAGCTGCTTGTTAATCCTGTGTGATTCTCTGCTCGTGGTTGATGCTGTGCACCACGGGCTGGTGCAACTGGCTGGGGCCAGCCCTCGGTGCTGAGTGTCTGAGCATCAGTGGCCGGTAACGGGGAGCGGCTGAAGGGGTGCGTGGTGACCTGGCCCCCTCCCAGCCCGGGGACATCTCTCCACACAAATGCCCCTTCCCAACAGGGGAGCCAGGCAACAATCGTTGACTGAAGCTAAGCCAGGAATCGGGAGGGCTCCTGCACAGCCATTACTGCTGCAGTTCTGATTAGAGACGGGGTTACTAAGATAGTGTGGTTTTCCTTTTCCCTTCTGAAATGTTACAGGGTTTTTAAGCATTATTTTCCTCTCGTATTTTCTTTTACTGCTGTGTTGTGCTCCCCACTGGAGCAGCTACCAGGGGTTATCACAGGCTGCAGGCTGCACATCCCAGCTCACGTTTATGGCAAGAATAATGTTCCCAGTGCTTCTCATTTGTACTCCTGAACAGCCAGGCTGGGTCTGCTCTGCGTCTCCCAGCCAG
This sequence comes from Scolopax mira, assembly GCA_004320125.1. Classification (NCBI taxonomy): domain Eukaryota; kingdom Metazoa; phylum Chordata; class Aves; order Charadriiformes; family Scolopacidae; genus Scolopax; species Scolopax mira. The sequence continues at coordinate 9,768 of BJBW01002877.1, forward strand.
CTGTGGAGGAGCAGGTGACACACAGAGGGAACCCAGTTCCTGCACTGGGTTTTACAAAGAGCATTGCACTGGGGATGGGTGGAACAGAGCCCACCCAGCAGCGATGGGGCTGAAGAAGGAGGAGGAGAGACCCATTTCCACTCCGCATTGGTCCCAGGGGGCTCCTCTGCCCTTCACCCCCAACCTGACTGTGCTCAGGGGCTCTGCAGGGGTGGGAAGGTTGGCTTCCACCAGCCAACCCATTGCTTCTGCTGTGCTCACAGCATGGGGCTTGGGGGTCTGTTCTGGTGTCCAGTTTTTAGAGGAGGAAAATGGGATGCAAGCTAATGCAGAACAGCCTTGGTGCTAAGGACCTGTGAAAGCAGGGAGGCAATGTGAGTACAAGCTGACACTACAAATAAGGGCACTGGTCCTGTTCTTTAGAGCCTTTTCCCCTTGGGGACAGGCTGGTGTCTGTCTAGGATTCCCAAGGGAATCCTAGGGAATGTTACAGGAAGCTGGGATATAAGGATCTGGCCCAGTGATGGAGTGTGGCCATGAGGTTTCCCACAGCTGATTCCTCCCTTTGGAGTCTCCTGAAGCTATTGGGCTTGTGTGGCAGGGCCCCTCCTCTCCAGGTAACACTTAATGGGAAATATCTTCAAGTGATTAAAAAATTTAAATAGGTTAATTATTTCCAAAAAGAGAAAAAAAGAATTAAAATGGTTTCTGTGGGTACATTTAAAATACAATCAATAATTTATCAGACAATTTTCACTCAACAATGAGGAATTAGGAGGCTTCTCACCCTCCAAAATTTTATCTGCCAGGCAAAATGTTTAATTTATTTTTTTCCTTCCTGTGGCTCACTCTGGGGGCACAGCCCCACTGGGCAGCACCATGTACCTGTACACGTTTCCCAGCGGCTCCGTGAGTGGGTCTGGGGGGTCTAACCAAGGTGTAGATGCTGCTGTGGGTGGGGGTGCAGGCCTTGGAGGATGCTGCTGGGCAGGATCCACCTGGGAATCTGCTCACCAGCCACCCCCACATCCTGTAAGAACTCCAGAGATGAGTAGCCTTCACCTGTTTGTGTGTCACTGGGGACCTCCTGGCCTGGGAAGGGGTCTGTCCCTCCTCCTGCACCCTGGCACAGGGCTGGGTTTGGAGGGGGGCTTAGGCTGGGGAATATGGCAAAGTTGGAAATGAAAGAGAAGCCAGTGGGAGTTCATCATCCACCACCTAAAAAAAATCTGCATATATATATATGCAGATAAATAACGGCAGGGGCATATGAACTGTTGCGAAGAATCCTTCATCATTTGTGGAAATAAGCCTGGTTTTAGAGAAAAAACAAATATAGTGAATTGAAAATAAATGGCATTATTAGCAGAAAGGGAGTCCCTAATTAACCAGATATAGTCCATTACTGTAGCCTTCAATTCATTAAATTGCATAATTACATAAAAACACTGTTGATGTGCTATTCAGTATATCTGGTATTGTCTTCCTAATAATTAGCTCCATAATTGTCAGTTTGACAGGGTAATTAAAAATGTTTAAAGATGTTGTGTCAGCCTTTTCTCCTTTGCTGAGCTCAGTCAGATGTCTCTGGAAGATGATTTTCTACCTGGCTTGACCACGGTTTTGCTTTTGATTTATACCAATGTGTTACAGGAATGACCAGACTCATGGATTACTTTGATGTTCCTGCTAGGCTAATTTTTACAAGCAGGAGAAAAATAGCTCCTGATGCCATTTTCATTTACTTTTAGGAAATCCATGGTCCCATCCCCCAGTTCATGCCTCTGGTGACACGACTTTCTTCCGAGCAGTTTTACAGACGGAGCGTTGTGAAATCTGACATTTGTAGCCCTAAATCTCAGGTCTGTTTGCTGTGTAAAACCTTTCATCCCACATGCATTTTTTATGAATGGATTGAAAAACATGAGAAATAAACCCTGCAGCTCTAAGCTGTGTTGCTGTGATCAGCACAGGGCAGTGCCCCGGCCCACGAGGCTGCTCCAGTTTCCCAGGGGTTCTCATGCAGAGATGCTTCCAGCTGTGCTGCCCTCAGATGCAGGTGTGATGGTGGTAAAATGCTGTGGAGAAGCTCCAGACCGGTGGGTCTGCATGCCACTGGAAGGGCGCAGGTGGCACAATGCCCTGGACATGGTGGTGAGGAGCAGGATGGGAGCCTGGAGGTGCTGGGGATCCCGAGACTAATGAGCTAACAGCTGGAGGCAGCCCAGGAACAGGGCACCTGAACCCTATGTTGGAAAAATGCTGTGAAGGAGGTGGTTTCTGGAGCCCTTCATGGCAATCAGTCTTGGTTCTGTTGTTTTGGGGTGGTGATTGCCACTTTGGATGGTCAAACCCCTGACTTATTTCCCTCCTCAACAAAATAAACTCAAATATTCATTGCTGAGAAGTGATAAATAAATTTGTCCTCACACCCAGGAGCTTTGCCAGCTGGGTTTTGGCTGTATGAGAGTCTGTTTGTGAAAGCTTTCAAGGATTTTTGAAAATAATCTGTTTTGAATCATTAAATGAACGAAGTGATCTGGTCTTCTGGAATAAACAGTAGTCACGTGGAAGTGAAGTCTGAACTTCTTTCTTGGCAAAACAATTTCCAACACTTCTCTCTCTCTCTTATTTTTACATTTGTATTTATGTTTATGTTTATTTTTGTTCTTGGACACTGTTGCTTCCACCACATCTTCCCTGCTACAGCAGGCTCTGGGAAGATCACACACTTACCCAAGTACTTACGGCGTTCAGCTGAAGGAGTCCCCTCCCTTCACTCCTTCCCTTCGTAGCCAGAAGCGTGTCTCTGAGTCCAGATGGCCCCGTTCCACCACTCTCTAGCCATTAGTTTGTATTCAGTATTCATAATTGCTTCGCCAACGGAGAAACTTTACAATCTGTTGCAGGCCATTATATGCAAAACCATGCCCAAATAATTGATCCCCTGCCATCCAAATTGCAGAAGTGCTCGAGCGTTTTGTAATCTTACAGAAAGGGTTTGTATTCCGAGTATTTCAAACGTATATTAAAATAAAATTGACAATGAGATAACAAGGCATAATTTTGCAGCGGCTCTGTCGTTAAGCGATCACGCACCCATACCTGTGCACCCAGGCGGGGTCCTGCTGGGAGCCTTGTCTCTCCAGTGCTCTCGCTGGAGCCAGACTGATGCCATTTACTCCTCTGATGTTCCACATTTCCCAGCCCCATCTCGCCACCACCATGGCGTGCTCGCCCGTTCGCCACAAAGCCAACAGAATATATCTGGCGCTGGGGCAGGAGAAGGGGGGCCCACAGCCCTGCAGCCCCCGTGCCGTGGGTTTCGGCCTGCTCTCTTGAGCCTGGCTTTGGGAGGGAGAGGAGGCTGTGGGACTAGCAAGGGCTGGTGCTCGAGCGATGGTTAGCACATGCTGTGATGGCTCAATGCCTGCCCTGGTTGGGGTGCAGCCCAGCGCCAGTGGGTTTGGTCACCACTTGAGAGGTGAGCCATGTGTCCCCAGAAAGTGGGTGATTTCCTGGAAGGTCAAAATGATGTTATCTCTTCCAGAAGTCTGTCTTTCTAGAACAGTGATGTATCAGTGAGGCAGCCTGAGCCCTGTCCCAGCTGCACAGCCCAGTCCCTGGGCATCTGGAGGGGCTCTGAGGACCCAGCTGCGCAGTGTGGCACCAGCAGCTCTGCACCAATCCACCCCAGGCAGGGGTAGCCCCCACCATGGGCCAGGGAGTCTCACAGCACATGGAGGTGCAGTTCCAGGCTCCAGCATTTGGTTGTGCTTCTCAGACTGGGGGGTCTCTTGCCCAGGGGGTATGGACAGCCCATGCTGTCATGCAGCACTGGAAGAGCTGAGCAGGTCCAGCTTTCCTCCAGCGTGCAGGTCTGGGAGGCGGCGTGTGGCCAGGGAGATTTTAGGAGAAGGAGGCAGAGATAATGCTGTTTGCATTATTCCACCCCCCTGAGCTGATGGGGCCTGAGAAATTACTATGGCTGCAGCTCAGCTCCTCTCCTCAGGCTGCTCAAGGGTGATGCATGGTGAAGCATGTCAGGTCTACCTGTCCTCAGCTTGCAGTGCAAGAAGACAGTTGTGACCCTTTCCCACGGGCATCACCCCTGCCAAAGATTCCTCGTAGCAATAAGTGAGATTTTCTCTGCTTTTGGGCTTTGCCATAATTGAGTTTCTGGGAGCATCATACCAAGTCCTGCATGGCAGAGCCTAGATGCACAGGGCTCTGCTTACCTGGGAAATCCACTCTGTGTGTCCAGATCCTCCCTCTGAGGTGGTGGGGCTGTGCAGGCTGTGTCCTACTGAAGGCTCCTGCCACCTATCAGCCATTGCAAGTGCGCCAGGGGGGAAGAGCATTGGTGGGCAGCCAAGTCACTCCACCGTGGCCATGGCAGGAGGTCCATGCAGGAGCGTTGTCGGCACAGCTGGCCTCAACAGTGCACACATGCTGATGCCCTGTTTCAGAATACCTTGTTTATAATGAGTGATTCATGTGGAACGAATCCCTAGGACATGAAGGCAGGGAATACAACATAAAGCCTTATAAAGGTTTCCAAACAGAGAACCAGCAAGGTCTCCTGTAGGATGATAGATCTCTCCTTAAGTCATAGGAGGAAAGGCTCCTACAAAGAGTAATAAATTCATAAATTCCTCTAGTTGCCAGGGTTATTTCCTACAAAAGAATTTATTGCACGGCATACATTTCTCCGCTCACAATAATGAGATCTGGGCTCCAACACGTGACATTTATGACTGGCATTATTTAAAAAAAAAAAAAAAGACAAGACATACAGTCTTTGAGTAAAATATGTGGGACAAATCTTCAGTTCACATACACAGTATATTTACACTCCAGAACAGGGCTGGGTTTCAACCAGGGAACCAAAAATATTTTTGCAAATACTTTCCTGGGGAAATGAGCCACAATGGGAAGACAGGTCCTGGATGCTCTCCAGTCTGCTGCAATCCCTGCCACCACCTGAGGTTTCAGAGGTTTCCTGGGCTCAGCCATGCCATCAACTGATGTGCAGGCTGTATGTGTAGATGCTCAGTCCCCTGTGCCTTATGCATGTCTCCTGGGCTGCTCTCAGACATGGGGCTAGTGTCCTCCCTTCAGAGCAATGCAGATGCCACCAAGTTCTGTTTGGGACAGTTGCCTCCTTGCTCCAGCATTCCTGTCTTCATCCCTCCAGCCCAGCAGTTCCCTAGGCACGGACTCTCAGTCCCTGCAGAAGGACAGGGCAGGTTGGCAGAAAAGTGTGGGAAGGGAGGAGGCATTCCTGGCTTCTTCAAGCCAGCAGAATGGCTGACCTGGTAAAGAAGGCTTTAAATCTCCGATGTGCTGAGACCATGGCCCAATGCACCTCTGGCACTGGTGAAGAAGCCCCTTGTGCTCTGCACTACAGAGCTCCCCATGCATCTCCCTGACATCACACAGAAGGACACTTTGAGCTGCTCTTTGCCTAATGGGGTAGTTTGGATGTTACAGCCTAAAATTAAAGAGCTCATTAATTACTATGCTGAAAGCCAGGCTCTCTTTAAGCTTGTTCTTTATCATGATTAATGAGGCAACACCATCTCCTTCCCCCTTTATGCAGTCTTCTGTCCTGCCAGAGTGGGATCCACAGCCTGCTGTTCCTCTCCTCCCTGCTTGGCAGTGAAGGCATGGGCAGAGTTCAGGGCTGAGCATTGCCCCAAACTGCCCACTGCTCACACTTCCAGAGCTTGGACTGCTTGCTTGTGCCAGCGCCCTTTGATCCTCCCACTTGGCATTTGCTTCCTACTGGAAAATACCCCTGTGGTCTGCCCTGGCCGGGGCAGAGGGACAGGAACCCACCCAGCAGAGCTGATGTGGCCACCAACCAGCCCCTAGATGCCTACTGGCTCTCATGCCTGGATGAGCTGGAGCAGGTCTCAGTCTGCTGGACATATTTCCTTGGCTCAATCTCATCTGGGACTTGTGTGCAGCTCATTTCCCTGTGGGAATTTGTGCCAGGGCACAAGGGTATGTGTGTCCCATCACCTGTGTGGGACAGTTGTACCCACCTCACTTCTCTTGGCAACTGTCCTCTGCTCAGCAAACACAGTGCTGGCATGGTTTGGGAGGATGGGGAGTAGCTGCAGCCCACCATGGATCTGGAATTCCCCCCTTGCCATCACGACGCCTGTTTCTGGGGCTTCTCAGTGCTGCAGAAAAGAGAGGCAGTGGCAGAAGATGGGCAAGCCTGTCTGCAGGATGGTCACTTACTACCTGGGAGTTTCCAGTTAGATTTGTCTGCAGAAAGAAAGCAAAGACATTACCGCGCAGCGGGGCTTGTTATGCAGCTTAAACCTCAGATAGTGTTTTTTCAATAAAATAGATGAAAACAATATCGGAGGCAGCGGCATGCACAGCGCAGCACAGCTGCAGGAGCACAGGCTGGATTATGCAGATGTGTCTGTTGGAGAAAGAAACCAGCCTACCTTTGTGTCTTGTAATAAAACTTTGCACTTGCTCAGTGCATTTTAATTAACTCTCTCTGCCCCTCCTGCCGGTGGGAGGCATCCGAACTCTCTGCGTGGTGCTGGCAGGCTCCTGGCTTTTCTCAGCCTGCAGCAGCTGCATCAACTGCTCTCAGAACTAGGAGAGAACACCTGCCTCTGCCCCTCGCTGCCCTGCACCCTGCGCCAGGGAAGGTGCCTGCCCAGCTGCAGGGCTGCCTCCATGGCAAACTGTCCTGGCAGCAGCAGAGGGCCAGGAGAGCATCCCCACCTGTGGAAATAGCCGCCAGATGGATTGCCCTTTGTGAGCAGGATGCCCAGCCGTGTGTGGGAAAGATCGTGCAGGCAAAAACCCAATCTATGGGGGAAGATTGATGTTTGATCCCTGGTCTGCTCAGATGGAGGATGCAACTGTCCATTTTTGGGCAGGGGGAAGGGGAACAAGAGGCTGGCAGAGCATGTGGTTACCCTCACGTGTGATACCAGCTGCCCCCTCTCAACTTCCACTGTGTGCAAAAGATGTGACCCTTCTTGATACATATGTGCATCCCATGGGACACTCCAGAAATTGTCTGCATATGTAATTGCCAAATGTACTTTCTGTGTTAATCTCTTAAATTTATGTAACTTGGTTATAGGGACCACAGTAATGTCAGGCAAAAACCCTAGGAATTGTACTGCAAAGTTGTTAGCAGGATAAATGCATCTAATAGTACAGGATTTATAAATGCAGTGATGGAATTTGGTGTGATGTAACTTCTCCAAGAGCACATTTACCAGCAGAGGTAATACCTCTTAAGGGAGCATCACATGCTCCACTTGGTTTCAGAAGAGAAACATTCTTGGGTGTTAATCCTCTGATGACAAGGCTGTCAATAATTGATACTTCATGTTTAGCTTTTATACAAAGCTAGAGGTCTTCTGGAAGCCTTGAGATTAGCAGAATGATTGAATAATTGATATTACAGGATTTATATGATTTTGAAAAATTCACAGTGTATGTTGTCTGGGGAGGAGTCCAATTAAGGTTGCAATTCAGCCAGCCCACCTCCCTCCTTGTTCTCCACCTCCTAAATCTGTGAGGCAGGCAGGTATAGAGGGAACACACAAATCATTTGCATTGCAGAAAAAGTGAACTTAATGACAACACTTCATTTGCATTTTTACTGAGCAGAATGGAGGTAGGGAAAGAAAGAAGGTAAACATCCCCTCAGATGTGTACTTTCACAAGTGTGCCAGATAAACCAGCCCATAATGTGACATGCTTTCCTACACCAGGTGGGGGGTTCCTGGAGAGGATCCTCCCTTCAGCACTGCCAGGGAGGTGTGATCCTGCCGAGCAGAGGTTGGGAGGCTGTGTTCTGGACCAGGCTTTGAGGATGGTCTGAAAAGCCCATCTGAAATGGGCTTCTAGCTGCACCCACTCTGGAAAGAGAGGTCTCCTGCTCCTGTGCCAGCTGCTGCAGAGCTGTGCATTCCGGAGGGGAGACCAGAGGTCAGCTGGCAGCGGCCGGAGTGTCCAATACTGGCAATGCACATCCCTGTGCCTTCTTTTTCATGCTTCTGATCCTGGTATCAATTGCTTGATCCTTTAATTCAGCTCAGCAAACAAGATAAGTGCGGTTTGCTCTTCACTCTTGCTTTGTAACGTGCAGAGTCTCCCTGCGAGCACCTGCGCCGGAGGCGGCACCGCTGGGGATGGATGGGGCAGCTCCCGCCTGCCCATGTCCCCCCGGCCTCGTGCACTGAGACACGTTGGCTCTGCCCAGGTGACAAGGGCTGTCTGAGTTATTGTCAAAAGCCACGTGTGAGAGAGGACATCAGCTTTGCAGAACCAAGCCTCTCTTTTGGGCTAGGGCTCTCCCAGGGGATTCCCTGTTCCCAGGGTGCTGGTGTCCTTGGGAGCCAGAGAGGCCGGAGCTGCCTGGTGTCTGCAGAGTCCCTGTGCCAGAGTCTGGAGGTGACAGCCAGCAGCCCAGGATGGTGCTGCCAGGGTAGGGAAGGTGGGCTGCTCTGAGGTGATCCACAGAGCACCCCAGGACTGAGGCCAGGAGGGACCAGCCTCCAGAACCTCCAGATGCAGCTGCAGCGCCGTTGAAGAGGGGAAGCCCAGAGCACTGTTACTATAGTTACTGCAGGGCTGAGGGTAACAGGCAGAGAGATACTTAAAAATTGATTGTTCTAGCAACAGCTCATCCTTGTTTGGCAACATCAGGCACATGATGTCAGCTTGCTGAGCCGGCACCCCGCAGCCTCTGGCAATCCCTTGTCTGAGGAGCGCTGGTGTGGCTCCTCAGGGATGTGCACAAGGGCTGTCAGCGGGGTGGGATGCTGGAGGGTGCTGTTGAGCCTGGACGGGTGGGAGCCGCAGCTCTGAGCCCTGTGTGGAGACGGGTCACTGCTGCCAGCTGGTGCACAAAGAAAGGGCTTTTTTGATCCTCTCTCAATGGGTCACCAGCATTGAGCCTGAAGGGATGCTCCAGCAGCTCGCATGGCTTTGCAAAGCAGCTGCCTCCTGCAGACATCTCCTCGGGCTCTCCTTGGTCCCTGTGGGACCTTGGCCAGAAGAGGAGATCAGGGGCCAGAGTTAGGTTGGCCCAGGGAGATGCTTCCTCAGCTGGGATCCATCCTGTGAGCCCTGACCAGGACGGACTTAGGGACTTACAGCTGGCAGGGGCCTCTTCTCCCTGGTGGGCAGGTGACATGCTGCCTCCTGGTGCCTCACGGAGCCAGCAGTGCCCCTGCCCATGCACACCTGGTCACAGAGCCAGCAGTGCCCCATGTCTGTGTCCACCTGGTCGAGAGCCAGCGGTGCCCTGTGTCTGCCTGGTCATGTCTCTGCCCAGGATGGTAAAGCATCTCAGGAGATTCTGCTGGCTGGGGATTGCAGTCACCAGGAGGTGGCTGCTGGGGCTCAGGAGGCAAATTCATGCATGGCCCCGTGAGGATGGCGTGGCCTGGCCGGCTCTCTGCCCAGCCGGTCAGGGCCCAGCAGGGACCTCCACTTAAACATCCCTGTGGAGGGGACGCTTCAACAGCCATGAGTAACTTAGCAGCACAGGGGATGCTTAAGAGCAATTCAGAACTGTTTCTAGGGCAGGAAAAGCCTGGCTGAAAGAACAACAAATATTGGATTTGTTTTGTGTAGAGAAAATGGCTGCCACAGTGTCAGGACATTGTGTAGAAAGTGTTTTCATTCCTTGTAAATTAGCCCAAGGGCTTGTCCTCCTCCTGTCCTCCTCCTGCAGAGCTCCAGGCTGGTTTTATTCACAGCACTGAGTGCTGTTGCTAGGTGCTAGAGAAAAGCACGAGTATTTTGTGTGTTTTCTTTTTCAGACACCAAAACTGAAAGCTGACCACGTAGGCTGACCTCTGGGTAGATGGCACCTGGAAACAAATAGCTTTCACCAGGCAGATTCAGAGTTAATTTCCTCCATGTTATGTGGCAGAGTTGGTGCCTTGGTCTGGGATAAAGAAAAGAAACCACGTTTCTGTCTGTCTTTCTTCCTTGGTGTTTCTCTCAGGGGACCTCCACCATCCCATGCAAGGGACACAGGAAAACAAAGCAGCATCAACCAGGAAGTCTTTGGACTGTCTGGATAAGCAAGTCCCAGAGTAAGCTCAGGAGACGTCATGCCAAGGGGGAGCTTTATCAAAAGCAGAGGCAAAAGGAGAGATATGCTTTGTCCCCCGCAGCGAACCCTGCCCACAGTGAGGGTTGGGCAGCACCCATCAGCAGGGTGCACTTGGGTCTATCCTAGAGCAGCTCATGTGCTTCACCTGGGTTGTGCCCATTCCACAAGCTTGGCTGG
>BJBW01002877.1:20143-31545 GCA_004320125.1 Scolopax mira
TTTTTTCTTTTTTTTTTTTTTTTCTTCTTCCTTCCATAAGAAGAGATAAAAGGTAGGGCAAGAGGTATTGGGTTTAGGTGGGAAGCATCCAGCAGTAGGGATGGACCAGCCACTATTCCTCTCATACTCATGAGTCACACAGAGCCCTGGAGAAGAGAAACATTTTGATCATTTGCATTTTATGCGTGAGGAGGTTAATTACAATGATGGTAAAGACAGTCATTGGCATGACAATTTGATTAGAGGGGAACTTTGATTCTCAAAGAGATCTAGCTAGGGGCAATGTCTCTCTCTGAAGCAGCAGTATTTTATCCCAAAGGCTGCATTAGCCTGTTGTGGGGAGTCTGGGGGGAGCTTTGGTATGATTTCATGCACCAGTTGGAATATCTTTATCTGAGTCGCTGCCTCTGCTTATAAATCCCTGACTGTGAGTAGGGGTGATAAGATCTAGAGGCATTCCTGTTGGTGCAGTAAAAAATCAGGAAAGATACATTAACAAAGTTATTTAATTGCTATGCATCAGTGCCAGGAGCTTGGGTAACAAACAAGAAGATTCAGAATTGCTCATTTATGAGAGCCAATTTGAACTATTTGTTGTTGATGAGACCTGCTGGGAAAGTTAACTTGAAAGTTAACATTGGAAAAACTATAACCAGAAAAGTGTCGTGTTGTACCTCTCTGGGAAAGACTGGTGGGCAAAGGTGGTGGAAGGTCAGTCCTTGTCATAAATGACACTTCTGCTGCAGACAGCTCAGCAGCCAGTGGTCTCAGATATGTGACAATCAATATCCTGGTGTGCAGAGCATGAGGTGGGGTGGTGGTGGGCGTTTGCTATGAAAACACTGGAGTGTGGTGTGTGTGATAGAGCAGGAGGAGCAGCTCCATGGGAGTCTGCACAAAGAGGGAGAAAGGACCAGGTTTGCGTGGGATGTTTTGCTTGGGGTGCTTGGGGTGTGCTGGAGGTCCCATGCTACCAGAACTAAAATGGCCTTGACATTTCCAAAACCCATACTTGATAGTTCCCTGATTCAGGAGTTGCATCCAAGAGTTCTGCATTAGCCCCTGTTTGGACGGGGAAGGACTGGTCACTGAACTAAAGTTTTGAGGTAGCTTTGAAGCAGGGGGTTGTGACTCAACTATGTTTCTTATGTACAAACACAGTGAAATCCAAATTCATATATGGATGTAGATGGTGTTTTAAAGAAACTTCACAAAGTTGAAAATAACTATAAAGGGTATCACTTAGGAGCAAGGATTTTAGGAGAAAGATATAAATGAGTGAAAGAAAAACAGCTGAAGATAATGAATATAAATGAAAAGTTAAGTCTTACAGAATGTTGATACGAGGAGGAGAAAGCTTTGCTGGGAACTGGTGGCCCTGAAATGAGGAAGGGGTGCTTCCAGCTGGGCTGGAAGGGCTTGCTCCTTTGATGGATGCAGTAGAAAATAGGTAGAAGTCAGGGGTTATCTCCTGCTGGTGTGGCTGGACCAATGTGCCTGGTTCTACTCGCTATGCTAAGGTGGAAGCTGACATGTAAGAGAAAAGTTAGGAAGAGCTGTGAGATGATTACAAAGAATGAAATCATGCTGTAAGGTGAGAGCCTGCAGGAGAGAGATCTCTTATTTTCTATCAGAGGCAGGCTGCAGAAGCAACTTACTTCTGCCCAGAAGTACTTATGTAGGGAATGGAGCTCTGATAGCAGACAGCTCTGTTGTCTGGCAGACAAAGGTCTGTCTAACTAGATGCAGCTGAAGACAGACAAGTTCAGATTAGAAAGAAGCTACACAATGGAAACTGAGTGTAATTAAGCACTAGAGCAAGGCACCCAGGATCTCTTCCTTGCTGGAAATACTGCAGTGAAGATCAAATGTATCTTTTTAAAAGGACCTGTGGTTGTTCCAACTGGAATTAATCCAGGCCAGTCCGATGCCCTGTGCTTAGCACAAGGTCAGGCTGTGTGATCATCGGGTCTCGCCTGGCCTTATTACCCACAAATGTATACGCAGATGGGATACAGATGGTTCTCTAAAAAATCTGCTTGGACAGGCCTGAGCATGGGGGAAGCTCTGGATAGGCAGCTGGAGTAGGGCTGTGTCAGGATGAAGTGGCTGGGGGACCACAGCAGAGAGCTGCTCCAGTTCTGGTGGTGTGCTTAGCAGGGATGGAGGGGGGTCTGGGGGAGCGGGGAGGGCAGAAGACAGCAAAAGGTAAAAGCCAGATATAAGGGTCTTTATGCAGTGGAGGGAGGGGGAAAGCAGTGGGTTCTGCCTGTGCAGCCTGTCTGGAGTGGTGCAGAGTGTGTGCTCTTGGGGTGGTGCATGGGGGCACCTTGTCTGGCTGTGGGTTCCTGCTGGGAAGGCAGCTCTTCCTTGGGGAGAAATGTGCCTTGAAGAGCTCCTCTTGGAGATGATTCTAACTTTGCTTCAGATAGTATCCCTTGTTGATTTTTTTTCAACTTTTTGACAACCCCTTTTTAAGGGAAGACACTGAAGTGCCAACACTCTGACCTGTTCACTGAGCTCTAGACCTGTGCAGGTGAATCACTGTTTCATTTACCTTTGAGAGCCCAGGAGGACTTTTTTCCCATCTGTTTCCAGGGATGCCTGCTGGTGCATTTCACTTTGCATTTAAATATTGTTATCTGTGTTTGTCATGCCCATGGCAGTCTCCCCCAGTTTTTAGTAGCTGTCAGTTTAAGTTATGGCTGCCTAGAATGGATTATATAGAGTCTTATTTGCATGGAAGAAATATTTGAATACATCAACATGTCTTGAATGCTTAAGATATAAACCACATGAGTATGCAGGTTCAATGTATGGGAATAAGGAGGAATGAAAGCAGTGTTATTGCCACACAGCTCTTTCAACATGTTCATCAGAGTTGAGCCTTGGGGACTTCTGAATGGAGGGTTCCCATGTGTGTGCTTGCTGCCTCTTGCCCTCTCCGTGGGAATGCTGGAGCTCCAAGCATCCTATCAGCTCCTCTTGGCCTTGGCAGGTCCTGGCAGAGGGAACACAAGGGTTTTCTCTAATAGAATGGTAAGCAGAGTCCAGGTTTGGAAGAGGGTGATGAGCAGGGTCTCTCCTGCCAATAGCTGTACTTCTCTGGTGGCTTGTCGCTGTCTGTGTTGTGACTTGGTCCCTGAAAGCCCTACAGGCTCTTGGGTTTCTGTCCTGGCAGTCCCTTGGTGCATCAGAAAGAACATGAAGGAAAATGACTGTTTCAGTGTTGGTCTTAACCTTCGGGAAGCAATACTTTCCTGCTCCTGTGATCATGAGTCCTGAATAAATTGCACCCTGTTCCTGTCAGGACATGCCTTGACCCAGGATTCCCCAGTCTTGACACTGTGAAGCTGAGTTATCTTGAACAGCCTGTGGAGAACTGTGTTTGCACTTGGTGGGTGTCCACATAGTGCTTCCCAGGGACCGGACCAGCACCTTCCCCTTGTTTCTGCCAGTACCAGTTGCTGACAGTCTCTTTTGATAGTCCTCTTGTCAGTACGTGTCCCTTCTGCCTTTTCACTTGCATTGGACTGTACTCACTTGGGTTTGTAAATGCTTGTCAGACAGAGGCTCAGTACCAGCCTGTGACACTGTCCTCTGAATCTGTGCATGCTTCTTCTCTTGCTTTGGCAGGAGCCGAGGCAGTGAGACTTCCAGGGCTGTTAAACAAATTTGCCACTACTCTACAGCCTTGTTTAGTTCTTTGTGCATTTTCCTTCCCTGTACATAAATGTGCAGACATCTGGGTCAGTGCCGTCCTTCTGTTCCAGCTACTGCCACGGCATCTGCTTGCTTTCTTACCATTTAATAAAAACTTCCTTTCCTTTTGTCTCCTACATGCAGTTTTTCATCCTGAAGCAGCTGATGGACTTGTTAACTCTGGAAATGCTTGGCACCTTGCTCCATGCTTTGCCTCTGCCCAGGTTTCTGAGTTGGTTATGCCTATGATGTGTTAAACTTTTGAACTCTAAAAGTATGGTTGCTTTAGAGGAAAATCAACCCTCTAGCAATGCCAAGGGGCAGAAGTTTTTTCTGACTACTTCTCTTAATATAGCAGTTTTTATATAGCAGTTAATTTTGTTGACCTGCAGCACCATCATGCCTGGATGCTGTGGTCTCAGCCTTGTTATACAGGGTACGACAGAGCACGAGCACAGCCCTCACCCCCAAGAGCTGATGGGGCACATTCCTCCTCCACCTGAGCTGCTGATCTTTAGCATGGGCTTGTCTAGAGACCTCTGGTAGATCAGCAGGATCACTTTACATTGACAAATACAAAATATGGTACCTTGTGTAAATGGCTTTTCTCTGGACTAAATAACTCCTTTTGTTTTCCTGCTGTATAATCCCCCTACACTCCATTCTCTTTTTTGTGTGTTTTTTTTTTTTTTAACCTATATTATTCAAGATCCTATTCAATTCTACTGTTGTGCAAATCAGGTGACCAGATATTCTCTGCTGCTGATTCATAGCCAGCACCTCAGTACCCTCTGACATATGTAAAATGCTCCACTCCGTATGAGCCCGGATCTCGCTCCCCTTCTGTGCAGCGCTTGCGGATCAGAATACAAACAGAGGTGCTGGGGCTGACACGTGCAGCTGCTCCTACACTGTGCTAGCTTCTGCAGTGGCATTGACTCTGTTCTTACTCTGTTCATTATTCCTACCCTCATGTACAACTTCTCATTGCAATGAATTCACACCTCTTTCCTTTTTCCTGAAGCTACTAAGGCAGAAGAAGTGGATTCTTCCCCCCCCCCCCCCCCCAAAATGCTTAAGGTGCTCTAAATGTTAATAAGGAATTTGAAAACTTTGTGTGGGGGCATTGGGTGCTATAAACTGAGGGGCTGGATGGAGACCTGAGACACACAGGGTGAGTTATCATCTGTGTAACCAGTTATGCAGATCACCTGGCAATGCCAAGACCTTGGTGTAATCAGAGACAGACAGGTGAAGACATCCCACCCCAGATGGTGCAGCTAGTCAGTAACTTCTACCATGCAACAAGTCAGGACTCTTGGCACTGAGTCCCACAGGCTGGTGGAAGAAGGACCCTCCAGACAAGGGCAGTGGTGGTGAGGAGTCCTCTCTGCTGGGTGAGGTGCTACCTGCCAAGCACAAGGAGCTTTGTCTCTTTCTGGGTAGATGGGCATCAGAGAGGTGTAACCTGGTGGATTGGAGGAAAAAGGGTGCCTCAGGTTGTGTTCCCCAGACTCGGAGAGCTCCGCTCATTACCAGACCCTCTGGCAGGGGACTGGGTAGAGCATAGGCTCTGTGGGAAGGAGATGCCCCTGGGAGCAAGTAGAGGAGCAGACAGCAGAAATCAGTGGTGTGGCCAGCCAGGATGGCGTGCAGGGACTTCTGCTCTCAGGATGCTTGCAAAGAGTTGGGCCTGATCTTTCAGAAAGGCTTCTCTTCCCCAAGGACTGATCTTGCACATCACCCTGCTGTTCTGTTGGGAGCTGAGAGGAACTTGTGAAGTGGTGGGTTTCTTCCACTGTCTGTATGAAGAGACGTCTGGAGGGTTTTCAGTTTGTGTTGTCATTAGGAGTTACATGAAAAAAACTTGTGACTGTAACTGGGAGGTGAAAGCTAACAGCTTGTCTTGGCTATTATTATACATGCCAGAAGCAGTAATGATTAAAGGGACTGCACTGTGAGGTAAAGAGATGCCATCCTGGAACCAGATGACTGGGTGATACAATTAAGATAAAGAAATCACATATTGTTGGCAATAGGGAAGCAGAAGTGATGAAATGTGTGATTGGGAAGTGTGGGAACAAGATGAAATTAAAGAAAAATCACAATGAGGAGCAGAAAATGAGCAGGACTTGGAACAAGAGATGCAGTTGTTGAGAAGATAAGAGCAGAAATAAATTGAGAGCAAACATCCTTGGAGTAGAAGTGAAGACATACAAAAAAATCTTTCCAAACTCTATTAAAAATAAGTTGCTGTGCTAAAATGAGAGCATTACAATTGAAAAGAAATTATAATATTAAACCATTGGCCTCTATGCTCAGTGCTCAGGGAATGACAGGGCAAAAACCCTCCCAGGCTGAGCTATGCTTATGTGAGACTTTCTGTAGGGACCCAAACCTCTGTAATTATTGCACTTTTTAGGAATGGAGCACTTAGGATTCGTTAACAGGGGTACGGTTGAGACTTAACGCCCAGTAAGGACTCAGTGATCACAAATAAACCAAAGCCAGAAGTGTAATGTGGAAATTAGGGAGAAGCTGGTGGTGCTAGTGAGGTGACCAGGACTAAGAGCAGGGGATGACAGTTGGGTGGTGAGGTGTGTCCATGCGTGGATGGACACTGCTGGCAGTGCATGCACTCACACAAGGATGAGGCCACTGGGAGTTTGAGGAAGAGCCTTAGGCAACGTGAGATAGGGCAGTCTGAGCTGTGCTGGAGAGACTGATGGCTGCTGATGGAGTAATGCCCTGTGTGTGTGTCTGTGCATGTACCATGTTATAGCCCTGCAAAAGCTGGGGAATGCCTGGCCTGTCTCTGCAGACAAATCTGCCATCGGAGTTCCTGCTTTTGATTAAAGCAGATGATGGTGAGTGCTGTAGCTACGTAATTATGTGCCACCAGGCAAGGACTGAAGAGTGTTCTGGAAGGTCCAAGAGCAGCCTGAAAGCCTCAAAGGGTACCATGGCACCTGGAGTGCCAGGAGGTGAAGTGATCATCCCCTCTGGTAGAGCTGCTCATCTGTGGAGCTCCTCTGGGTCTCCCTTCTGATGTTCCCAGGCAGCAGTGGCAGTGACCCTGGCTTGCTGGCTGCTGGGACTCTGCCCCATGTTGGGGTCAGAGCTGTCACTGGACCAGAGTCAGGACTGCACTCAGAAATAGATGCGAAACATCCTTGGCCCAGTTCTCCCCCCAGCAAGATATAGCTATATATGTATGCACAGTCTCAGGAAGCTCCTGTACAAGAGGAAGAAAAAAAAGGCCTCATGATTGCTATTTCTAAATCCTGGGGAGGCTCTGGGACATGCTGGTGACAGGGCTACATAAGCAGGTCGGTAGCACTGAAATGTGTGAAAGGAATTCTGTCTTTCTGCTGAGGACAAGATGTCTGTGCTGAACTGCAGCTCCAAAACCTGTCACAGCCAATGGAAAAATTTGCTGTCTCCAGAAGGCAGGAGGGAGCTGCTGCTGGTAACTGCTTCCAGCAGGCAACTGAGCACAGAAATGCACTCACTTTCTAAGAGCCCACATTGCCCTGAGATGTACCAGTGGAGGGGAGGATGGGGCCAGCTGGCACTTGTGGCCATGAGGAGCCCAGGACCCCTGAGGGGTTGCAGCACCTGGTGTGTGAAAGCACCACTAGCATGGTCCTCCCTGGCATCTCTCCTTTGGATGATCCCAGGGGTGGCATCAGTCCTCTTGGGTTGGGATGCCTCTGTTTTGGGCTCCAGAACATGCTAACCTTGTGGCCTCAGAGGCATGATCCCTCCTTGTATTTATCTCCGCGTGTCCCAAGGGTGTATCTTGATCCATGACACAGTAACTTGAGAATTTCCTGTTGTTACTGCCACAGGAAAGGGTTTGGGTCATGTTGAGATGAAAAATGATAGTCTGTCAGCTCCAGGGGGCTGGGATAGACCGGGGCCACATGAATGTACCCTGGGTGGGCTGCAGGTCTGGCAAACCAGGTTCTTTCATGTATATTTGCTGTACTATAGGAGTCTGCTGCGTGCCCAGGGGATGCTGTGTGCTGCCTGACTTCCATGAGGCACAGTCCCTTGGGATTCCCTCCCACAGATCCACACAGGAGGTCAGTGTGCCATGTCCCCCTTCAAATTATCAAAGGGCTGGCAGTGTGCTCAAGAGACAGCAGTGTGGGCTGGCTCCCTGCACCTCCTTCCCTTACACATCTCTCACTTAGAGATATTGTGGTTATAGAGCAACAACTCTATGTTTGCTTAGTTAAATCCTAAATCTTGTTGCTGTGGGGAATGATTGGTTGCCACTGTCCTCCTTTCACAGAATCATAGAATCTTCGTGATGCTTTCAGTGACTTCTCATTTGTTTTGAGGAAGTTCTATTAATATACAGAGCTCACGGCCCTGTGCAGGGAGACAGTTTTATCTAATTACTGAAACTAAAACTTTTGAGTTTGGTAAATATCTGAGGTGGGTGACAAGTGAATTCAAGTTTATTTACAGTTCCTAGAGATTTGAACTGCAAAATACTGCTCTGTATTTTCCCGTAGAAAGAGAATGTTACCTGGGTGCCAGGCAGCAGAGGGAGTGTGCCTGGGGGTGTGGGTACCCCAGAGCAGAGAGCAGGTCCCAGCACGGGGCTGCACAGACCATCTGTATGGACAGTGGGTAGAGCCCCGGGCTGCTACAGGGCTGAGTTGTGTCTTGGACACTGCTGGCTGGGGTGTTCCGTTTGGAGAAGGAAGCTGAACGTTCTCCATAATGTTCAAAAGCAGGTTTAGAGCATTTTCAGCCTGGCAGCAGGAGTGCTGTGCCACCCTCTCCCCTCCTGGCAGGCTGTGCTGGCTGCTCGCATCCTGCGCTATCGATCCAGCCGGTGAGTCCCGCTCTTCTCTTGCTGTCTGTGCTTTGGAAATGAATCTTCTTAAACCTCCACTTGGTGATTCCAAGATACATTTTTCCACCTGTCATCTTCTCCTTGACCTCTGCAGAGAGTTATGGGATAGAAGCGAAATTCAAATCAGGCAACTGCTTTATCTGCTCACCCTGCATTTCCTTCCTCTCTAAACTAAAAATGAGAAAGTACTATGACACCTGCACAGATGGATTGAGTCAGGGTGAAGATTTTAAACTTTATTCAATAAAGTGTTGGAACTAACCAGGAAAATATTATTTTATCTCTTTAACACATGTGCTCTGAGCTGCTCAGGGCCTCCAAGCGATAGATCTTCCCCAAGACTTGCAGGCATTTGCCAGTACCACCTCGCAGAAGGAGCCATGCTGGTGTCTCTGTGCTGGCTGGAGCTGTGTGGGGGTAGTGATGCCGTTGGCACTGGGTGCTGGACGTCTGGACCAGCTTGGCTCTGTGGTCTTTTGCCTCTGAACACTTTGTAATAAACAGAAATATGTCAGGATGGAAGCGTCTCAGGTAGGATGGATGCAATCTTTCTTTCTAGATCTCTATCAACTCCAGCAGTCCCTCATAGGGGATGATGTTTTGTGTAGTGCACAGAAAGAAAAACTAGCTTTGTGCAATTGAATTAATTTCAAATTCACCAAAAAGAATTTCTTCTTGCATATTTGGATCCAAATCTGAAGCTTAGTTCTGGTTAAGATGTTTTCTTTTCTGTGATGGCCCCGTGGGAGTCCCATGTCATTGTCGTGTGCATTTTGCCCCCACAAAAGCTCAAAGGCAGATAACTGCACTGTTAATAGCACAATTGCAAACACATAGGGCTTGTCTAATTCTTCTCCTTTTTCTTAATTAGTTGTGAATTACCACATGTTCTGGCTCTGATTTTTGGGAATCTCCATTGTCTCCTAGGTGACCACATATAGTTCCTACTCATCTGGCACACTGAATCAGTTTTTAAGGACAACAGTAAAGTCTGTCAAGCAGTGGAGAGTAAAAATCCAATGACCCTCATTCAAGGATGATGTGTCTAAACTGTGAAATTCATGATAATGTTAATTGAGGAAATGTAAACACCACAGCAAGGACTTACCCTTCTTTTGGGTTTTTTGTTGGGGGAGGAAGTAATGAGCATAGCATAAGTCCAGTGAAGTTGATTGTGCCCAAAAGATGCTGTGGCTGAGCCTCCTTCTTATGGCTTTGTCCTGCCAGTGCCTTGGGTTCAAGTCATTACCATTAGTGAGCTGCTGCCAAGTGCAATTTTATTTTTTTGGTTGTATGTGAATTACTAGGCAAACTCCTGTAGCTCACAGGGATGCAGCCTTGACCCAGACTGAGGTACTGAGCTCAGGCTGGGAAAGGATGGCTCTTGTCAGGGTTCCTGAGCTGTTCACTTATGCAGGTGACTCCAGAGCCTTGCAGGAGCTGCAGCCCTCTGAAAAGCTGAGGAAGATGAGCCTTTCCTCCATGTGCACTACTGTCACTGCTACTGCCATGCAGGTATACTGGCACAGGGGAGCTACCAACAGTTCTCTCCATCCTGGTGACCAGCATGGTGGCCATGGAGGGCTGAAGGCACAGATCCTCATGTCCTCCTCATCTCCAGATGTTCAGGTGTGTTACATAAACCCAATGCTTCCCACGTTTCTGTGGGGGTTGAGAACCTGTTGCCCTTCTGCCTTATATGCTGCTTTCCTTGTGGGAGGGATGGGGCAAGAAGTGCCCCCAGATGCTTGCTCCTCCATAGTGCTGGGACTGCCAGGTGCCTGGAGCTGCTTGCCCTCTTTGTCCTGATCCAACACACTCCTGCTACTGGCGGCCAGGGAGGGATGCTCTCGGCGGCTGTCAGAAGATTTGTGCTCAAGGTGTTGAAGGTTCTGATGGTTGGGCTCTGCATGGAGGGGCCTGGGGCACTCTGAATGCTGGTCCCTGGGTTGCTGGCCTTTATGTCCTCCCCAGCACCATTACAGACCTGTTAATATTGGCAAATCAACCCCACAGCTCATCTTCAAATCATATGGAGATTGTGAGAGTGGGTGAAGTGCTGTGTGGAGCACTGATAGGCAGGAAGAACAGCAGCCTGCCCCCCTTGCTGGGAGCTGGTTCCCTGGGCAGAAGTATTGGGGTGGCCCAGAGCTGCTTGCCCGCAGGCACCCGGTGTCCTCCCACCCCTTCCCAGCAGCTATTTCCTTTTCTGTCCTTTCTGAGCCTTCCTGCATGCTTTGTGGCTGCTGTTCTCTGAAGTCAGCACTGAGTTTCCCTTCTCAGAATAATGGAATTTAATTCCTGCTGGGCTAATTTCTGTGCATTAAAAATAGCTGCAGTGATGATGCATGTAATGTACATCCACTGCCACCTTTGCAAGTGGAACTATGACTTAGTGGTGGCAGAAAAAAGGGACACAGTAACAATTTTTGTCTCATCTTGGCCCTTCAGCTCCACAGAACTGCTTGTGAATCTGATCTGGATGATCTGAGTCTTATCAATGATCTGGACAAGGGGATCGAGTGCACCCTCTGCAAATTTGCAGAAGACACCAAGTTGTGTGGGAGTGTTGATCTACTGGAGGGTAGAGAAGCTTTGCAGAGGAATCTGGACAGGCTGGATGGATGGGCTGAGATAAACGGAATGAGGTTCAACAAGGCCAAGTTCCGGGTCCTGCACTTGGGTCACAACAACCCCAGGCAGCACTACAGGCTTGGGGAAGAATGGCTGGAGATGCCTGGCAGAAAAGGACCTGGGGGTGTTGGTTAACTGTTGGCTGAACATGAGCCAACAGTGTGCCCAGGTGGCCAAAAAGGCCAACAGCATC